>VZTX01005872.1:0-25381 GCA_013400915.1 Pardalotus punctatus | reverse complement strand
GGCGGGGGCCGCTGCGAGGAAAGAGAGGCCGAGGGGGCGGGAGAGAGGGAAGAATCCCGGACGGTGCCGGTGCTGTCGCCGCATCCCTTTTGTTATTTATCACAGTCGGGAAGAGGAGGAAGAAAAGCGGAGGAGAGGACACTTTCCCCCTCTAAAACCGACCGGCCGAAACCGCCCGTGCGCTGCGGCCGCTGCCCCGGACCAAACGGGCGGAGGAGGACTTTGATGGGGAAACGCTTTTTCTCCCCTGATGCATCGTAAGTAACTTAAGTTGTTATTTATACTCCGCAAACAAACACGACAGTGTAACATCTCCCATCTCTGGAGCGCTGGAGGCCGCGGCGAGGGATGAGATCTGCCTTTCCCCATTCGAGCAGGACACTTTTTCGCTCGTAATTAATTTTATTTGGTTTTGATTTTTTAATTTTTCCATGCTCCGCTCCCGGAGAGTAATTTGAACGTTTGTAAAGGAATCGCCGAGGGGGCGAGGGGACCGGGAGAGAGAGGCTGTCCAAACGAGTCTACCGAGGTAAGCAGCCTTAACAATATCTTTTCCTTTTGCAGGTGGCATGGGGCATGTGATTACTGTAATAACAATTTTTTTTTTAAAAATAGGGGGAGGAAAAAAGCCTCTTTCCGGGTCAGTTCACCAAACCCCACTGTAAAGATAAACGCAAATCAAAGCTAAAAATTCAACACACATCGTAGAGAAAGCTCTAAGTAACTTCAGGAACCACCGCTTTAATTGCCCGTTTTCGTACAACTGCCCTGCAAATCCTGCCTCTCTAGTGTGCTTTTGCATAAGCCCCCTCGCTTGGATGCCAGTAGAAAGGTGATTTTAAACCTTTCCCATTTATCTTTTCGCCCCACGAGATCGCTGATACCTGACTTGCGCGGTAACTGGGTTTTTCTTTACCCCTGCCTTGTGGGCCTGATTAACGCTCCTTATTAAAAATCGAAGAGGAAGCGTTTCCGACGGCCCTGGCAAGAGACAGCCCTTTCCTCAGGGAAGGAAGCACGCTTCTTTCCCCCTCCCCAGTCCCGGCTCCCTGTACACCCCGGGGAGCACTGAGCCTCGGCCCCCGGCGGAGCCCCTCTGCCCCGTCACGCGTGCCCCGCGTCTCGCCCCATGGGGGGAGGCTTGGCTCTAGCCCTGCCTTGGAAGAATTCCTCCTGCCCGTGTTGTTGTTATTATTATTGTTAACAACAATAATAATAATAGTTTATTTTTCCCAACCGGGTCTAAGGTCCGACTGGGACTTTCCCTGGAAACTTCGTGTGGAAATACTTTGCAATCTTAATTTGGGGGAAGGGAGAACGTGATAATCCCTCCTCCGTCGGGCTCGCTCCCCACTTCATTCGACACCCCAGCTGCACGCACACACGCACACACAAACACACACACACACACACACATTTGTGTCCAAGGTTATTCACTAGTTGCCTGATGTATTGTTTTATTACATGCCGGCATGTCCACGGACGCGCTCGGATTTGTATTGCTGTCTACATGACAGATGGTGCTCTGTGAGGCCGCAAGAAGATACGATTCAATTTTCTTTTGAAAGGCACGTCNCGGGCTGCACCCGCCGCCGCTAAGCCGGGAGGAGAAGCGCCGGCGGCGCCGAGCCACGGCCAAGTACCGCTCGGCCCACGCCACGCGTGAGCGGATCCGCGTGGAGGCCTTCAACCTGGCCTTCGCCGAGCTGCGCAAGCTGCTGCCCACCCTGCCCCCCGACAAGAAGCTCTCCAAGATCGAGATCCTGCGCCTCGCCATCTGCTACATCTCCTATCTCAACCACGTGCTGGACGTGTAGCGCCCGACGAACGCCCGGAGCCCCGGGACCCTTAGTCCCTGCGCCCCGGGTCCGGCCGCGGCGGNTATTTATTTATTTATTTAGCCTCCCCCTCTTTTCGCGCAGGGAGGGGAGAGGAGGGAAAATTTAAAGGGATGGAAAAGTTCAGCTGCTGCTTTGGGGTTTTGTTTCTTTTTGAATCCCACGCTTAGGAAACGGAAACTCTCCAAACATCCCCATTTGATCGCTAGCAAATCACTATCTGCACAATTAGCAGCAGGAAAGGAAAGAAAAAGAAAGAAAAAAAGGAGTGCAGAGAAAAGAGCGGAGGGCAGAGCCTAGCAGATACATCGGATCCCGTAGGGATTGGGGAAATAAATCTCCCCACTGGCCTTGTTATGTTTGTGGAGCCTTGAGCTGTGTATTTAAAAACATCATGCCTGTAGCCTGGATCCCACAGAGCATTGCCAAAAGAGAAACGGTTAAGCAGAAATTGGCAGGCCAGAAAGGACAGTATTAAAATTGGGGGCTGAGGCAGTGTGGTGGGGAATGACCAAAATATTGAGACACTGGATATCAGCTTGTTAAAAAAAAAAAATTAAAAAAAAATCTTTTATTGCTCCGTGGGCCTGTTTCAACACCCAAGCAGGTGCGGGGCATAACGGCAGGAAGTATATTCCGCTGAAGCTACCGTCAGCCGCTGGTCAAGGGATAGTTAAATGACGGGGTATGATTTATCCCTGATACTGGTCTCATTAGTACTCTCTGAAGCAGCCGCAACCCATCCAGCCGGCGCTCCCTCCGCCCGGTCGGGCGGTACCGGAGCCGGGGGCAGGGCGCGGGGTCCGGCATGTCCCTCGTGTCCCTGCCCATGTCCCTGCTCCCCGCCTTGCCCCTGTATCCCCGGGCCGGAGCCCTGACCCGCTCTCTCTGCTTCTCTGTCTCGGGAAGGCTCCTCCACCTCCTCCAAGATGATGCTTAGCCCGGACCAAGCTGCCGACTCCGACCACCCCTCCTCGGCGCCCTCCGACCCGGAGTCGCTGGGCGGCGCGGACGCCCAGGCGCTCAGCTGCTGCGTCTCCGACCCGGAGCCCGCCGAGGGCGGCGGAGGCGAGGGTCGAGNAACCACGTGCTGGACGTGTAGCGCCCGACGAACGCCCGGAGCCCCGGGACCCTTAGTCCCGCCGCCCCGGGTCCGGCCGCGGCGGGCAGCGCCTTCCCCGGGGCGGGAGGCGGGGCGGGGGGTCCTCGCTGCTTGTGCTCCCCACCCCGGAGGGCTCCCGCCCGGTTGAGAGCCCGCTTTTCGAAGAGAAGTGTAAAACCGGATTGTCTCTTCAGGCTGTCAAGTGCCCCTTTATATATATCCAAAAACATCTACTTGTGACCTTAAACGTGTGACCCATGGGTGCAGTTAAAAATAACTATTTTTTATTTATGGTAGAAGGAGTTGACAATTTATTTTTTTCAAGATTTATTTATTTTTCAGAGTGGTGGCAATTTTACTTTGGATACTTCGTGCCAATTGGTTTCTATAGTCGGGTGTTTACACTTTCTCCTGTGGAATATTATGTTTGACTTTATGAGTGTTTGTTGGGATCAATACAGTGTTCATTTTCTTTTCTTTTTAATTTATTTTTCCCTCCAATTATATTGCACTTGTGTACCACAAACCTCCCCTCCCTTCCTGTTTATAAGCATATTTTATATATATCAAGGCATTTGTTCTTGACCTTTTTTCTTTCTTTTCTTGTGTGGGATCAACAACCACTAGCACTTAACTAGGAGAGTTTTTTTTAAACTTGTTGTTATTCTGATCTATAGTTACATCTGAAAAGTACTTTGCAAATCGTTTATAAGGGAAGTAGTTTCTTTGTGGGTGTATATGTGTGTGTGTGTATACATGCATGTGTGTGGGAGTGAGCGTGGGCGTGTATGTGTGTGGTATATTTTTAGGAAAGGACATTTTTTCCTAAAAAAAAAGAAAAAAAAAGAGAAAGATAAGTAAATCCAGGACTGCTTTCCTTTGTGACAACCAAAAAAATTCTATAACCTGAAAATGTTTCATGTTCTTTGCTGTGAATATCTTAAGACAAGAAGCGCATTTTAGGGACAAAAGAGAAAAAGAAAAAAAACACATCTGCTATCCAAAGATTTTAGTCTTTTTCAGGGTTTTTTTGTGTGTCTATGTTGCTTTATATAATGCAATATTTTGTAGTGAAAATAGATAAATCTGGTTTCTATCTGATGCGTTTTTCATATCTCTCATGAATGGTGAGCTGTTTTGCATATAAATAAAAGTATCAAATAAAAGCTGTTTTTTTCCTAATTATTTTTCCCTGTTGGCCTTTCTGTAAAACAGACATGCAATGTCCTTATGAATAAGGATTGCGAAGGCTTCTCAAGTCACGTGTGGGAAGCTTCAACAGGTTACCTGCCTCTTCTTAGGGAGACTTGGACTGCAGTCCCTCCACCACAGCTCCCCTGCTCCAGCTGCTCTCAGCTGGCTGCCCTGCCCAAATGCAAAGGAGACATAGGACCCTTGCTGTCACTTTCTGCCAGTCTTATCATGACTGGCATCTGGTCACATGTTTCAAAGTTCAAGCTGTACAATCCAATCTGATGCTTGCAAGCACCTGTTTTGCCACCTCACTCTTCGTTATGTCTGGCTTTGCCACCCAAATGTACATGTTTTGTCCTGCCTGAGTGCACTAGATTTTCTTTCTCTTGTTTAAATTCAGCTTTGATCCCTCTCTTGACAAGTCCAAATCTGCTGAAACCAAGGAAAAATCTTGGGCCCTTTTCCTTCAGAAAATCTTAACCATATTCTTTTATATAAAGCTTCATTGCCAAATCTTATGATTTGAAACATGGAACAGATACAGACTCAATGGCAGACAGGTTATTACCTGAGAAAAGTGAGACCATCTCATTTATTAAACATTTTTCTTGTTTACCACAAGGGGTTAATTTTACCTATAATTTGAATACTGCCATTGACTCTGGTAGCTGCGTCATCCATTCTTACTTGCTGGAGAGATAAAACCCTCCCCTCCACCCCATTTTTATGGCTGACACTTTGTGCAGCAATTTAATTTAGTGTGGTCTTGACCAGCTGAAAAGCTCCATGCAGAAAACCTGTCAGAGAGACTGCTAATTCCACTTTCCACAAATACATGCTTGCCATGTCCCAAGGGAGCACACACTGGTTTGGTAGTTCAAAGCACAGTTTTCAAATCCTGTGTTTTTCAGGGCTGAAGTAACTCCAGCAACTTTGGAGCTGGCTTCCTTTGGGACAGGTTTGTTTCTCAGGTTCACTATCAGGGCACTGTGTTGAGTTTGATGGTAATTGCCTGAGTAATATTATAAATCCTGCCATCCAACAAGCCTTCATGCTACCAGCATTTGGGAGGACTTAGTTAAAAAAAAGATAAACATAGTATTTCCTTCTCGACCATTGGGAATGTATGTTTTAGGGAAGAGAGTGCTCTGCAACACCTGACTGTAAAGTATGGTGGCTGCAGTCACTGGCAGCTTATTCAAGCACACAGGTTGCGGGATAAGTTGGTGTGAACCCCACATCGCCCTTGACCTCACATCCCCCTCTGGGGGTCTCGCACATGTGTCAGAGGCACAGGCTGAGTAAATGCTCAAGTCTCAAGATCCCAGCCATGTGATCCTGTGCCCAGGTGTTAAGCCAGTGAGGCCCCTGTGTTGTGAGCAGAGAGCACAGCGTGCAGATATGTGGGAACAGAATCAGGTTTGGAAGTAAGAAAATCTTGTGGGCCATTCCATTCCTACATCCCCTGAGACAAGAGAGAGCCTGCTTGCACTCAGACACAGGGCAGCAAGGACTTTGCTTTTCGTGGTATCCACAGGGTCAAATCTCAAGTTTACCCTGCAGAAGGGCCAGGCCTCTTGACCTGAGGAGATGTCCTTTTCTTCTCAAGTTTTATCTGATGAAAGAAATTGCTTCCTCCTACAAGCTCTGTCTCACTTCCATATACTCACCACCCTGTCCCCACCATAGCATCATCCCAACTACTTCTATTTTTCCTCCTGGCATGAGAAAGGAAACTCATTCTCATCTAGCAGTTGATGACTTTTGAAAACAGAATGTAGGTTTTGCTCCCATGTTCCACACCTCTTTTTTAATCCTTAAGGAGGTGTGTAGTATGCACAAGCTACAAGGCCTATACAAAGAAAAAAAACCAAACAAAAAACCAACCAACCAAACAAACAAACAAAAAAAAGAAAAAACACCACCAAAAAAACCAAGCAACCCAAACCCAAAAAACACACCCTCAAAACACCCAACAAAACTGCATGGCTAAGTGCTCAAAAGTCTGGCTTTATGAAGAATGGGTAAACAAATTTAACTCCATCTCATTAAAAGTCTGGGTTAGATAGCAATAAAATCTAATTATATAATCAAAGTTACTTTGCCTATATCTATGTTCCCTCAGCAATAAAGGAATGAATGGCCTTGAATGACAATACTATAGGAGGAACGGGTTGGAACTGGTTTTTATCATGCTCAGCCATTACAACAATTTGCAGGGAAGAGACACAGTTAATATTTCCTAGTATTTTAGCTACTTTCAGATACCTTTCTTTCACAATTGAAGAGGAGCCCATCCTACAAACCAGGAAAGAAAGCACACTCAAAAACAGAGAAGGCAGAGCACTATCTCTGTACCTTTAGCTGACTCTAAAAGAGGGACTTTAGGCCTGACTCAATACAATATATAAAACATCTAAAACATTATATAAAATATATAAAACATTGAATGGAAACCTTCAGCATTCACAGAGAGCAAGTACTTCTTATTGATAAACCTAGAATATCCCAATACAAGGGGTATCCAGTGCATGCTAACATTGGGAGATAACACCTATTAAGACACATATTGAGGCCTGTATGGACTCACAGGGACACGGTGGAATACACATTCACATGGTATCATTAAGAAGCAGGGCAGCTAATGCATTCATCTGAACCCTGGAAACAGATCCTGACCCTGATGCAGCAAACAAGGACAGACAGCAAAGCCAAAAGTTTCTCCTACAAATAAACATAATGTTTTTGACAGGAGTGTACAGCTAAGGGGGAACTGTATCTGAGTATCACACAGTTTCCTAAGAGATTTAAAGATCTAGAGCACAAAATATTCCAAAATATAGACTTGGATTTATGCTGCTATTACATACACACATAAAGGAAGAATTTCTAGGCATAGACTGTCACTCTCCACAAAGTGCATGATATTATGCATTCAGGATGACACTACTCCCCAGCCACAAAGTCATGTCTTATTGTTTGTGCTAAAAAGTGTATGAGCCAGGTAGGATATTACCACTGATACTTACAGCAGATAAATTCTGAGGATCTTGGATATGATTTGATATCTTCACTATATTTCTAGCAAAGAGAGAGTGTGTGTATTTGAGAGAGAGATGGGGGGGTGGGGAGCTGAAGAGGATGTTGTGTATGAAACTCAACAAAGAAATGGATCTTTTCCATTATATAGCTGTGAAGAAATAGCAGAGACATTCTATCTATCTCTTCACATATCTATCCATCTAGCCATCCTGTAACCCAATTAACCCAGTTCTTTTAGGGTGAATAAATGTGTTCTAATATCAGCCATTATTTTTCAGTACCCTCAGTTTATTCTCCAAGGAGGGGACAGATCAATAACCACAATAGTAACCGACCCAAAAGGAAAAGGCAATCTCCTGGCGCTTCTTATTTATTTCTTCAGAGCCGATTTCGTTTTTCCTGCTTCTTCCCCTGGTGACGGATTTTGCCTTTCCTGCCCAGAATGGCGGTGTTGTTTTATCCTGGCCTCTATTTGCATGTGAGCTTCAGATTCATCTTTGGCTCCTTGCACGGTTTGGGATGAGACCCTCCTGTCCCCAGAGAGGGGGGCAGGTGTTGCTCCAGTCGAGCGAATGGAACCAAATTACAGGACCGTCTGTCGCCTCCTCTGGGAGCCGGCAGAGGGAGGGGAGGAAGGGGAGGGGAGCGGGATGCCGTATGACAGAAAAGAAAAGCAGAACATCATACTGATGCCGATAAGAGCTTGAAAACATGAGTCGCCCCAGCCTACAACCCCACCCAAAACCATGCAGGAGCCACCTGAAAGAGAAATGTCAGGAGCAGAGACAGAAATAAATTGAGTTACTGGGCTGAAATAACTCAGACTTAAAATGAAAGAGAGCTCAGACCCTGTTCACTTTCAGACACAAGTGCAGGCACAAAGTTACTGTTTTTCTCAGCTTACGGCTGTGCTCTTTGATGTCATCTCCTCTATCCCTTCAGAGCAGGCTCCTCTGCCCAACCACTGCTCTCCACCAAGTCCTCACAGCCCAGCTCTGACAGCAGCTCCTCCACCCCTCCCTCCAGCTGCTCCTGCTGACCTTCCCACAGCCACCCTGCCCTTCAAGGTCCCTGAGGGAGGCACGACTGTGCAGAGGTGGTTCTGCTCCTCTGCCACCCCACCAGCCCATGCCCTGCAATGCAGCCGGTCCTTGCTCCCTTGGGGAGCCGCTTGGTGCTCCAGCTCAGGGCTTGTGTCTCACTTCTCATCCATGCAGACTTCTACTCAATTGATCTGAGAGAGATGATGTTACAGAACTTACACTTCTCAAACCCACCTATTAGCTTAAGGCATTCCTAGCAAATTAATACAAGATCCCCATCCATCCCACCTCACCCTCCACCTTGTTTTTGCTGTTTTTTTCTCCCAAACTTTCCTAAACACGAGTGTGCACGCAGGCACACACGCACACTGATGTATGTAATGATTGCTCTCGGAGTGGCTGAGCACAGAGTCACTTGGAAAGCAACAGGTGACAGTTGTTCTGCTGTTCCTCACTGAAACAAGAAGATGATCAGAGAAGAAAAAGCTGTTCTGGGGAGAATTCAGAGGAGATTTGGAAGAAGGCATGAAAAAAGGTGCCATTAGAAGTGCTTAAATCAAAGCAAAAGCGGCATGGAGTGAAAGAAAGGCAGAAGAAGCCAGGTCACATAGGTGGAGGGACCTCATCAGTCAGAGACTGGGCATAACATGAAGGATTTTCTATGAGGGTGATGGGGGGTACATATGAACCTGGGGTCTACACCAGGGCATAATGGGGAACAAAAAGCATCTGAAAAGGCAGGCAGCAAACACAGAAAAAGAATGGCAGCAGGAGGTGTGAGGAAGGAGAAGGATATGTGTGGCTGGGTAGAGCTGCTGGTATGGGTGGATGGGAAGAAGATGCTCTGGCAAGTCAGAAGGAGCAGCTCGCTCCTTCTGGGGTTAAAAGTGAGTTCAGTCCAGCAACAGACAGGCACCAGGCAGGAAGGGAAGTGGAAGGAGTTGTTAACTAGACATTCAAGACTGCTCAGGAAAGATCACCACAACTTTAGTCATGGCCAGAGGGATGGACTGGCACAGTAACATTTTTTCAAGGACCAAAAGACAAGGGGTTTGTCATATAACATCTATCCTCCAGAGAAATTCTTTGTCTCCTTGCTCAAAACGATTTTGTGCATAGAAATGGCAGAAAGATTTGCAAACCCCAGGGCTAGAGCTCAGCAAGGGCTCACAGACAAGGTAAACACAAAGAAAGAAAGAAAAGAAATGCAGAACAGAAATGCAGAAGAAAGCAGAATTCCACTGTGTGTAGTCACAGCATTCAAAGACAACACTTTCCCAAATATCAGACTCAATATTCTCAATACCAAGGGTCTTCTGACCATTTCAGCAATTTCAAGACTTAAGACAGGCTTCAAGACTATCCCAGAAACGATCCCTATAGGATAGAGCCACAAACCTGTATTGGACCTCGGTTATTTGAGATAATAAAGACAAGGACTGACCATGAAAAATTGCAGAAGAACTGTGTGAGACTGATAAAATAGCACAAGAAATTCAATATAAATAAAGTGATAAGGGGATGCATGCAGTGAAGAACATAGTTCCAACTTCACATATAACTGATAGGTCCTGAGCCAAGAACAGAAACAAGATCTCATAGCTATGATATATTGCTTCATGATAACATCAGCTTAGGTCTTTGTGTCATGGAAAAAGAAAATGTAATGTAAGATATTACTCTCACTGTTGAGAGAACAGAACAGGTAGAGAGCAAGGCAGAGAGCATCATTATGACATTGCATAAAACCAAAGTAAGTCTGTATGCTGAATTCCATGTGCAGCTCTGGTTCAGTCTCAGTAAGAATACAGTAAAAATCCAAAAGTATAATAGCTTCCATACAGCAAATGACTAAGTGAAAAGGACTGAGCCAGCAGTGATTTTATAGAAACCCATCATATCCCAGTTAACAAGGGGATGGTGGAGAAGGATCAGTTGTTCCCTGTCTCTTCCAATATAATTTGATACCAGGAGGCGTCAAATGAAACTGTTGGATGCCAGGTTCAAAACAAACAAAAGGAAGTGTCTCATCACACCATGTGTAGTAAAGCTGTGGAGCTCCTTCCTTGGGATGTTGTGAAAGCAAAAATGTTATACAAGTGAAGGACAAAAGCTTACAAAATAGAAGTTTGCTGAGGATTTTTAAATGTGTAGAAGTTCCTCCCAACTCAGCCCCTCCTCAAGCCATAAATGGCTGAAGGGCAGCAGACTTCTAGCAGGAAGTATCATATATACCTCTGCTATTGTGATATTCCCCAGGCATCTGCTTTGGCTCCCATTTGAACTGGGACGCTGGGATAAATGGATATTTAGTCTGGCTCAATGTACACCTTTGTGATCTGAAGGAAATAGATCTTTGACAGATGCCAACATCTTTCAAGCCTTTGTCTATTTGGACCTGACCACAAAAGCTGTCTGTATGGTGAGTCCTCAACGGGCCAATGTGACAAGATAAATATGATCTTTCAGATAGGGAGGGAGGAGGACTTGTTCCCTGGGGCAATAAGCATAACAAATGTGGTTTTCCTGAAAGTCAAAGGGCTGGAGTTTGAAGTCAAATACATAAAGGTAAGCTTACATCAGTTCCATGATCTCAAGTGAGTTACTTATGATTGTCACCAGAGTAACAATCCTAAGAAGTATCCTGAAAATAATCATGGTATGGTAGGATGGTCAAATTTAGGATCGGGTTCTGCCTTTGGACCCAGTTTCCTTGTCCTGACATTTTTTTCAGACTTTACTTTGATGGGACTGCCTTCTGAACAGGTAGGTCCTATTAGTCAGGGTCACAGCTTCTTATCTTGCTTGAATTGCCCCAAGACCTAAACTCAGGAGACCTTAAATAATATTGATAGCAAAGTGTTTGAAAGAAGAAAGGACTGCTGAGAGACTTGAAGAGTTTAGATTCACCCATTGTGGTCATCAAAACCTAGGAATTTTTACATATTTAGATTCAAGCCACAAAAATGAGAAAGAAACAAGGAGAAGGAAGGGGAGGTTAAAATGGTAACAAAGAGAGGAAGAGTGAATATAGTGGTGTACATGAACTATGGGGGGAATGGATGATCATCTTCTAAGCTCATCTCACTGGGGCTTTTTTTGGTGATCAAATATGTCTCAGACAAACAACCAGTCTCAGACACCATATGTAGTTATTCAGACAATCTCAGTGTAGATCAGTCTAAATCCTGTGGCCAGAGGCCACCTCCAGTATGAGCCAGGTCCTGTTGACCAGCTAGGAGTGGAGTCTTCAAAAGCGGTTTGGAGGCACTCACCCCATTTTCTTGATGGGGACACAGAACACAAAATAGATCCAGAGATTCAGAAATTATCTTTAAATGCAGAAGTCACTTTGCTGTACATAATCATATGACTGTCTCAAAGGCTACACTCTTTAGTTCAGGCTCTATCATAGAAAGCATTGCTTTCAAAGAAAGTGTCTTAAAAAACTGCAGAGCAGCTCCCCTGTCTCTCAAAGTTCAGTGCTCCGCACACAAGGCTCATCAGTGTCAAAGGATTTCTAAAGGAGACCTCCCAGATTTCTTGACCCATGAAGTATCTTCTGACAATGTGCGAAGTAAATTAGCACAAGGCTTTCCTACTCCATTTGCCCTGTAACTGTATCCAAGATTTTAACCGATTTGAACCTTACTCTGTAAAGGTGAATTTACCTCATGTGACCTTTTCTTGAGTCACTCTTAAAGTGATTCAAGTGACTCTCGATGGTGCATTTACAGTGCATGCTTGAACTACAGACACTCATAATACCTCCTCTGTATCATTTCAAGACATGCAGGACTCTTGCTACCACACAATTTGTTTCTCAGTAGCACCCAGAAGGTGAAAGAACAACATGAAACAGGATTCAGAGTACATATTTAACAAGCTCCCAGAGTTGTAAGGGGCCAAGGCCAGGGTCAAATCCTGTCAGTCGCACAGGGATTCTAGCACATGGCTCCATTGTAGAGCCAGAAGGTAGAACCCTTGTATCCTTTTTTAAACATGAAGATATTGTCAGCAGTCTCTTAAATATTCCCACCAGAAATAGAGGTTCAGGTGAGAGCTGACACAGGATGAACTACTGAGGCAGATCCTAGTGGGATGAATATCTTGCAATCTCAGACTGTGAAACACAAGGGGCATTAATTACCAATGTCACTAGATGAACCAAGGGCTAAAAGCATGGTGAAGCTTGCATATGGCCTAACACACAGTCTCTCTAGGGCAGGGTTAAGCCATGCTGGTGGAATGGCACAGAGAAACCTGCATTGCTTGCTAGCATAAACAAGCTGTAATAGCATTCACTGCCTGTCTAGTCAGACAAACCGCATTTAATTACTGTGCGTCCAAGTTACAGTAATCTGGATGCAGATAGATCTGAAGTAAATTGAAAGGAAATGGATTTTACATTACAATGTAGAAAGGAAAAGCACATTAAGATAAAGATGATTAGGTGGATTGGAAGAACCTTGTAAAAGATAATTGCGTTCAAAACAATAGCATCTTCAGCAGGGGAATTTCTGTTATGTGGAAGTTATACTACTGCCACCCTCAGAGAAGTGTCCACACCAGATTGGCTCCTTCTTCCATTGTATGGTGGCTCCTTGAGTTTCTCTAAGAGTTGCAGCTTCTGGCTTGACTGACACCAGGGAAGCCGTTTCTCTAAATCTCTGAATCTCACAGCCAGTCTGGTATTTCTCTGTGTCTCACATCCTCCTGGGAGACAACATATGCTTCCCTTTTCCACCCTTTACGTGTTTAGACTGCAAATGCTCTGTCAGCAGAATAAGGACCTGACCCACACAGCAGGAGAATTTGCAACCTGCCCAGTCGCACCCTGTGAAGCTGACCAGTCCCATCTAGCTTCATCCCACCATGAGAAGTATCTAAACCCTCAGCTAACACAGGTGTTCTCAGTGGCATGAGGTCACTGAACCACTCTGGTATGTGCCTCTGGAGAAACAAGACCTGCTCTTACAGTTTGAGAGTAGTCACATGGGGATTTAATCACTGTTCCTAGCAGTGACATCTGAAAAAGATGAAAAAGGGAGCTGAGCAGCCTGTGTATGCCCATCTGCAGTCAGTCAGTTTGTTAAGGCATTTTTAGATTCATCCAGCAAACTAGGAGCCAGCTTTCAAACAGATCAACATCCCAGGCTGTTTTGATCCAGAGCTGTGGGTTAGCCTTGCTTTATTGCTGGCCACCGCTTTATGAGAGCAGAAACTGTCTCTCATTATGGAGTGTGAGTAAAAGGTTGCACCCTTCAGCAAGCACTCAGAAGCAAAGAGGTTACCATCATTCTCTCTTGGAGGGGATGGTACAGGATGACCTGAGTCTCCATATGCGCTGCACCACAGCTGTTCTTGCCTGCTTGTCACAAAAGCCAGTTACTGATGTGCTTCACCATAAATGGCATCCCTGCTTGACATCCCTGCAGCACAGAACTTTGAAAAATACCCACAAAAAGCAGAAATAGCCAGTGACCCTCTGGATTAGCCGATTCAACAATGCTGAGTCTATTGTGTCTTAATGTCTCCTTTGAGAGAGCAATGGCACAGCTGGCAAGCATCAGTAAGTCTGCTTGTTGTGGCCATGTAACATCAACTGTCTCCTCATGATCCTGCTGTCTTTGTCTGAGGCCCTTCCAAACCAGAGAATGCTTCATTCCAGCTTCATTTTCACTCATGTTGTGAGAAGGTGCTCCTTATTGCTTCACTAGATGTATCTACTTGTCTTTCATGGTAGCAGGGCTAATCTCATCATTTGTGACTTTACCTCTTATCATAAGGATGCATAATAGCAACTCCTGGATCCATGAATCACATATTACTTGTTTTGTCTTGGCTTTTTCTATGTTAGAGTTACCAAGGACTCTGATTCCCAGTGTTTTCATCAGGATTTTTCTTGTTCTTCAGTTTCCTACTGACCATGTGACAACCACACTGTTGAGGTACCACTCTGAACTGTAATAGTGCTAATCATCTGTCTGAATTTGGGTCTGTGTCCTTCCTCAGTAAGTACTTTAGTACTCAGTCCAACAGATTGTGGAGTACAGATATTTCGGTGTCAGGTATATTGTATCCAGGAAAAATTGCTTCCATGCATATGGAATCCTCTCACTGGCTGACAATTAACTGGTTTTGGAATGGGTCCTTTATACCTTTTCAGAGTCAGCAGAATGTATGGGAGCAGTTTTTCCTTCAGAGTCTTGTTCACTTCAGCCTCCATAAGCCCTAGGCACACCTGGAACACAACACCTCTGATTTCTATTTTTGAGCATCTCATGGTTATTTGCCTGCTTCCTTTTGGGATAATGGGAAGAACAACGGCACATTCAATGTGCTGCAAACTTGCTGCCATCCTCCTGTTTATCAGAGTCGATATCTGCTGAGGAATTGTCTGTGCTGGAGCTCTGTGGAAGTCCAGGCCTGACATAAACAGCATCTTCCTCAGTGTCTACAAGTTTGATTGCTGTAGTCATACCCTTGATGCTCAATACAGACCAGCCCTACAACCCCTGCTCTATTTTTTTTTGCTTCTTCTGGTTTCACACAAACTCGTATTTCTGTTTGTGTTCCTTTCACAGTAATCTTACTATTTCTTCATGGTAACCCTACTATTTCTGTTACTTATCCCTAGATATTTGACAAGCTTCATCAGCCTCCTTGATGCCACTAACCTTCTGATGCCAGCATGAAACTTCTTTGGCTCCTCTCTTTGATTTTTTCAGTTCCTGAATACCTTTGATGTAACTCTTTGAACATATTTTTCTTGCCTACCTGGCTCTGTTAAGTTCTCTTTCAGGCACATCATCTCCATCATAAGAAATTGACAGTTTTGCAAGTTCACCTGGAAACTCCAGCTTTTTCCAAAGTTACTCCAAGCCACCAGTCATGCTATTCATCTGATCTTTCCCATATCCAAATACCTCCTCTGCAGACCTAAGTATCTTAATATCACCAATCTTGCTGTCATTTTCCTAGGAAGCAGGGTAAGATATGAAACACTACCTAAATGTCAGGAGAAGGAAAGGATGTTTCCTAGAAAGGGTGTTGAACACATTGCCAACAAACACTGTTTTTCTAAAGCCTTGCACCAGAAGCCTGCTGATACATCATATCCAGGGAATATATTTGAGGACAACAAAAAATATCTCTGCTGGCCTGCAGTGAAAAATATTCCCATTCTTTTATTTGTTTCACATCAGGAACTAAGGGAAGAATTTTATCTATTTCATCTCTGACAGCAAATAGGTACTTCACTGACTTTTCTTCTTACTCAGTGATTACTGATGCTCTAAGTCCATCTGGCTACACTTTAAGCTGTTGGTGAAATGCAAAAGAAACTTTCCTGTGTGCAGCTGTATTCCCACAGTCTGCACTTGTGGTACCCATCACCAAGGCAGTCCCACATGGTTAAGTGCATTCCAAGGGAAACACAGCTCAGGGCTGTGCTCCATAGGGAGGGGTCAAGCACTGTGGTCATACCTGTCAAGGATGGACAGGCAGTTCAGCTGTTAAACTCTGACAAAACTTTATTGCCAAGTGCCAATGAGATTTACTCTGGTTTTCTTTGGAGACTCGCAATCTGGCCAAACTGGGACAGTTTTTCAGGGTATGACCGAAGTCATATCTCCTGCAGTGGAGCTCCTTTCAAGCCAAATTTCTAATCTCTGCTCCACAGAAGCTTTAGATCTTCTCAAAGAAAGGCAATGCTAGTCAATTTTAAACTACAGATACATCTGTTTCTTTTTCTCTAACCTCCTTCCGAGATTAAACTCAGCTCTGTCAACCCAAACCACCAGAGACATCCACCATGGCAAATCTCAGCCTCCAGAGTTACATTTGGCTGGGTTGTAAGACAGTGGGAACAGATTCTCATAATCAGCCTTGTAGAAAGCATCATCAAAAACTCCTTTTTCTTGTTTTCTACGAATAGCTGTAGTAGAAAGCAAATACAAGAGCTGAAAGCAACAACATATTGATCTGTACCTATCTGCAATGCTAAGGACCCTATTTCTGCCACATTCATTTCTCTGTCTTTTCAGTAAGCCAGCTACTACCATGAACCTTTCCTCTTTCAACCTCTGCACGCTCCCACCAGCACATTAATCAGTAGAAATCACTTCTTGCGGTTGTTTGATGGATGAATTCAGCAGAGGCCTGTCCTGATAATACATCAGTGGTGCTCGGTGAGGCCAGGCTCAAGGGTCTGCTTTCTAATGATAGACATGAGAGCGGCCACAGCTTGCAACCTACGTGTGAGATACCCTGTGAGAAGAGGTGTAGAGAGGAGAGGGAATGTGCTGCTCATGCAAATTTTCTACATTAGATTAGCTGCCAGCATCAACGCACATAAGCAGGTTGCTCCCAATTGCTAGGATTCCAAAGGAAAACAACACAAAGGAGCAGTGCTGGATGGTCCTACAATCCCTTCACCTTGTTTAATCCCTCCCTGGAGAAGAATAACTGATGACTGCTGAAACCGAACAGCTCTTGCCTGAAAGGAGCATGTACCTGCCTCACTTGGAGTGGGAGATGTCAACCAAGGCAGGATTTCATCCCTAAGGAAACAGCTCCACCTGTGTGATTGAAGTAAGACATGAGACACTCAAAAAGATTTCTAAAGCTTGCATGAGCATAACTACTGCTTGTACTCATTGCTTTTCCAATTTATTTATTTGCATTTCTATTGGTGTGGACAGGTCAGAATCAGCTTGTTCACCATTTCTGATTTTTTTCTGTTTCATTTTTTCTGGCTCCCTCTCTTTGAGACAGTGCACCCTGGAGTTTAGGCACCCACATACACATCAATAAACTTGCTGGATGGGTAGGGGATGACGGACACAATTGGTGGGATCTGTTGTGCGCCACTTCTGAAAACGAGGCAGAACCAGTAACACAGCACTAGAGATCTCACTCGAAATAACTCTTTCTGAAAATCTTGGCCAGGATCAGGTCTCATGTTTTGCAAAACTCTCCCCTACCTCTAGACTGATGATGTTACTTTGGTGTATTTATTACAACCTGGGTGCAATCAGTTCTCGTGATGAATATCCCTTTAGCCGTCCTATACCAATTACTCATGTGCTACCTGCTCAGTGGAAAAGAACAAGTGAATCTCATTTCTTCACTCACCAAAGATTTCCCTGCCTCCTTTTCCATCGTTACATTTCTGGAAGCTCTTTCCCTCTTTTTTTTTTTTTAGTCCTGGGTGTCCCCTGAGCTCGGTGATTGCATTTAAAACAGACACAACGACATTATGAAGCATTAAACTAATGGCATTTGAGACCATTTTTCTCCCGTAAACCATTATGACGTCCCTGCAATGGCTGGCAGAGGGCTGAACACCAGCGCTGCCATCCAGGGCTGCATCCCCCTCTGCCACTCGGTACCCGCTCTGGGATTCGAGGTGCCATCTCTTGTGCTGCTCTCGCTGTAACAGCCCCCAAGAAAGCTGTTTTGATCTTCAGATGAGTTGTTTGGCACGACCATAATGACAAATATGTGAATGGGGGGTTAACCATGAATTGCAAAGTACCCATCAAATCCCCAAGGTGGAGAGGAATATATCTTCCTTCACACCCTTTTGATGTATAGTTAATTACACGAATCTGGAACTGTTACCATGTGCAAACAGAGTGAAAATTGACTTTCTAAGCCATCCCCGGCCCCTCTGCATATGTCACTCGCTCTAGCCCAATATCATGCTCTGTCTGTACACACACAAATATATAATCAGTGAGGGTTTAGACTCTTTTTTTTTTTTATAATCCAGCATTATAAAATGTTAGAGGGAAAGAACGGAATGTAGCATCCTTCAGGCCTGATGCAGCTTTTTTAAATAGAAGAAAAAAATCCTTATTTTATATTGGTTGTTCTTTCTCTTGCCTGAATAAAAGCTTTAGCACAGCTTGAAAGGGTTGCATGTGCTGAAATGTAGCCCAAGGATATGTGTTATTATCCATCCCCTCTTGACCAGCAGGGTCTCGGCTCTCTCTCCCTTTCAGCCTTTTGTTTGAACAGATGGGATTGGGGAACGAAGGGAAAGAAAGGCAGTCTGTTCTCATTAACGCTCCCAGTACACAAACACAAACCTGAGCACAGGGGACCTACAGAACAGGACTGCTTCCACTCCACACATATCCACTGAGACCATATGTACCCGCACACAAAGGCAGACAGAAGACCCACATCGAGCCAGCTACTAGGCATTTACCAAAGATGACTCCTCACCAACTATTTTAAAATTATTTTTTTTACAGAAGTCCTCAAAGATCATTCCTTCTTTTTTTTCAGGTGCCCAATTTAAAAATAACCTTCACCGATGTGATGTTGAGGTTGTTTTAAAAAAGAGATTGTTATCAAATCAGCCTAACACCTGAGCTGGGAGCATTTGTTTTGTCTTGGTCTGACGTGAGCTATATGAAGAGGTTTCAGGCTGAACCTGCCAGACTAAGGGCAAGGTTCATGTAGCTCAGTCACCTGGCATGGGCCAAAGCTGCCTCGTCTGGAAAAGGTGCTCAAAAACCTGCTGTCATCCATGACGGACTACCTGTCCATTGAGAATATCTCACGAACTCTGTGGCCAGGGTAGGCTGTAACACTTCAAAGCTGGGTTCTTCAATTTCTCTCATGGTTCTTGCATATTTTTGCATATTTACTGAAAGATCACTTGGAAGGACGATTTATACAAATATTTGCTTCTTTTTTGAATCGGGCATAGTCATTGACCTCAGTGATCTCCTGTCACAGTGAATGCATTCGTGGGCAGTATGTGAGGAAACATCTCCTTCCAGCAAAGCTTGACTCCTTACTTTGGAAAAGGGCAAGCAGCTCCAAGCTCTGCAGCCTGGTGGCTCACCACCCCATGGCAGCTGAGCAGATATCAATGCCCTCAGCCTGTGACAAACTCAAAGCCACTTAAAATAGTGAAGATGGGGAGGTGAGGTGGCTTCCTCAGCACCCCACTGCACACCACACATCAATCACACACAGATGGCTACCGCAGTGTGGCTGGCATGTGGCAACTCATTAAGCTGCTGTACTGCAGCCACGCACTGGGCTCAAACCACGCTTGGAGCTGCAGCAGAATGGGTCTCTGTTTGAGGATGGAAAGCTGCTCCAGATTCAGAGTTCCCCCTACTCCCCTTTCTGGGCAGTGACTGTCACAGCAGTGAGGAAACCTTTTCTGGGCAACTCAGGTCTCCCTGCTTCTTCCTTCCTCTCCAGGTCAGCTCTGGCTCAGCTTGTGTTCACCTGTCCTCCCCGGTATTAAACAGGTCAGGTCTGAAAGGAAGATGCGTCAGACGTCTGCAGCTGCTTAAGAAGGACCTCCCAGATCAGAAGCACTGGTGACACCAAGGTGGCTCTGAAACAAGCACTGGTGAAATGAGCAGTCAGGAACCAATTCCCCAAATAGGGTCTCTGGTTAAAGCCCCTGACTGATCTTTGTAGTTGATCATATTTTCCAAGGACCCTTGTTATACCCTAAAGAACACCGTATCATTATTTAGCTGTCTGGTAGCAAAGTGAGTGAAGCAAAAGAATGGCTCTTCTCCAGCTGCAGTAGGCTGCAGTGAGCTGGAGACATGGCAGGCTCTTTCCTCAAGTGTAGAAGGAAACACCCATGTATTATGTCCAGCATCAGGTAGATCTATATTTCATTACAGCCCCGGGCATTTGACATGTAGTCTCAAGAAAAGAGAGCTGTCATTTTTTCCCCAGGTATTGTGAGCATAGGGAATGCAGAGCAGAAAATGAAGTGGTTGTCCCCGCAGGGCTGTTTGCAGAAGATCACAGGGGAGCCAAGGCAGAGGAGCATTAGTACCTCTGTTCACAGGCTCTCACATGCTTGCTGGGCATGCAGAGGCAGGTTTCCATAGCTGCACACCTCCTTTGAACACCACTGCAAACACACGTGTTCTGTAGGTTACTGCCAGCAGACAAGCAGTTGGCAAGGCACCCTCTGCCAGCTTTTTTCCAAGCACAGTTGCCCAGTTTCCATAAATAAGAGCAGCCGGGGGCAGAGTCCAAATGCAGCCCCCCTGCTACCCAACCATGGACTAACACAGAGCAAGCTAAAGGCTTGCAGGTGGTGGATCCAGGTTGCAGGTGAGCTGCACCATGAAGGTGGAGGTCCTGTGCCAAGCCCCACGGCATGGCACCTCAGGCACAACTGCTCTCAGCAGCTGAAGCACAGCTTGTGTCCTGCAGCAGCACCACTTCAGCAGGGTGCAGAGCACAGCTAATGACCCTGGAGGGGCCCACACCAGCAGCAAGCAGGTGTAGCACGGCCCTCCTCAGTGATGGCACCACAAACAGCATGGCAAAAGGAGGCAGGGCCAGGACACATCATCTGGTACAAAGCAAGTTCAGGAGAAACCCCTGTATCTCTGCAGCACACCTGCCAGTGCTCCCAGCCCAGGACTGGACTTCACATCAGTTTTAATTGCACTTTAGGCAAGCCACGGTTAGCAGGAGAGACCAAACCACTAACCACCATTTTCAGAAGTCTGTAAAAACAACATTGTTATCTGGAGGCTGACACGCTGTCCATTAGCATGTCTACATGGCATCATTTATAGGAAATAGATTCTATTCCTAAAATCCCAGCTAGCCAATCAAGGAACACAGGCCCCCAGGCTCTTCAAAGCAAAACACTTGAAATTTGGGCTTGGCAAACATGACACAGCTCAGCAGCTTTCACTCTTCTTAGCAAGGAATGGCAATGCTTTAACCCAGGCCATTACAATAACAACCCCCTCTCCCCTACCAACTTAACAGAAGGGTCAGAGTATCAGAAGTCTCGGAGTATTGAGGTTCCTTAGTTTTCTTCTGTTTTTTCAGCAGAGGCAATTTTAAAAATTCAACTCTTGTGTTCAACCCCTACCAGAAAAGAAGCTTGCAATCTGAAATTACACATCTAGAAAAAACTTTGCAAAGAAATGAGTTTCAGATCAGTGAAAATATTTTGCGTCACCTTAAAAATAAAGACTAAGCAAGAAGCTGCTTGAAAATGAACTATTAATACAGAACATTTCAATAACTTGGATATGTTCCACTTTTAAGTTACCTGTGGGGCCACAAGTGCCTGTGTACAATGAAAAGGGGCTCAGAGTGCCACTGCAAAATCAGGAAATGTCTTGGGCTGTGAGTCATCCTGTTTCAGTTAGGCTGTGTTATGGGAAGATTGATCAAACTCCCCTCTGTGGGTACTTCCAAAATGTCCCAAAGCTATAAAGGTAAGCCTGACAGTAATCCTCCTCTTGGTAGCTATGCCTCTTCCCTACACAGCTGCTGCTAGCCATGCTCGGAAACAGGATGCTGACAGACAGCTCTTTGGTCCAATAGAGTTGTCACGACATTACGTATGATGCTTTGTTCCACCATGTACAAGAGAGTCTCTTTGAGACCATCTGTGCCTCACAGCACAGGACAGCACTGTGCTGCCTGAGCCTGCAATGCCACGGGAGAGATCAGCATCCCTGGTGCCACCAGACAAACCACTGCTTGAGCTCCATCCCCTGACGCTTGCATCAGCTCTCAGCAGCTGGATGCACCCTGCTGGCTCCCCAAGCTCTCATACAGTTTCAGATTCATGGAACAGAATGTGGGAAAATGCCCAGCTTGCCACCACCAATGGGACTCAGGATCAAATCCCAAATGCCACCTAGAAGTGGGGAGGCTCACCAATGCCACCACCAGGAGCACTCCTTGAGCCTATATGATTTCTCAGTGTAGATATACCTGTTTATACTCAGCTGAAAAAGACCAAAGGATTACAAGTGGAGGCCAAAGAGAGTGATCTCATTGCAAAAAATGCCATCCACATTCTGGACTCCATTCTCCACCAGGAGGAAGGTGGCCAGCAGACTAAGACAAATTATCCTAATCTGCTCCTAAGTGCTGGTGAGACTGCCTAGATATTCTGTTCTGTTTGGACCTCCCCAGGTTCCAGAGGGATATTGAAAAACCTGGAAGAATTGACTGAGCTGGTAAGGGGCCTGGAGCACATAACTTATGAAAAAAGGTTTTAGGAACTGAGCTTGTACCCTGATGAAGAGAGGCTACTAGGCAATGTAAGACCAGCCTACACTTACTTCAAAGGGAGCCCCAAAGATGATGGAGCCAAGCTCTCATACAGTCACCCTCAAGGAGTGGAGACAATGCAAAAAGGCTGAAGGGAGAGTTCAGTGTGACAGTTCCTAAAAACAGGAGGAGCCATTCAGGAGCCAGAGCTGCTGCAGGCAGAATGCAACTGCCCTCTCTCTAAAGTTTCCTTGGGATCAATAACCAGAGGTCTCAGTTCAAGTCAAGGGTCAAGTGTTTTCATTGAGCTTCAGAAGTTGTGGTAACTCTTCTGTGAAACACATGCTGCTCAGCTGTGCAGAGGTGTTTTTAAACTGGTCCTGGCTCTAGTTTAGCATTATGTCCCTCCCTCTCTCCACATTATTCCTCTCCAAGTGAAAGTGGGACCATGACCATCCTAATTCATCTACGGTGTTTAGACTCGGATCACAGCTAATACAAAGGGGCTGGACAGCAAGTAAAACACCATCTGTTCATTAGCTTTGAAAATTGCACAAGTCCAAAGCCAAAACTTTACTTCCTCTAAACTCTGCAAAACTGCAGATATGGATGGAGATCTGAATCTTATGTCTGGCTGATCCAAGAGCTCCTAAGTCGCAATTGGTGGGGGAGGATGGGCTGGCTGCTGGACTGCAACTGCTGGCCTCTGTCAGGTCCCAGTACTTCAGCTCTGCCTGGCCTGATACTTGCCCTGTTTTCAGTGAAATAGCTGGAGCTGGGATGCTCAGCTGGAACAGATCTTCAGCTTTGCTGCTTGGACTGGTTTCTGCCTGACAGCTCACACTTGCTCCCAGTTACACATTTACCCAAGGCACCCATTGACACATACTGAGGTGCCAAACTGTGAAAGAAAAGAGAATCTGGGGTGGGTAAGGAGGCCCACTTGAAGATGGGCCCCACTTTGCTCCTTGCTGCAGGACCCAGTTCCATGTCATCAGTAGTCACAAGAGCTCAGCTCCACAGCAGCTGCCTCTACATGTTTGTATTCAAGCCCTGTGTGTGAATGTGATTTATGGTACTCAAGAAGAACTAGGTCCTTTGGTCCCGGACAGGAGGTATGCAGGGAGGACAGTAGAGAGAACAAGACACCCTTCCTGCAATCCAAAATGAAATCAGAGGGATTGGCAGTGGCAATACTGGCAGGAGGAGCAGTGGCCCCTCTGTGCTGTCTGGACTATTTCCCAGAAGGGACAGCAAGGCCTGTGTAATCAGGCTCAGCTGGTAATCAGACAAAGTCCAAACTAGCATAAAGACTAAATTATCCCTTAGTCCTTCCAGCTCAGGGGAAAGGATATTGATAGGGGAGGCGAGGATGGCTGCTGGACTGCAGCTGCCAGCAGCAGCCCATGCAGACAGAGAAATATCTCTCCACCTAACCTGCCCCTCGCCCCATTGTCATTTAAATAGCCGGCGCCTGGCGTGCAAAGGGCACATGCAAATCCCAGCGCCCTGCTCAGCCGCACACCAGCATCGCTGCGGGCACCCTGCGGCCCTCGGGGGGAAATAACACCATCTGTGCCCGCCAGCGCTCGCCGAGCGCTGCCTGGAGACCCCGCCGCTCCTCGCTGTGCTGTGTGCCCCGACTTGCCCCTCTCGCCTGTGTACAAAGGGGGGAGTGATGCCAGGCTGTCTGAATTGGTGTGAAAAGGGGCCCCAGCAGACAAGGCTAAATCTGAGTCCAACTGGCCATGTAGCCTTGTTTCCATCAGTGCTGGAAGAGCGTACAAAAAGCATCCTGCCGTGGGGAACACGGGGGGGTGCTTTGCTGCTGGATTCAACCTTGGGAGAAGGGTTTATCACATCTCTAAAATGCAGCAGACCTATCTCTACCCGTTCAAAAATTGTAGCTGTCAAAGTTATATGACCATTATTAAATAATAAGATTTAATTTACATAAATAGACTTTTATGTGTGTATTTGGTTGGAAAGGTGTGAGGTTTTTTACATTTTGGTTTCTGACCTTTTAAAACCCTGCCATGGATCATAGCTTCAAGCTGCCCTCTGCAACTTTTGGGGCCAGAGGGAAGCCTTATATTTTAAAACTGGAGAACCAAGACCTGAATTTCACCCTAGCAGTTACCTCCAAAGTCCTGTGATTCCCCGCCATTCCTTCTCACATTGCAGACACTCTGTTAGCTTGCGCAAACACTGTCCATCGGTACCACTCTGGAGCCCAGACCTCTGTACAGGTCCTGGTTAAAACACGGAATTTCACAATATGTGAGGCTGGAGAGGATCTCTGGCGATCATCTGGTGCAACCTCCCCACTCAAGCCAGGGTCATCCTGGAGCACACCGGACAGGATCATGTCCAGACAGTTGAATATTTCCATGGAAGGAGACTCCACAACTTCTCTGGGCAATCTGTCCCAGTGCTCAGTCACCTGCACAGTAAAGAAGTTCTTCCTCATGTTCTGGTGGAGCTTCCTGTGTTCCAGTCTCTGCCTGTTGCCCTTCATCCCGTTGCTGGGCACTACTGAGAAGAGTTTGGCTCATCTTCTTGGCATCCTCCCTTCAGATATTTGAATACATTGATAAGGTTCTATGCTCTCTTCTTGAGGTTGAACAGGCGCAGCTTCCTCAGCCATTCAATCACCTTTGTCACTTTCCATTGGACCTGCTCCAGGAGCTCCATGTCCCTCTTGTCCTGAGAGCCCGGAACTGGACACAGCACTCCAAATGCAACCTCACTAGGGCTGAGCAGAGGGATAGGATCACCTCCCTCGACCTGCTGGCATTGCTTTTCCTAAATCACCTCAGGATACCCCTGGGCTTCTTCGCCATAAGCACACACTGGCACCATCCAGCGAAACAGGTGAGGGTTCTTCTAGAACCGGGCCGTTCTGAACCGAGCTGCCTAGGGGTCAGGAAGCGCTGAGCGGGCGAGGCAGGCCACGGCACGGCACATGCGGCATTGGGTGTGGGTTTTCCTGCTGTCCCATGGCGGGCTGTCCCTGGTCCCTCGGGCTGTCCCCGGTCACCCCTGGCTGTCCCCGGCCACCCCTGGCTGCCGCCGTGTCCCCCCGCGGGCCGCCCCTCACGGCCCGCGCGCGGCTGCCGGGGCAGGGCGGG
>VZTX01005871.1:43160-211194 GCA_013400915.1 Pardalotus punctatus | reverse complement strand
GGGGCCGGGCCGGCCGGACCGGGGCCGCGCGGGGAGCGGCCCTCGGGTGCCCCCGCTCCGGCCGTGGGTCCGGCAGTGGCTCCGCGGACCTTCCCCAGGCTGTCCCCACACCGATCACAGAGCACACGCCGGGCTGTGCCACACCGGGCACAGGCGGGACACGAGGGGAGCGAAGGGCAGGCTCGGCCCGGGCCCGGCACCGAGCNCCGTGCCCGGTACCGAGCCCCGCCGAAGCCTCCTCAGGACAAAGCCCCGTCCCGCCTGCCGTGGCTCGGTCACCGCAGCGGCATCAGAGGCTCCGGGCTGCCGAGGTGTAAATCTGGTGTAAAGCTGTGCAGCTCTAGAGCTGACCCGGCGGGCGTCAGTGAAGTTACTAAGGACGCACTGATTTAGGCTGGTATAAATACATTTCTCTTTCAATGAAAAATTAGTGTTGCAAGGGGTGTCACGTTGGCACGGAGGGTGATGCCGTGATTTATGATGAGGCAGGATGGACTGGTGTCCTGCACTCTGGGCAAAGAAGGATTTAGTCAGGAGGACAGCGCTGCTGTGTTTGCTGCCTGTGCTGGAGAAGAGGTGTGCAGTGCTGAGCAGCAAAACCAGGCGTGATTCAGCTGACCTGCTCACCCTGCCAGGGTCTTTGTCAAATCCCCCTCTCTGGATATCCAGGAGAGGATAAAACAAGCTCTGCTTTGCAGTTGTGTGTGGGATTCCTCCCTTTGGCCCATGGCACAGCCGGGTCTGTACTCTGTCCGTCACTGTCCCGGGACACACTGGAGCCAGTACAGCTCAGGACAGCACCGTGCACTTGAAGCCGAGCTGCAGAACCAGCTCAGGCTGGGACCACAAGCACACGTGAAATGCTGCTTGAATGCATCCTCCCAAATTAAAGCTGAAAACCGTGCGGGGCTGCATCCAGCTCTGTAAGACAGGGCGAGCAGCCGGCGTCGCTCGGTGGCTGCTGTACCCCGTACCTGCCGCAGCCCCTGCAGCTGAGGCTGGATTTACGCTCGGTGCATCCTACATCTGGAGACAAGCAGCGTGCGGCTCGTGTGCTGGAGCCGGGCCAGGGTTAAGCCCCAGTAGTCGGAGCTGGATCCCTGGTAGCACTCGTGATGGGAGGTCAGGCGCAATGAAAGAGCCCTAGTAGTTTGAGAAGGAACACACCAGCACCTCTCCTGATGGGAGGTCAGGCGCAGTGAGCAGGAGGGCCCCCCTCGTGCTGGCAGCTCCGTTCCAGTGCTTGGCTGGGCGCCAGAAGATTAAAATAGAGCCTTAGACTGTCCCCTCGGCAGCACTGCCAGCCAGAGCCCTGACAATCCTGGGGTTGTACTCAAACGTGAGTCCCTCGGGAGCGTGGGCTTTACCTTAACAGCTGAGGCACTGAGCAGTCGGAGCAGGCAGGGCTGTTGCTCTGGTGACTCAGACTCGAGGAAGAGAGGGATCAGGATGGAGCCACGAGAGAGCAGGGGATCACGAACTGCAAGGCACAGAAGGGGCAAGGAGCAAGTGTGGCCCAGAAGAAAGCCCGAAAAAAAATCCTTGTTCTGCTGGGGCCGGGTTCAAAGCACATGCAGTCCTGAGAATCGGGTGTTCCACTCTTCAAGCCTGAGTTCTCATTTAGCTTCTTTCTGTGACCATTTCAGGAAAGAGAAGATCAGTGAAAAAAACACAACAAAACAAAACATTTTCCTGTCTCAAACATTTTAAAAAGCAATATGGGAAAAGACAAACGCCATGCAGGCTCTTGTGAAGAACCTCCATGTAGGTGGAAAAATCTTCTGTGGTCCAGAAACGATCACAGCTGAGGGGAACAGGAGTCACGTTCTCATTCCCATGTGGCAAAAGGCTTCAACAAAACGCCCGATTTTCAGAAGTGAGGAGCACTCCCAAGTACCACTAAAATCAGCAGCAGTGGCAGATGTTGGTGTTTTTTACAGAGGGTGTTTCAACTCTTACAGAATTCTTTATCACCACTTAAGGCATCCACACTTGAAATATTTTGCTTCAGGATTTTCAGAAAGTGATAACAAACATTTTGGCATTGCCTTTCCCCCCCCGAAAAATAAAATTTGGAAATTTTGGAAGAATCTATTTTGAAAATATCATATTGATTCTGTCAAATGCTGACATTACCAAATTCAGTGATTTTAGTTTGATATTTTTTTAAAAAAAAAGCATGTATATTTACGGGTATAAAAGACTGCTTGTCTTTAAATTTCTTTAATATTAGTTTATAAAGCTTAAGAGTTGCTGCTCCATTTATTATTTTTGTAACTGACTGTGTGTGTGAGCAAAGGGTGGATGATTGGTTTTGGTATGATAAACTGGACAATCAGAATAAAAAGATGTTATTATCACAGGTAAGAAAAAGAAGTCCTACTGGTTAATTAGGCCCAATTAATTAATATATATTAATTAAAAACTTAGAGAAAATAGAAACTTTTTTCTAGCCTTTTTCTAAAAGAATATGTATTTGTTTGAAGAGAGAGATTGAAAGAGCAGTCTGAGGAGAAGAAGAGCAGCCTGGGGAAGAGAACAGTGAACCTTGTTAATAAAGATTTTTGTGTGTTTGCAAAACAAACAAAAACCCCAAATCAAACCCAAAGCTTTTATTTAAAGACAGAATTAAAAAATAAGTTAATAGTTTGCTCAGAGAGATGAGAATTTATATAGGTCAATACACTGGAGTGGAACAGTGAAATGGGAATCTTTTGCTGTCAGGAGAGCAAGTCAGAAACATGCCTAGAAAAGTTTGTAACTTCTTCCAGTTGGTTTAAAAGCATTTCAGTAAAACAGCAGAGAACACAGAGGCAAGTACAGAACAGCGCTGTCCTTCATGGCAGACGTGTTGCAAACGTCTGGGAAAATTGCACCGCTCACTCACTGATCTGAGAGAAAGGAGAAATCTCAGCTCGGGGCAAGCAAAACATACAAACAACCAGGCTCCAAAAATGCGTGGTACATGCAAAATGCACCAGAGGAACTGAAGTACATGCACACAAAAATCCTGCTTTGTCTCGCAGTGTTTTCCCCAGTTAATTACTTAGGTCACTGTACATGACTAATTACTTGCATTTGTTTTTGGGTTTGGTGTTTTTTTTTTTCTTTTACTCACTTAGTAAAAATGTGGGACCAATCTTAATGTTTTGAAATGAAAAATCAAGGAAGCAGAAATGACAGACACATTTTATCTTACATTTTGAGAATTTTTTTGCCCTGCCGCTTAACTCCACTTTGGCTGTGTTTTGGTTAAAATATTTTCATGGGTGAAAATATCCAGTATTATTCCGGTGACATGCTGTTGTTTTTGAAGCTTGCATTGAGCTGGGGGGTCAGAGCTGAAATGCAGACCGTGGTCACCAGGGATATTGCCACATGTGCCTGTGCACAAGCTGTGGATGGTGGTGCTGGGAGGATGCTGACCAGGGAATTGTGTCCCTGCTGACCAGGAAACTGTGTCCCTGCTGACCAGGGAATTGTGTCCCTGCTGACCAGGAAACTGTGTCCCTGCTGACCAGGGAATTGTGTCCCTGCTGACCAGGGAATTGTGTCCCTGCTCCACCCTGAGCTCCCAGTGTGACCTCGGGGATGTCACCTGCTCCAGGTACGGCATCATCTGATGGTTGAAGCACATTGAGCAACCTGTCTGAACGTGAAACCAGGGGAACGGTGACCCAGGGCAGAACCCTTGCAGTTTCATGTCAGCATTCCAAATGGAGCTGTTCTTATTTCTCTTGCTTACATGCAGTATCCCAGTTCTATACTGCACTAGAAGCGTCCTGCTTCGCTTTTTTTGGGTACAAGAATATATGAAGACAATTCAGTTTCTGTTGCCTTTTATGGGAGGGTATTTTCACCCACAAATCCTGGAAGCCATGCCTATTTCATTCAGGTTTCTGAATTAAAATAAAGATATAGAGACCAGATTTGAAAGCTCGGCCTTAGAAAAAGTCGCTTTCCAATAAAAATAAAGGAATTCAGGGAAAAACACAAACCACGTTCAGATTTCCAGGGATTGTAAAGTTCACGTATGGGGGTACTTGATGATGGTCAAACAGAATATTTTTCAAGAAATACTGTTTAAAGATTATGCACAAGTGCATGTGGCATTTAGGACCATGTGAGTGTACACACCAAAATTTTTTTGTTAATGAGGGAGAAGACTTGAAGTCCATAATTTTAGATGATCACAGGAGTTGTAAGAATGCAAGAGCAATTCAAGTCTTCTAAATCTTGAAAGAGCTGAGTTTCTATGATATTAGATCAAACAAAAAATCTATGTTAAGAACATTTTTATGACAATGATTCACTCAAATAAATTTAAGATTTCTTTTACCAACTGATCTTTTTTTTCTAAAATAGTATTTAATATCTGAAGTTATAAAAAATATTTGTAGTCCTGAAAATTATTTTTATTGTCTATTTTATGTACTATACATGCCTCTTTCAGGAATTATTAAAGAAGCATGAGTCATACGGCACTCATTTACTCTTGGCTCTTGGCCATCCTCAGTATATATTTTGCTTTTTTCAAACCATTCACAGGTACATATGCATGAAAATATTGTTGTGTCAAGTCCCAAGCTCACAGTTAGCACAGCATACATTGTTCATCGAGATATTTACAGAGTTTTAGAGCACATAAAATTGTGCATTATTTTGTACCAAAGTTTAAACTTTAACATACGCTCGGTTGCATATATAGCAACAAGTTACAATAAAAATCTGAACAAAGACAACCAATAAACAGCCAAATTGCTATGTACAAACAAGGCAGGAAGCAATTAAACACTGCCTCGCACATTTCACTTAAATTACTTTTTCTCGGAGGGGAAAAAACAAACAACCCCTCTTCCCTTCCCCCAAGTCCCCAATAAGCCTATTAAGTGTTCGTTTTTATCAGCAAAATGACAGGAACTCCCACTGCATTCAGTAGGGGATTCATTTGCATAACATGGGAGAGAAATTTGGTCCCTTTTATAAGGAGCAATAGTGAATTGTGCAGTGGGGGCTTCCCCCAGTGCCACAGCAGCGTGGTGGGCTCACTCTGAGCCTGGCTCCAGTGGCCCCTGTGACCTCCAGGGGAATATTCCATGAGATAAGCCCCGTTTTTTCTTCCTTACACATATAATTTTTACACCAGCGTGAATGTGTTGTTTTCATAATGACTCCACTGGTGCAGGTCTCAGGTGACACAGAGCTGTGAGTCAGGGAGTGCTGCTCTGTACACGGTCTGTACCTGACCCAGCTTCAGTGGAACGACTCTTGATTTACACTGATGCAAAAAAACCTGGAGTGAGCTTCAAGGAAAGCAGGACTGGGCCCAAACGGACCTTTACATAAAGTAAACCACAAAAAGTCCATGCGTTCAGCTTCAAATCTGCTTAATAAATTACTGCAGTTTACAGTATTAAGGTAGATTAGTGCCACACCAGCTTCTCCAGTGTCAGATCAGTTTCATGAAGCTTTTCCAAGAAAGAAAATGAGAGTAACAATGAACATACAAAGTCTGTTCTGTTTTTTGACAAGCTGATTAGGTGGTTTTCTGTAGCCTAGGGACAGCCAAGGTTAGTAACACGTTCCCCTGTTGTGGGATGAGTGGTGTAAAGGCTGAATCTTGCCCAGGATGCTGTGGTGTGAAAAAACCCAGGAAGGTGTTCCAGCCTGGCTCTTACTGAGCCCACAGCCCAGACTGAGCAGGATCTGCTGGGTCAGAGCACACAGACCCTGGCACTGAGGAGGAGTGATCTCTGAGCTGCTGGGATCTCTGCAGCATCCAGCCATGGTGGATGGGCTGCTCCAGAGCAGGATCAGAGCAGCGCAGCTCCTCCTGGCCTTGCAGAGCTGCCTCAGCCCCAGGGGGCTCTGGGGGTGCTCCAGAGGTGGGGGACCCCCTGGCCAGTCCCTGCTGCCAGCTCCAGCGTGCTGGGGTTTGCCTTGGGGAATGCTGCCCTGCCTTTCTGCAAAGAATAGACAGGGCCAACAGCTCCTCTTCTCCCTGCCAGGCATGATTCAGCCATAGGAATTCCACTTCATAGAATCAAAAGATAAATTATACTTACAAATAAAGCATTCTAGTTATTTAATGTTTTTCTGTAGTGGAAAACTCAGAGACCCAACCTGACGAAATCTCTGTTGTCTGAAAATTCGAGGCCTGTTTACTAAAAATACGTTTTGCTGATGGCAAAGTTCAACACCTTAGAGAAATTCAAAGTTTCCCAGCTGTGTACCCTATTTTCAAATACACTATACCCTTGTTTGTAAGGCTGTATTGAAGTTTTACATAACAGTCATGAGCCGTGCATTTAAACACCTTAAAAGAGTTGACCAGCAACTTAATGCATTTCTTTATACCATAGAGAATTTCAAGATGTACAATCTCTTTCCAAAACACTCTAAACATAAATTTTCAGGATAAAATATTCCATCTCTCCTCTCCCGCTTTAATGTCTATATTTAGAAGCATTATTTTATAGATTTCTTTGTGTCTTACTGTGTAGAAAATCAAATTGTTAATTATTCTCTAAAACAAAGTTAAAAAATACAGGCATGGGAAATAAATGCTTGAGCCACAGGTGTCTTGAGACAAACTGTCCATGTGCAGACTGCCTTCCTGTGGATGCAAGGAATTTTGAGTGTAAACCTTGCAGTTTGCCTAAATTTCACTTCCTACCAGCAAAAACAGGAAAGTTTTAGACCACTGAACAGGGAGATATGTGGTCCACATTTTTTTTTTTCATTCTGTGGAGACATAATATCAAAGTATTCTTTTCTAGCCAGTCCAAGTCATGGCTAGAAAAAGGAGGGACTGGGTTCAGCCCAGAAGAAAATACACTCCCTGAAAATGCAGGACAAAAGTCCTGGTGCAAGATGGATGAGTTAGAGAGACCCAGAAGCTGCAAAGCCCAAGTACTGGTTTGAGAGCAGAGCTTCAGCTGCTACAAAGTGGGCACAGGCTGCTTTGGACGAGCTGTGTGCTGGCCCTGAAACTGCTGTGGTGCGGGCCCTGAGCTGTGGCACTGCCCAGCTCTGTGCAAGAATCCTTGGAGGGGCCCTCGAGCTCAGCCTGGAGAAGGGGCTCCCAGTAATTAAAAGTCTGGGTTCCTAATTTTCATTTGATTCCAGACTGTGAGTCTTTACTCTGCTCTACTCAGAAGAGTCTCTGGTGGAGTCCCTCTGTGGAGTGGGGATAACAGTGCTGTCCTTTGCATTTTGCAGGATCTTTCTGAATTGCTGTAGTTGCTTGTGAAGTGTGTGTGATGTTCCTACGAGAACTGCAGAAGAATTGTCATTTGTATTATGGCAGTACCCGAAAGGTGCTGCTTTCTACTCTTTATCTCTGGGTGTTCATTACAGTTTTTTAAAGGAAACTCAGAATAGGTAGGGATAGCAATTATGAATGAAGGATGTGTACTTTTACCAAAAGATATGTCAGTGCTTTACGGCCAGAAGTATTTAAACCCAGAACTATCAATTAGTACTTTGACTATTAAAGTTTGTGGAAGAACCTTGATCTAGAGGCAGTAGGACCAAGGAAGCCCAAACCACTGGCCACCACCCAAACACTACTTCCATAGCAAGGTTAAAATCAAGACAGGGTAGATGATATTTGCAATCCCAGAGTCAAATTTCATCTCAGCACAGAAGGTTATGATGAAGTCAAGCCCTTCCTACCAGTAAAGAATCCAGTTCTTTATTACGTACATGACTGATTTTGGAAAATTCCAGCAGCAGGAGGAGATAAGAGATTTTTTACATCCTTATCTCACCAGCAGTGTGTGCCTGTCTGCTGGAGGGAGATTTTTCTACTTCTTGCCCTCACTGTTCCTGATGACCCAAAGCAAAGTGAGGTGTATTTAATTTAGGAACATCTTGTTTAATCTCATCACTTCCTGCAAAAACATATGGCCTCAGTGTATGGTCATTTTATTCTTTATTAATTTTATGGCAGTTTTCCTTAGAGGCGAGACAGATCAGTGGAGCCTGGCTGAGGTGCTGAACACTGGAAAACTCTGTCAATTATTTTGGCTCTGCACAGGAGCATTACATTGTCTGTGTGTCCCTGGTGAAAAGCCTTCTGCCAATAAACAGGATCTGCAGTAAGCAGCTGTGAGAGCCCGCAGTGACAGTCACACATCTCTGCTCAGCCCTGTGGTGAGCCAGGCTTTCCCCATCCCCAGTTCTGCACAATGTGTGCCCTTCTAGCTGCAAATGGGCACTGCCACTGCTGCTCCCCCTGCATCTTCTCACCCACAGGAATTTTCACTGTGGGTCCCATGCAAACCTTGTGGGAGGGAATGGAAGTCTTTCCATCCTCACTTTGAATCAGGTAATGAATGAGTATTTTTGGTGCAAAAAGTGAACTTCCCGCTCCCAAAAAGAGAAGTTACAAATGTAAATCCCTCATAGAAAGTTTTTGCCCTTCCTATCACTGCAAAGACTCTTCTTGGCTTCCACATACGGACCAAGCATAAAATAGTGAATAACATTTATTTTTGAATTTATGGATTGAGTTCACAGGGATTTTAATAGCACTGGGGTTATGGAAGTGCTATTTTAATAAGGACCACAGATCATGGGCCCAAATCCTTACCTTTACCTCAAGGACTTGTAAACTCAACTATTTAACTCAAATCTCTTTATTGGGGGCCTTAGAATGTATCCACCTGGAGGCTGGAAAACCAAAAGGTAGAAGGCTACACAAACACAGAGTGAGGGAATTTAACCAGCAGGAATGTGGCCTATAAAATTAAACTTCAAGAACTGTTTAAGAAAAATTAAAGCTTGTGCAACAGCTGGGGTTTCTCTACACATTAGTTCGTTTCTTAGTGACTCCAGTGTTATGGTTCTCATTAATATAGATTTTGTTTTTGAGATCATCTTCTGTAGTGCTTCAAGTCTTACTGTGATTGCAAAGGACAAAATCATGATTCACTCTGATCTGCCTTTACACAATAGAGCATGATCCCAACCCCCTTATCACATTAGTATTTATTTGGGGCCCAAAGAAAAAATCTTAGATTCAAACTGCACCCCAAACTGCCGTAATCTGAATTGCTGGAATATCCAAATTTCAGACCTGGTGATCAAATATCCCTGGAGTTTATGGTGAACGTTCTGGAACAAAAATAGGGGTGTTTCTTTCCAGTGGATGTGTGAGAGTGATGCCAACACAACAAAATGTGCTCTTGTGTGATAGGGAGAAGAAAAGACCAAACTTTGCTTCCGTGTCACATAGACCCTGCATATTGTTCATCTAGAGCCTGGCCTTATTCTGCCTGCTCTTGAGCTCAAAGGTTCATCTCCTAAGCTTTTCAAATAACTTGCTACTTAAATAATGTGAAATCTAAGCTCCTGGGGGAAAAAAAAGAAGTGATAATTATGTCAGGCTCTGACAGCATTCAGAGATGGTGTTGATTGCATTTTCTAGATATTGAAAGAAGTTTCATTTCTTTAAGTGACCAGAAACTCTGGGTTATCTGTGTTACTAAACCAGTTAGTGTTTCAGTTATATCCAACCTAAATCCACTCAAGAAAAGCTGAAAAGTAGAAAAAATTACAGGAGACGGTGAAAAACAGGTCAACAAAAGTTTAGGACACAGTCCTAACACGAGGACAACCAAGGATGTTACAGCTTCTGCTAACTTGCAGGCAGAACCACTCATGCTTAAAATTTTGCATGCTCAGAGAAACATGGATACGAAGAGACCGCAAAACCTGATTACTGGATTGCACATTATGTGGCAACTGTTATGACTCTCCCTGCAAACCTGCAGATGCCAGTAATAATAATGCTCACATTGTGACAGATGATACCCCTGTGAAACCAGAAATGTGGTGATGAAGTCAAAAGATTAGGATTCTTTAGAGTGGCGTGAGTTGCCATTTCAGGAGCTGGATTTTTACAAGCTGTTTTGAAATATGGCCCTTATGAGCACGATGCTCGTATCTCATGTGGAGGGATGGGAAGCAGTGCAAGATTCTGGGGTTAAAGGGTGCTGCTGAAAACTTCTGGGACAGCAGAACCCGACTGTCCATCTGGAGCCGTGATCTGCATAGCACTGTGCACATCTGTGTGCTCTACAGACTCCGTGCTCACCGCCCAGGACTTGCCCTCTTCATCCAGAAATGTTGTTTCATAGGGCTCCACATGTATCCTATGGACATCCTGCCTTGGTTCCTCATACTTGCCTTTCCCATCCTCTGGAAGGCTGGATGCATGAGGTATGAAAGTGCTCCGAGACCCATCGATGGGCGTCTTCACCTGCTCACTGGAGGTAGGTTCTTGAGACAAATCTGGAGATCTCATGAGATGCTGGGTGTAGACACCTTCTGACAGAAAACCCGCCTGAGTCTCGCTGTGCACGCGCAGCCAGCGGTGCTGCCGGCTGAAGTAGTTGTAATGTTGGTGCTTGCCCAGCTTTTTTTTCCCTAAAAAGCCCAGTGGCTGCTTGGAGCTGGAGGACTTGTCTGTGCCTTTCGGTGTCAGCGCTGACATTGTCAGGCTGCTCATCTGCTCTGTGCAACATTCAGCACTGGTGTCCAAGGCACCGCACTCTGTCAGGGCTTCTCTCAGTGCCGGGCAGGGCTTCATGTCGTGGGCTTGGAGCACGTCGGGCGCGCTGCCACCCAGGCCACTGCCGGCCTGCTGGGAGATGTCCTGGGCCGAGGAGTAAATCAGGTCTAACTCCCTTGGGCTCAACGCGTCGCTGGAGTCGTAGTCGCTGTCGGTTGGGAGGAACACCTCGGAGCAGCCTTCTTCATCCGAGCAGGGCTGCGAGTCTGCAAGGACAACTGGTTAATGCTAACAGGACAAGCAGGAGAAATTGCTTAGCTGTCATTTATGTGGTTTTGGTCTTAATTTTAAATCTACAGTGCTGGAAATGTATCTGTGTTTCTTCTGTGGAGTTGCCATGGGCTGAGGGGACAGCAAAGGCAGTCGGGGAGGGTTTGTCATGGAGGGCTTACAGATGTGTTAGACTGGTGGTGGCATTATTAGGAAAACCAGAAATAATTAATTTATTATGACAGGAAAAAAAATTGAATTGGAATTGGAAATAAGTTCTGAAAGGATCTGTTTTCTTTTATCTTGCTTTTACTAAATTTCACGGACATGGAGCTTTGGGAGAGAGAAAATCTCTAATCCAGGTTCTGTTTTTATTAAAGATGTCAGTTGAGTTACTCTAGATTTATATCTGTGTAACTGTGGGTAGGGGGCAGCTGTAAGTGTGGTAAGAGGCTCAAGGCACAACATGGAGGCTGATAACAAAAACTGCCCTCTTGCTCATCAGGCACATTATGAGTGTTCAAATCCAGAACAGACACACGTAATTCAAATGTGAATTTGTGGACCAAATCTCACACTGGCACTGAAATCACGGCTGTCCTTTGGCTTCAGAAGGATCAATAAGATAATAAATAGCGGCATGTGTGATAGAATGGGTTGATGCTCCATTGCCCTGGAGAGTTTATCTTAGATCCCAGGAATTAAACACAGATTTTGTGTCCTGCTGGCTGTTCATTTGGAGCTCGTGCAAATTGCCATAGAGCCCAGCACTGATGAATCCAGGCTGTGCAGGACAAGATAATGCTGCAGTTTGCACACTGCCAGAGCTAAGGATTATTCTGCATTCATGGTCTGCAGTACAGGGAAAAACAGCTCAGGGAGGGGTGCTGAGAAAGAACCCCACTGTCTAATGGAGCAGAGCAAAGCACCAGCTTCCTCAGTCTTCTTTTCTTTTAACCTTAAGAAATCTAATCATAATAGATTTATTCATTTTTCTTAACTGTATAAAAGTGCCAATTTGAACCCCCCCCAAATTATTATTACCAAAATGGTTATGGTAGCTGTTTAAAACAGCATCTGTTGCTTTCATTTCTACTGTTTGATTTAGTTGTTGCTTAAAGACAGCTCAGCAGAATTATGGTTTATTTTTGCCTCCAGAGTCCTTATTCTGTTAGCAAAATGGTGTTGCTGTTTCCTTTGCTTCCTTTTTATTTGCTGTGATCCCTTTCTTTCATCAGTTTAATTTTCTGGCTATGCAGAGAAGCAGTAATGGTCAGTGAGGTGGGTACTTATTTGTGTAATTTGTGTAATTAAAAATGCTTGTCTAAAACACTGAGAACCCTGAGGAATGTGGAAACCACTGTTAAACTGGACCATCAACACTAAAATTTACTCTATCAGAACAAAACAAGAGTGGAATAAGAAAGAATTTCTGCAAAGCAGAGGAGCAGTCAAAGCCTGGAAAGAAAATGGCTGTAATATCAGAGAAACAGAAGGTGGCAAATGGAAACTACGGAAAAATCTGGGTTAGATTCTGTCAATGAATAAAAATGGTGGGGAAGAATAATAGATACATGAGTGATGAGAATGGGTCAATAGCTTTTGCTTAGCAACTCATGTTTCATCAGTCTCATAAAGCTCTGAACGTGTGCACAATTAATCCACGGCCATCCTCAAAACTCTGAACATGTGCACAATTAATCCACGGCCATCCTCAGAGTTCTGGAGAGCTTTTGATAGTGTTCTTTACCACAGGCTCTGCAGCAATGAGGCTGGAATTGGGATGAAGGGAAAGCTCCCTCCATATAAAATAGCAGATTGCTGGCGTAGGCAACAGATGAAGCTGTCAGCTTTCACCATGGATGGATTTTACTGGAATTCTGGACATCATGGAGAAGACAGTGATAGCATTTGTCCCTTCCAACCTGTTCATTAAATAATCTGGAACAGCAAGGTGACAAAGTTGGCTGATGATGAGCAGTTATTTTGAGTAGCTGAAAGTAAAAAATGATTGTAAAGACTGTAGAAGGACCTCAGAATATTGAGTGGCAAATGATTGGTAAAATAATTGTTAAAATACTTGGCAGGTATGGGAAAAAAATTACTCCTTTTATAAAAAGACATAGAAGAACTGTTATAATTAAAAGTGAGTTCAAAGATTGTGCTTGGTGAACAAAGAAAAAATTCTCTTACCACTCACAGCTTTTCTCCTCTGGATTCTAGGCTCTGGGGAAGGGGGAGGTGAAGGAAGACAATCTAGATGTGAAGAGGTGGAGCTCATTTTCTTCTGAGAATGTTCTTCTGAAAGATCCACGAGCTTCTTTATGGGCAGGCCTGCTGCTGGCTGCTTGTATCTTGCATACTGCAGTGCTTCTGTGATCCATCTCATGTCCCTCCAGATCTCGTCAATTTGCTGTGGAGAAATAAACAGTGAAACAATACAGTTAAGGCTGAGCATTAATGCTACCTAAGTATGTGCTTTCTTCAAGTGGAAAGTAAGTGTGTAGTCACTGCCAAGAGGGAGCAGCATGATCCCCTGAAAGGACATTCAGATTGTGGTGGTCTGAGCTGATTTTGGTTAAGAGGTACCTCAGTTAAGAATGTGTAGTTAGAAGGGGTGAATCCAGACCTAAAATCTGACATGGGAAGAAAATGAAAATTGTATTTTGATGGAATAAAAAGTTTGATAATTTTGCAGCACACCTGGAAGTTGGTTTGATTCTGTACTGGAATGAAAGTGAGGCTTCTGGAGCACCTTTGTAAATCCAGGGTGGTCAAAAGCAATTGCTCAGGTCAGACCTGGTTTTTAACAGACAAAGAACTTACACACATGTGGACACATAAATGGAGGGCAGAAGCACAGTAAGGAGCCAAACTGCAGTTTCTCCATTACCATTTTGCTCTGCATACATTTTAAAACTATAAATCTACACAAAAGCAGTTCTAGCACATGCCTGTTGATGGCAATAAGAGACAAGTGCCTAAATCAATAGCAGGATGTAGCTTTAAGCATCTCTGCAGAGAGGAAAGATGCTGTTTACTGTGGGTCTGAAGAGTCTTTCAATAATGGAACACTTTCAACATCTTTTAATGCCATCTTCAAGCCATTCAAGATCTTGGATGGCTGAGCAAATGTTGCAACCATCAAATGATAGTGGTTGTGAGCAATTCTCCTCCTGCTGCAGTGTTCTTTCTAGAACTTCCCTTGTACTTTTGTACAGAAATTTCTGCATTTAAAGTGAGCCTTCCTATTAATATTGCAGTGTTTGAGGGAATCTGCTTTGCAGTTCCACGAGCTACATTCTGCAGGAATGCATGAGAGTCCTGGGTCTGAAATGGAGAGGCAAAAGTGAGGGGTACTCTGTGCACTGATAATTGTCAAATAGGGCAGTGACAGAGGGATCAGAGACCCTGCAGACTGACATTCTAAGATGACTCCTCTTAGCTGGAGCTACTTCCCAAAATGCATATTCAAAGTGTGAAATTTACTCCCAAGGGATACTGCAGATGCCAGATTCTCTGGGGTGGTTCCTGATGAGCTGTGTTGGAGTCAGGATAGCTGGGTAGATGGATCTTGGTTTTGACCTAGTATGGCCATTTTTATGTAAAGGTGAAATCCTGACTCCAGTGATGTCAGTGCAAGCCTTGCCACTGAGTTAATTTGAGCTAAGAATATACATCAATAAGAATAGCAAATGGTTCAGAGATTAATTCATAATCCTGCATCATTTCAAGACTTCAGTGTAGCTCCATGAAGAGAATGCCAATTAGCAAAATCTCACCTACTTGATTCTAGAGATTTGATACATCCTTTCTGTGATCCTCCCTCAACCCCAAACAAGAACCATCCTGCATGCAGTTTATTAAAATGCAAATCCTCTTGGTTTTACCCTGATGCCATTCTACAGGACATTGTAATTAACTGTGGATCTTTTTACAATTTAGGAACATTTGAAGCATTACATGATATAAATTACAGCTTCACTTCAGTTTTAGTTTTAGTGTCTGTAGATTTTTTTCCTTTCTGTGCAGCATTCTGGTAAAGAGTCCAAGTACCTTATCTTCTGGTTGGTTGTTCTTTTTTTTCTTTTTCTTTATTTTTTTTTTTAATATTTTTTTTCTTTTCAGTTGCCCTCTGACTCCTTTCCAGAACTGCATTTATATAGACTCCCTTGCTCTTTACAATGTTTGGTTTGTGTAGTGACTTCAACACTGTCTTAGATCTGGGATCACACAAATGCTCTTGCGGTTTCGTGGTCACCACTGAAGATTGCGGTATGTGGTGGGCTGAGATATTTTTGCCAATAGGTGGAATACAGCTGGTTTTCATTTGAGAGGAAACCTGACAAGCCTAATACACTGTCACAATAATTCAGCACAAAACACTGAATGTTCTCCCACATTTTCCCAGCATCGATATGTGACTCAAACGCTTTGGGGAAGAGGAACACAGAACTGTCCATACAGTACTTGCAAAAATACACAAATTATTTGGTTTGATGTGAAGGGTAAAAATTTTCCAAATTCTCCTGCACACTGTGAGAAAGCCAGATTTTCTGAGTGTGGGAATGGGAGGTGATTTAGAGGTGAAAATATAATGGATCTTCCCTCTCTGCCCTGCTGCAGGTAGCCAAAAGCTCCAAGTGGACAAGAAAAAGGGGGTCTGAATGCAGAACAAAGAGAAATATATCCTCTTCTTCATAATTATGGAGGGCCAAACATCTTGTCAGTGGGACAAATGGTTGTTTTGGCCCCTATTCCAACAGAAGACAGCTTGAATATTAAGAATATAGAGCTGTAAACTTATCAGCACCTCTCTTGCAGAAAGACAGGTCAACCACGCCCATAGATACACTCTGCAAAGGTCATGAGCTTTATCTAGAAATAACCAATTGCCAGAATGGTTTGCCAAAGGACAGCCTTTGCCATGCTGCACAAGGGGGTGTAGTTTGAAGAGCAGAGTTGAGCAGATAAAATCTGGATTTGGGAGCAGTAGGGGAAAAGCAGGGTGAGAGGCAGAGAATAAGCAAATTAGACAAGTGTGGTTTCACTGGTGATCCTCCTGCACTGGGGGACTGAAGCAATGCCTCTGCATGGTGCTGGCCCGGCTCACAGCTGCTGCTGGGGCCAGCTTGACATCTGAAATGCAGAGCTTCGTTCCTGAGTGTGATACTGTTGATGGAGATTGTCTCCACAACCTAGCCTGAATTTTCATTTTAACTTTTTTTAATTGCCACCTTATCACGGTGAAAAATGTCCTCAGTTCATACAAACAAAGAAAAACTCTTACCCAAATGAATGCCCAGACATGGTGCTAGCCTACCTCACGTTAGATGGGAGGGAGTTTTACAAGCAGACTGACACATTTCTTTATAACAGTCTAGTATAACTGTCATTTGATTTTACCCATAAAAATCCGTCTATAAAAGCAACAACTAAGGGGAAAGCATGTTCTGGGTTTGAATTTCATAAAAACAGAATTGCACTTTTGATACAACTGCTCCTTTTATGATGTCTGTGAATAATTCTCCATTTAGATTTCAAATTACAGCCCCATGCAATTTTTAAGAAAGCCACCTTAAAATCTCCTTGGAATAGTCAGAAACAGACTATTACCTGTATGTAGTCTATAACTTGCTGGTGTCTTTGTTTGGCTGCAGCGACTTCACTGTCTGAAATTGCTTCCCTCAGGGATTGCTGGGTTTTCAGAGAGTCCAGCTCTATGACAGCAGAAAGGCGGCAATACAGGCTTATAAATTTTTCCTTGTAACAGCAAAAATGAACTGTGAAAAGACCAAGTGCAAAGGAAAATTGTTACATTCTGGTTATGAAATATGAAATCCTTAGCTTTCAGAACACAAATTTTATTAAATATAATAACTAACTCTGGATGGATTTCTTTAAGCTAGAAATAAATAATACAGGCTTCAGTTCTCTCATTTACATTGGATTTACTCTGTAACTTCACTGATTTCAAAAGAGTCATTTCTAATTATATCTAAGTGAAGGGATAATCAGGTCCTTAGTATGCAGCTCCAGAGGCTATCTTGCCCTTGATAGCTTTAATCAGAAAGGCTGTTTCTGAGGCTTTTATAGCTCATCATTTCTTTTATCAAGAAAGTAGTGACATGACTAGAAAATGAAACTCATCTGTTATTTTTTTTAATTGAGTGTTTCAGAAAGAAAGGATCACTTCGAAGGCTGATAACTTTCTCTTGGGAAAAGCTGGTTTAGATCAGGGACATCAATGTAAATGACTCAGCAGGAAAAGCATTGCAGTGATATCACAGTTTGGGGGAAACAATTAAAACTCTTTTAGGTGTTACCACACATCATCCTGCAGAAGGGAAACACAGAAAGTTCAGACATGACCTCTTGCTTTGTGTAATTTGCACTTTGGAGCAGCACAGAACTACCCGAGGTAACAGAGACAGAACAGCTACAGTGCCACGGAGCTTTGCAGCTGTTAATTTACCTGGCGTGTTAAAGCTACGTTATTCCAGAACCTGCCCCTGCTCAGGCAAAACTCAGCAGTTACATCTAAAAATGGCAGGGCAGACCTGCTGGAACTTGCTGAGGGAGAACAAGTTTTCAGAAATACTTCCCCATTCATTGGTGCTGCAGTAAATGCAAACATACAGCATGATCTTGTTCGAGCAGCGAGTGCCAGTCGGATTTACTGCTGCTGCTCTTCTGCACTGGGGCATGGCAGTTTTCAGGCTGTTCCAAGTGTAAAATGCATATATTCTTCTCATCATAAATATTAAAAAAAGAAATTAAAACTGTGTCCCGTGCCTACTTATCCCTTACAAACCACATGATTACAATAATTGAGGAGAATTTATCGAACTAAGAGATGCAATCACAGAAACATTGTTAGCATTAACAATAAAGGCCTGATCTGAACCTAGAAATCTCACAAAAAAGAGTGAAAGAAAGAATTCTACCTCCTGGTTTCAGCAATGCCTAGCTATTGCAGGGATCCAGTGTGAATAGTGTGTGGTCTTACAGTACATATGCCATATGTGGTGGACTCTTGAGTGAATTACAGCCGCGGTTTCGGCTCCAGTGCTGAAGTTTCGAGCCTTTGTGGTTTTAAGTCAGACCCTTTAATGTTACTTTAACAAATGTTACTTCAACATAGTCTTTTGTGGTTATGCAATTATATAGTTGGTACCCACCAGCTAATGGGGAATGGAAGCTTCTAATATTTGAGATGTGAATCACAGTCACTTTATAGAACATCAGGGATACATATATAATAAGTCATATTGAAATGTCATCTGCCTTTGGCCAGAGGATTGCTTACTTAAAAAAAAACACTCAAAAGTAAAATTCAGCTTTCTGTAGTGTTTTCTCCACCGTGAACTGCTTTCCACAGCAGCAACATCACCGAGCAGAGAGGGCTGCACCTGGAATCCTTTTGGGGGATGGCTCTGTTGTGTGTTTACCTGCACCTCACCATCCCAGCAGGGTCTGTTGCTTTGCCAGCCCGATGCAGGCTGTCCCACAAAGGAGAGGCACTCCTGCCCTGGCCTGTGTCCCACCTAATGAGAGTCAAATAGTCTGCACAATCGCTAGTGAGGGGATGAATTGCATCAGAGATTAAAATGCTCCAAGCGTTAATTTGCACAGCAAGGCAGCAGGCCCCTCTCATCAGGAGAAATGATGTGGCCCATCCACAGAGGCCAACAGGCTTCAGGGTGGCACATCAGAAGATAAAAGTCTGGCTTTAGGGCACTGCAGCCATGGCCACGTGACCCAAAGCACAGAGCTAACTCTTCTCATTCGATTGCATTAGCTTTCCTTTGAAGGGGTAACTTTTCCTTGGCAGACTACGCCATGTATTGTGTGGCTGTGCCACTCATAATTTTATGGCAGCTCAGCTGGCATCTGTCCTCCCCCAGCCAGCAGAACCCTCCAGAGCTGTCACAGGAACCACAGGGTGCTGTGGCTGATGTGGCATAAACACAGTCCTGTATTCCTGCCTGATCCCAATGAAATCTGTGTGGCTGGGTCATGGTAGGTCATGGATGAGACACTCCATTAATATCTACTCTGCTCCATGAGTGACTTGAACAGCACTTGGCACAGATACACAGGAGATAGGAAGGTGATGGTGTCACATAAACACCTGAGAGGGACATCACTGGGGACACAGTTGCCACTAGAGACCTTTCCTGCAGTGGCTCCTGGTGTACAGACTCCATCAGTTTTGGCTCATATCCTCCTCTCTTCTCCAAGGCAGAGGAAAGAAAGATCCCCAGTTTTACAGGCCAGAAGGAAACAGAGCAGACTGATGTGTAAGGCTCAGCAGCCCCCACACTTTAATATTCTTTCTAAAAAGAACTATTAAGTCTTTATGAGCTGCTTTTATGTGGAACCTTTTCTCTGTGGACCAAAGAAGAAGAAATGAGAAATAGAGGACCTTGAAGCTAAAGCATCTTATGCCTTCTGTGAAACAGCTGGAAAACTCTGTTTCGGGGAATTTTTGTCCCAGTCAGCAGTGCAGTGGAAGAAGAGAGCTGAATCTGCTACAGCACAAGTTGTGCTCCCCAAAGAAAGAGATCCAAGTCCAGCGCTTTGGCAGTTTTCACAACAGGCTTCTGCTGCACCACAGCAATAGGACAATCTCCTGCATTCTTCCAGGAATCAAAGGAAAAAGATGCCCCTCACGTGGGAAAATCTATTCAGACCTTTCACAAAGCTGTGGAGGAATCAGACCTTGAGTTGGGACCATCTGCAATCAGGGTCTGCAAAGACTCCCATCACAAACCCAGCGATTATCCTTGTGACAGCTTAGAGAGATGTTTTTGGCATCTCCTCTCACACTCCAGCCTTTCTGTGTCGTGTGTAATTTCCCTTGGTTCTGTGTTTTAAAGAACATCATCTTGCAGAGAAGCTTATAGACACATAGTGGATAACTGTGGGCTTTGCTCTCTGCTTTGCATTTCAATAACGATGGCTACAGTATATGCTTTAACCGCCCTGCTCCCTCTGTAACTTGTACACAGTTACAGGGAGTGTTGTTGCCAAAGCCATCATGTGATTTATTGACTCTCCACTGGGACAAGGGGGAAAACAGATACAACTTTGTGATTTTATTATAAGGAGACTGGGTTAATATTTCTAGGTGAAGCAAGCTACTATACCGAGTTCAAACATCTGAAGAGGGAGGTTAAGAAATCCTGAGTGTGGGGTGTAAGGATTATTCTGTCCTGGGGCAGTGCAGACGTCGTCTGAGGCGGGGAGCAGGAGAAGAAAGGAGACATTGTGACCCAGTTCCAACACCTCCTGTGTGTACAGACGGAAGTGCTTAGCCTGTACAGGGACACGCGCGGGGGAAGGAATAGGAGAGAATTACAACATGGCACTTATATAAACAACACCCCAAATGATATAAAACATTAAAGAAAATTTGCACAACATCAAGCTCGGAATTTTTATAAAACATAAATATTTGGGGCGGGGTGGGGGGGTGAGTGGCTAAATGTGGGTTCATGTCACTACATAAAATAAAGATTTAAAGCTGCAATGTTCCACATTAAAACAACACACACAGGCACAACCCCCCTGAAAACAACATTTATGTTTCTTATTAGGCAGAAAATGATCACATGCCATGTGCTTTTCAAGATTATGATTGCATAATTATGTGAAAACATGAAAATGGATTCAATTAAAAACCTTTAAGATTCAATTTAGGGTTGGTTAAGAGAAATATGCAGCTCTCCCTCAACACAGCACTGGAAAGGTTTAACAAGTGCTGCAGCAAGAGAAAATGGCACAGACAGGAGCTGGCCTGAGGCTGCTCAGAGCTGCTGTGTGCTGCACTGCCTTCTGCCCTGGCTGTGCCCCAGTGCCACTGTCCCTGCTCCTGGTTACCACAAAAATAATAAAAATACAAAAATAAACCTGTGGAATTAAAAATTCAATTCATTAACATAAAAGCTTGGTCCTGAGCCATCAGGCCATTTGCGTCGGTGTTTAACTGCGAGGTCATGGTGATGTCCATCTCTCACACACCATAGATGAGCTCAGATGCTTGGCTGAGCTGCAGCCTCAGGAACATACTGCACAGAGATTTCAATATTTTAGTCCCTAACTCTAAAAGAAAAAAAAAAAGGTGCACAAAAGCTATAACCTCCAAGCAAATGCAGTAACATAGAGACCTGCACAGAGCCCTATTGAATTAGAGTGACTGACCACAAGGCAGCACACCATCTGTCTTAATTTTGGATTTACTTGAGTCTTACTTGGCTCTTCCCAGGCTAGAAGGTGCAGCACTGATGGATTCGTTTTTAAAAGCAAAGCCTAAACCTTTCAAAATCAAGAAATGTAGAACCAGATTAATTTATTTTAAGGCCACATCTTTCTAGCTGCACAAACAGACCTTGAAGTGAATATAAAGATGATTTATTTCTACTTTAAGACCTCCTTACCCTTGCAGACCAAAATAAAATTGAATTCATGTAAACAAGAAACAAACTTCTTAGCTTATTTTTTCATGGATCTTTCACATCGTAGATTATTCTCCCTGACTTTATTTATTCACATATGCATTTCTTGTGCCTAAATGTAAAGGCAGAAGCCAGACACCTCTCCTCACCCACAGCAATCTGGAGGTCTGGGACTGTGTGTTTTAGAAGTGGTACATTTATCTGTGTGGAAAAGAACAGCAAAATGCTGGGTCATTACCAGGCCTTTCCTACACCCTCACTTGAAGCCTCCCAAAAAACAGTCAGTGGCCCTGCTTGCCTGGAAAAACACCTATTTTTCTTTGTCAGCTTGGTAAAGTTGCTCAAAACTACTAGTTTCATGCAGAAGTGCTTATTTGCACCTGCCTGAAGTTGCACAAATAAGCTAAAAGATGCAAAAATAGCAGGTAATTGAAATTTGTCCACTAATCCTTGAATATCCACATGTCCAGCACAAGAACTGTTTTATCGAAGATGTTCCCGAATAATGGAATACAAAACTTCTCTGCTTTGCTGTTCTTGCAACCCTGACACTGAATCCCTACTTGTGAGTGACACGGTTTGTAGCTTTGTGTTGTGTTCCTAAAAACGGGGTTTTAAAAAGGCGATAAATCCCACCAAGGCAAATACCTGCTGCAGAGGTAGATTGATCTGTTTGAGGAGAGCTTTCACTGCCGTCTGGAGCTCATACAAGAACAATTGAGTAGGGCAGTCTGAAGTATGATCCATACTTTCCACAGATTCTGAGCCAGAAAGGGTTTGGATCCATTCCCACTCATCTCTGTATGTTGAGTCAAGTTAAAATTAGAAATATAACAACAGTTCAGTGCACAAGCAGGAATTCAGTGTATGTGCATTTGGGATCTGTTGATCATTTAATCCTCATATACCAAAACATTCTAAACTTGTGCAATCTTGATTGAAATCTAACTTTGAAAAGTTTTATTTTTCTAGCACATGTACATCAGGCTGAACATTCCTCTGGAAGCCCAGCTGCCTTTGAAATATTTCAGTGAGGCTTCTCACTTCAGGTTTTCTGTTTTTTCACATTCTTCATTCCCCATCTACCACAATATTTTAAAAAACACGGATTGGAAATTGCTACAATTATCAGGAAGTTGGATCTCTGTGAACGACTGTCTTCTATTCACTGCAGCCAAAGAACTTCCTGCTTTGCTCCACATGTCTCTATTTGAGACCTGATAAACATGGGAATCATAGTTCTGGATCCAATCCCTAATTCACACTGCCCAGTATTCAGTCTTGAAAAGCAGCCAGCATCAAACATTAAAAAAAAAAAGTACAGGAAACCCCACTACAAGACAAGTAAAAGTTGTGGTATAATCTGTTCCTAAATAAAGATCTGATCTTAAACTTCAAGAGTCAAGGATTGTTATAAACTCTGAAGCCTTAGGCTTTATATTCCGTCCAACATTGTTGTTACTATTAAGTACTACATTCTGGATATCCTTGTTATCCATGTAGATATCCAGTTCCTTTTTCCTCATGCAAAATTCTCAGCTGGTTGCTGAAATGATACGGGATTAAAAAGCTCCAGAAAAAGGCCAATAAAATGTGTTGCCCACTAGGCAGGGACCAGGCAGTACAAACAGTTCCTTTGCCAATGGATAAGGGAAGCAGTGAACAAAGGGAAAATGGCTTTCCCAGAGCACAGCAGTTTTCTGGCTGGATGCATTTATAAATATGGTTTTCAACTGCTTTGTGTTTGCTGTGGTTTACAGGGACAAACCAGATATCACACAAGAGAATAAAAAGAAAAATCCCCCACACCAACACCCCATAGTCTGTGCAGATCTGTGGAAAGGGTGGCACTGGATCCACTGGAGGCTGAGGGGCTGGCACTGGATCCACAGGGCTGCAGGCTACGATCATCTGAACAGGTCATTACCCCTGTGCAGAACTGGAATAACCACGGAACTCCATCCTTAGAAACCAATGGGCTCAATCCATGTGCTCTGGATAGGCCTTCAGGCTGTCGGGAAAACTCTGGTGCACCTGTTTAGCTCAGCACGGATCTCTGGGATGGCACAGACTGAAGCCAAACCCAGAACTGCCTTGGCATCACCATTAGATCAATTGTTTCAAACTTAGACTGACTGTTCTCTGTGTGTGTGTGTAAATATATCTCAATATATCTGTATATTCACTTACTTGGAGACGTTGCTGTTGTCTCGGATTTTGACGTGACACAGGACATTGGGCAGTTTCTGCAGCACAAGCACTTTGATCTGATCCACAGAGCTGCAGAGTTTAAGGTAACCCAGATACAAGCCGGGAGGGAGGCGCTGCTGACTTCGTTTGTGATAGGAAAGTATGTCCTGTTTTAAGGGAAACAGCCCTACATAAAAATCTCATTTTTTTTCCCACATAAGCAGAAGAGTTTGGGAGCAAAAAGCAACAAATGTTTTTACAGCCGTCGTTCCCAATTCAAAAAGCATTTAAGCACATGCTTGAGCACATGAATAATCTCTGGTAGTTTGGGTGCACTTGGACAGCTTCTCACTTAAGCCATACACAGGATCTCTAAGGTCTCCATGTCATGCAGGAATTGGCTCTGACAACCTGAGGTTTCAATCTTCTGCAATTGCGGTGTTTAATCTGGCTTAAATAACCCCCAGCTCTGCCTCCTGTCCGATCATTTCAGTGGTGAGCCGGGTCAGGGAACTGATTCTTCTGAAAAACAACTTGGGAAAAGGAGCAGTTGTTTTTCAGCAGGAGCAGGTCCCTGGTTCAGGTTTGGTTCGTGGCTGCACAGAGGGAGCACAGCAGGACTGGGGAGAGCTGGGAGAGAGGGGCCACAGGAGCCAGGACTGTCCCCAAGGAAATCCCAGCCCACATCTCTCCAAAACCTGCTCTGCATCACCTGCTGTCAACAGGAAGATCTCTGTCAGCATGGGGTTGGCAGTTTGCAAAATTGAATTAGTGGCAGCGTTTTCTGAACAAATATCTTTATCAACAAATAGAGTTTAGAAGAAATTAGTATTGATGGTGCATTTGCTGAGGCCAGGAGACATTTTTAGGGCTATGTATAGCAGTTGTCCAAAAGTACCTGAAAAATGATGTCTGCTGCCATCCATCCTGAGAAATGTGTGCTTCTGCAGTGGGTGAGGATTAAGACACCTGGCCCTATGCCTTTACTCTTGGAACCATCAAATTATCTGCCAGTGCTATGCTTGGCTCTGACCACTGCAATTAGACCCTCATTTTCACAAGCACTTCATGAACAAAATACCCACTCGATGATTAAACAAGTAATAGAAGAAAGGGTGGGCATTAGATAGGAATGTGTAAACCATTAGGGGAACATTTTTTCCACTAGGATCTCTGTGGAAATCTGATCAGGCCTGTATTTTGCTTTTCCTAATATAAAACTTTTGCCCAGATTGACATTTTTCTGCACCTTTAACACACTGTAATACATTAAATCTAGCATAGATCAGGTAAGTTTTATTGTCTTTTGGAAATTTTTTAACGTTCCTAAAACCTGGTAACATATATTTTGATTGCCTGTCACTTCCCGGTATGAAAAGCAGTCTCTGCCCAAGAAAGTGCTTCTAATTCAAAAAATTAACCACAGCAGCCATTGTGTCATGGAGGGTGCTAAAGAAGGGACTAAGACGATGATTTGTCTTGAATTTTGGGTAACTGTGCAACAGTTTTAGGGAGATTGGCTGCTGTAACCTACAGAAAACGTGCATTAATCTTAACATGAGCTGTGTCTGTTTAATTTGAGTTCAGAGATAATTCTTGAAGGGCTGAACCCCCCAGCTCAGTGATGGTAACTGAGCAGCTTCTGAGATCAGTCCTTACCTTGGCATTTTTCTAATTGCAAATCTAGGAGCATGTTAGGCAGAAATTAAAGGAGGGTTACGGTCAGTAAAGAATTCTTTAGTGACTATACCAGGCTCCAAGGAACCCTGAACCCCACAGAACAAGTTTATTAAGTAGAACAGCAAAGTTTAAAACCCAGATTTAGTTTTCAAGGTTGGATGGAAAAATCTTACGGAGTGTAGGAATTCTAAGTGTCTGTATAGGTGCTTAAGAACATCCCAGAGAATTTTAAAGCTTTTTATATCCCTTGTGACAGAATTCCATAGCCTGGTTTCCCGAAATCAATAGAAACTCCCATTCTCTGCTAGGACTTTGAAGTAATTTCTTTAGAATCTCATGGATATTTTGCATATTAAGGATCTGATCCCAGACCCACTGGAAGTAATATAAGTCTTTGCTCTCAATGGGAGCCTTGCCATTAATTTTATTGGGCACTGGACTAAGGCCTAAAATTCTAGAAGACGCTTCCAAAAATCAGGGCTCTGGCACAGGCTTTACAAAAGCAAATAACACACAGTAAGAGAAGCAAAGCACTACCTGGATTGTTATAAGCAAGATGTCTAATGCTGTTGGCTCCTCTGGAGTTGAAAGGGATTTCCTCTGGCTTTGTAGTTTGGATACCTGCATCCATTTGCCATTAAAAAATGAGTACAGACTCTCCACTTCTCTTACAGTAACTATCAGCATATTGCCATGTCGATCCTTGATGGGCTCATAAAAAACTCTGCCTAAGTTGTGAGTTCCCAGCAAATTCTAGAAAACAAGCAAATTATAAAATGAAAGTTATTCATCACATATCAGAATATTGCTTGAAACTTACCTTTGTGCTCATTGACATCAGTCCTATTGACTTCACTAAAAATTAGACACACTGTGTTTCTCAAACCCTTGCCCTACAGTCATATTATTTAGTGGCAAAAGGAAAAGTTTTCCCCTAGGTTGTGGTTGTGGATTGAGTTGTGGATCCTCTGATGTATTTGGTCCAGCAATGCTTAGTCCAGTCTTTAATGGAGAGCATCAGAAGGACTATTACAACCCAATGCCTTTGTAAAATGGCAAATTCAGTCATTTATTTACTGCAAAGTAATTCACTTATTTGGACCAAACTTCCTATTTTTGCCCAGTCATGTAAAGATGAAGGATGCAATTTTTGAAAGCACTTGGTGTTGGTCTGCTGGTGATTCCTTTGATTTGAACTCACTGGAGAGCTGGGTGTTTATCTGAACCTTCCCAGAACCAAATGTCAGAGGTCATATAAAATTATCCCCCTTTCCCAAAGTCATTCATAGTAGACACTTTAAATGTTTTTTGCTATGTTCATTAACTATAATTTCCATTCTCTGTTCCCTGTTTAAAAATTAGTCTGATTATTTTCAGCAACAAAAGCAAGAGACCCTCATGTTTGAGCTGAGTGTAAATAATTCTGGAGCTAAACTGTGGAGTGTGTTTGTGAAGAAACACAGGATTTGAAGAGACATGGACCTTTTTACTTCAGATACCAAGAATGTGCTAGACAAAACAGGCAGAAACTAACAAAACTACCAGGGCAAAGCTCTCCAGGAAAATATGTGAGGATTAAAGAAAAGTAATTTTAAAAGACTCCACATAAAATACATATTTTGGTTAAAATCCTTTTCCTCACACAGTAAGGCATCTGCTTATAGGTGCAAACACACTCAATCCAGTGAGCAGCCACTGAAGAGATTCCCAGATGTCTTAAAGAAAAATGCCTAACATTTAAAATATGCTCATTACTTTGTGATTTTTCAAGAGACCTACAGTAAGCTGGAGAGGGAGAGGGGTAGTTTAAAACGAAAACTTGAATTCACAATGGAGCACATTGTACATTTATGGAAGTGCTGTACGTGAACTTAATGACATTGTAAACTGATAGATTATCCTGAAATTATTTATCTGTACTTATTAGGCAATATTTACTTATCAACTGTATTATCAACTTGTTTATAAACTCTCAGTAGTCAGCACGGTGACTGGGTTTGGGTGGCATAACTTGGCTATTTTAGCTTTGTGCACCCCTCTCCAGGGCAGACTGTTGGTGTCCAAATAACACCTCTCCTCTGCCTTTTTGAACTGTTTTGCCTTTTGGGCTTTGTCTCATTCTCTGTCTAACTCCGGGTGTCTTGAAAGCACATTTTTTGCTAATCCCTGTGTCTCCAGCTGGGGCAGATCCTGGCAGCAGTCCTCAGCCATCTAATTGTCATATTAATCACTGCAGCACGTGAATGTGCCCACATGAAAGCACCCAGTCCTTCACTGTCGCTGTGTTGTGAATGACACTCCAGCACAGGGAATGGGGGGCCTACTGATATCAGGTTGGGACTGATTCATACACTAGAAAAGTTCTGTGTCTGCTTAGCTTGGTACCCCATCACTTGTGTTTTGTTTGTTTTAGTTGTCTGTTGGTAACAGCAGGCAAAACTGCAGTCCCTGTTGACTCTGAGTCTGCTGATCCAGTCCCCGAGCAGCTGTGTTATCACTGATCTTTTCCATTCTGTCCTAAATTCCTGCAGAGTCAGTCTATTAACTGCCTCAATAAAAAGTATCCAACCATATAAACTTTATTGAGATCCTTCCACTGGTGGATCCCATTAGGCTGCACACAGTTAGGGGCTGGTGGTTGGGTGACAATCCCTGTGCTCATCAGGGGCCAAGCAAACAGAGCAGACATTTGGGGCAGTAAATCTGGCAAAACTTCAGCAGAGCAATACACCACATGGGCACATTTGCTGTGTCCCTGTGGTTCAAGCTCTGCATTTTGCATCTCTAGTAGCAAATAAAACCACGATGCAAGCAGGACTGTGGGTATCTCCCAGTGCCCTGCACAGGGGGATCTGCACAGGGGGATGGATCTGAGCTAAGCCAAGGAATATGTGCTACCTGAGCTGAGCCAGCCACACCGGGGGATTATTCAGAGAGAGTTAAAACTTTCTCTAGTGACAGCTCACTGGCTGTTTAACACAGGTGGTCTCCCATAAAGGTGCAGCAGGCTGGCATTGATATATTTGGGGCACTTTGGGGAAATCAGTGCAGACAGGTGGCTGCCCAGGAAGGCTGCTCTCCTGCACAGCATGCTCTGCCAAGAGGTGTAAAACAGCCCCCACAGGGATATTGTTAATAATGGCCCGCAGTGTGTGGCTCTCCCAGCTGCTGCACAGGGTTATTGTGCTGACAGAACCTGCGGGATGAGGTGTGGCTAACACAGAGCCCAGCAAGGAGGATCTTCAGTAATGCCATGAATGTACCACAGATGTTTTGGGAGGCTTTGGTGACTTCACTCCAACAAAAGGTAGAAGAAAGTGAGGCCTGGATGGATTTTTTCTCTGACAATCATGCCCGTAGCTTTTTGAAAATGTATTTTTCCAGAAAAGTAACTCTTTTAATGCAAGTGTCTGCCGGTCAGCTAGAAACATCATGTGGTCCTGAAACCCACCTTCAAAGCTTTACAATGAATGTGGAAATATTCTGCTGGAGAAAGTGAGATTTCTGTTTGTGTAACAAGTAGTGAACCGAGACACAGAAGGATTTAAATGACCTGTTCAGTACCACTCAGGTTGTATTTGTAGCAGAGGCTGGAATAGAACAGAGTTTAACTGCTTCATTAATAGGTTAATAATCAATAATGAATAGGCCTGTAAGAGGCTTTTGAGTAGCAAATATTAGTATTATAACTCTCTAATTCCCAATCTGCAGACTCACAGGCTTATCTGTGGTCATTTACTGGTTCATGTCTGTTTGTTTCTTCTTCTGCCACTGTTGTTTCTTTCCCTTGTTATTCCTACTCTTTACTTTAATGTAACTCCGTCCTTCCAGCTGGCGGGAGAGAGGCTCAGTGCCTCATTTCCCTGGAGATGAGAATGCTGCTCCACAGAGCAGTCTGAGGGACAGCTGGCAGCCCTGCAGATCAGAAAGTCACTGAGCTGACAGGCAGAAATTTGCCACGGGACCCACCTGTAGCTGTGCTGCTGCTGAAAGCATCTTCTGCCTGGCCTGCAGCGCTGTGGAGGAGGACACGGACACAGCCATGTTCTGCCTCAGCCACCTGATGTCGTCCCACATGCAAGACAACTGCAAAAACACAGCCACTTCCATCAGTTCTTGCTCTCAGCATTTGCAAAAGCAGAAGTGATATTAAAATGCATTTTGGACTTGGAAAAATCAGTAGATATTGCACATTTTGAGTTTCTGTGGATGGCAATCATCTATCTGGATAAACATGACAGGGATACTGACTCAGACACAGAAGGTGTTGTGTAAACACCATGAACTTGTTTCAGATTATTCTGGACTATTGTGCAAAACTGATTTACTGCTCTTTGTGGTGTAAAAAAAAGTAGTGTGAAGACAACTTGAGGGATGGCACAACCACAACACCAAATTAAAATACTCTCGTTATTTCTTTAGGTTCTTGCTCTAAATGTCCATAGAACCTTTCTGTACCCACACAGCAATCACTCATGTAGGATCATACACTGAGAGTTAGTTGTGCCACTGTCAGTGACCCAGTCAGGATTTAATCCACATAAATGCTTTGTGAAAACTGCCTTTAACATCATTCAGCTTTTTAATGACATAATTTCCTACATTCAATGATGAGCTAAGGCCTGTGCATTGCTAGCAACAAATTTGCAGAAGCAATAGATGAAATTAGACTCCCATTACCTTTGTGAACCACAGGAAATCCTGCATAACTGAGCTACTGTGAGAATCATCGATTTCCACAATTGGGATTTGATCTTCATTGGTTACTAATAAATTGTCTTTGTAAAAAAGTATAACAGATAAGTAGAGTCCCCTAAAGAGAGAAGGAAACACTATCAAACACCTTTCATGTCTATTCACATCCATGCCAAATTTAGTCAAAGAATCACAGATGTTAAGTTCTGAGGAGACAAAGTGGTCTTAACTTCTGTGTAATAAGTCATGCACCTTCAGTCAGTAAATTCTGAAAAATATTTGGGAAGTTTATCTCTCTAGATGATGTGAGACTACATGAATCTAAGAAATTATGGATCTGTGCAAGATATTGAAATCAGTTTAATTGAGAATTTTGCCTGAGTATGCAGTACACAATGGAGGCTTTTTGCCCTTTAGAAATCAGAAATGTTACTAAAACTTATCATTAATGTGCTTAGTTCTGCCCTCATTTACTTCAGAGCAAATATGGAGTAACTCAGTTGAAATCAGGTGGGTTATTATGGATTTACATTGGTATAATTGAGTGTAATTTGGCCAACATATCTGCAAACCTGTTTAAAGAGATCATTCCTTTCAATATTTACTCTTGCAATTAGTTACATACGTTAAGTAGTTACTGCAGGGAATTTAAAGACTCCGGAGAGCTCTTCTGAAAGAATCAAACTCATATCAAAATATAAAGAAGAAAAAGCAAACTGAACACTCCTGGCAATGAAAGAAGAAATAATCCAGCATAATCAACTTCCATTTGCTAAAACAAATCATCAGGGCTGAGAGTTGGGTCACAGTGGGCTGCAAACCCAGCTGAGGATGTCAGAGAGTTCTACATGTGCAGCTTGTTGCCAGTGGACTATTCAAATGTGTTATCTGAGCTCTGTGCTTTCTGTTATGAGTGAATAAATGTCATTGTTTCATTACTGAGCAGCAACAGAGGCAGTGCTTTCAAACGGCTCAGTAGCTGCGCTCTGAGTTTGCCCAGAATACTTCATTCTGTTACAATTTGAATCCATTTCCAACAGTAACAAGGAAAAGAGTCTATTGATTTCAGTAGGAGCTGGAGCATTATTTTGCCATCAGCTGCACCAGTCTCACACATCTGTGATTTTATCAGGTTCATTCTGACCATCAGTAATGGCATATTCACGCATTTCTAAAGTGCTTTTCTCTATTACAGAAGAACAGCAATTTCTAAAACTCGGAACGTCTGGGAGATAAAAGGAATGACAAACCGTTTCAGAGTCTTCACAAACTTGTTTGATGAATGGAAAAGGTGCTTCAGGCTTCTGGAAACCGATTGCTTGCGACCAGTGTTTTGTAATTTAGAACTTTCTGAAATGGAAAAAAGAAGCAAACCAAACCCAGCTCTTACATTTCAGTCAGTGTCTCATAAAAAAACCTTTGTTTCTTGAACCACAATACTAAATTTCAGCCAGTGCCCATTATGTTCCTTTCAAAGGACAACATTTAGAAAGATGCTCAAACACAGCCCTTTGATGGAGTTTTCATTAACTTAGTGATACACAACAGCAGACAATTTCCTCACTTACTGCAAACTCAGACAACACGAGGATGTTTTGCTCTGAGGCGAGCTTGAACCAGCACTACACTCTCAATGCTCAGAAATGGATGAAGATTTGGCAAGTGGTCTCAAAAATCCGTGATCAGATTTGAATCATCAATAAACATTTTAGGTTGTACTTAATTCCTCAGTTTCTGTCCCCATGTAGGTACACAAGTGAATAATTATCAGTCACTGACATCCCAGCATCACCAGTGTAACCAAGAAAAAGCTTTTGGGAGACAATGGGCTCGACCCTCATCTTTCTGTGGATCACATTTAATGCATCTGCTCTTGCTTGGATACTTTTTCCCCATCACAACTTCCACTTGTGTATTGCCTCAGAGCTTTCACAGTTACCTTTTCTCCCAAGTACCTAGAATCCAAGGAAGAAGTGTTTAGCTCATTTGTTCCCTTCATGTCAAAGCTGACACCTGCTGTGTGCCTGCCAACATCTCTGGGCCAGCTCTCCAATAGAAGAATTTTATAAATTCAAATATTGTCCCAATGTTCTAAAAAAAGTGCCGTTAAATTTTTATACATTGGATTCTTTTTCACTGTGATGAATCTGACCTCATGTCTTTCCTTCTCTCATGCATGGCCTTGTAAGCCAAAGGAAGATATTTTGGGAATTGAAAGTCAAGAGCTCTGTGTGACAGCTGTGAACACCTCTGTACCTGTGAGCAGGTCTGGAGGGGACACCAAGAGACAGCAGCCAGAGACATGCAGGACTTTGTAATGTCCTGGCAGTTGTTGTCCGCACCTGGATTTGAAAACAATGGGCACTTAACACTGTTTGGGTTTGGGTTTTTTTCTTGCAATGTCTGTCCTGTTCAATGCTGTTGTAAGAGAAACAGAAGAAATACTTAATTTGAAAAATAGAGTTAATTCTTCAGATATTTGCTGTGATATTAAAAGAAAAACAAGAATAAAAATGTAACTGCAAAAGTGCATCTCAGTTTCCCAGGATCTGCCTGCTCATTTGGATGAAGCTTGGATCCCCATCCAGACTGAAGTGTGAAACATTTTGAGGGACACCCTTCTCCAGTGGGAAAAACCATGACTCACGAAGAGCCACTTGCTGGAAGCTGCTGATCATCTGCTTAGGGCTTCTCAGAGTGTCTCCCATTGCCTCTGGTGCACAATAGGACGTGCCTGTCTGTGTCTCCCTGGAGACTTCTGTGTTTGAACATTTGAAGAACATCTAAATTTGCTGTTGTCAAAACCCCATCTGCAGAAGTGCTCGGTGTATTTTTAAATGCTGAATAAATTTGCACCACGGTTTGCACATTGAATGCCCCAGCAAGCAGACACGTTGTGAGCAATAATTACCGCTCTGGGAACAGCACGTACGGAGAGAACAGGGTTCTGTTGGGGGTGAACTCATACAACTCAGATGTATGAGACTTATTAGGTCATCAAATATTGTCTCTCCAGTGCAAACTTGTTCTCCATGGCATATTCTCCACTGCACTCTTCAGCTTAAACAGCTGAATCCATGACGACTCCTTTGAAGCAACTGACCTTTGTTTTCTTTTCCTTCTGAAAATATTCATTTGTATTTCTATCCATATCTCCTTAGATAACTTATTTTACTGTGGACATTTTTCAGTGTATTGCAGAAATGTAAACCAAATGCTACGTGAAAACTCCTGGCTTATTGTTTGTTCTTCCAAGGTTAAGACCAATTTAGGAATGTAAATTTCATTCTAATTATTTTCTTCTGTATTCCCTCCGTCTACAGAGGAATGGAGGAGGAAATTACTGAAGGCAAGGCAACATAATTCTGTACAAAACACCCAGAGACTGCAGCATTAAAATAAGAGGGTACATTACTAGTGAAATATATGTTATTGGTCTATTCAGTGGTTTGGGTTTAGTCCACAGCTTTGCAGAAGCCAACAGCAAAAGAAATAATGTAAAACTAGATGGAGACTGTAAACTCTCCTGCATTGCTATTTGCTTTTGTTTTAGAGTATTGTGTGTCTAGAAGCCAGAAAACATGGAGCTGAGATTAGAGGATAATTTGCCTCTGCAGGAAATGGAACTTTGTCTGTTACTTAATTAACTAATAAATAACATAGAGAAACCTTCATGGAAAAGCACCAGTAGCAACACAATCAGTTTATATTAATAAATGATACAGCAATAGAGCTGTAAGCTCTTTTAATAGAAAGCTGGGAGTGAACACATAGCAGCCGAGATGGGAGAATTTCCAGTGATTAGATTTAGATCAGAAGCATTCAAACCTGGATTGAAACAGGCAATTAAATAAAAAGGTGTATTTATGACATTGGCAGCCTTTCTCTTTGAAGGTAGAGGGTGTATAAATGTTCCTTTGCAGTTTTTTACATAAATAAAACCAAGTTGCCCCCTCATGCTCATGTGCACCTGGGGTCTCTTCTTAAATTCCTAGCCTGAACTTCTCAGTTTGTAGCTTGGTTCTGAAGTCTACTTTTGTATATTCCTACAAAGAATTGTAATCTAAACATTTTAAATGCCCTGTGGAGTCAGAGATCCTCCTCTTTGCTAAAAGCAATTAAAACTATGTGCTCTGCTTGTGAATCAAATTAAAATGAGAACATTTTTATTTCACCTGACTTGTCTAGTAACATATATTTCAACTGCATTTCAGAAAGAAAATATCTGGTAGGAATTTTACTGAAGAGCTGAGTTCCTTTCTTAATGAGGCGTCACACAATTACTTAATCCACTCTGAATTGTTTAGAAAGAAAGATCTACAAGAAAAAAAAATACTTAAAAAATATATTTGAAGTGCTGCCAGGACATACAATTGTAGTCACTCAGTAGTGATAGTCTGTAACATGGTATTAAGAAGACAAATGGATGACTGTTATTTGTAATCATCAGGGTTTTCCAGAAGATTAAACATATGAAAGCAAAGCTTCCTAAGTAATTCCCTAGGAGATTTCATCATATCACAGAGCAGGTTCAGAAGCAACAGCTGATCTAATTCCAAAAGCTCTTAAACTCACTGTACATTCCAGTGTATTCTCCCTGGTATTTTTGTAAGCTTGTTTTCTCCAGCCCCTGCAACGCAAAGCACAGGGCAAAAGGCAGAGCCTGAATGAACAGACTTGGGCAAAGGATCTGCCTGGAATGTGGGCAATGTCCCCTCCCAGACCAGCAGGAGCACAAACCTCGCTCCTGCAGCTCCTCTGGGTTCTGAGGTTTTGCCTGCATTGTTCAAGCCATCTCAGATCTCTTATAATTAACCTCAGTTTTTTCCACCTCCTTTTCACTCATCCTGCGCTCTCCTTGAGCCAGCCCGGCAGTTTGGGCCGGACATCCCACACAGGAGTCATTGTGGGAGCAGCCAAGGCGCCTGGGCACCAGGTTTGGTCCCAGCTCTGTCCTCAGCGAGCTCTGGTTCGTGCAGAGCCTGACTCTGCTCTCCCAGCACCTCAGAGCTGTGGGCAGATCCAAGGATCCTCCTCAAACAACGTCCAGCTGTTTACTGACAGCCCCACAACACATGGGGCAACCAGAGACGAAGGACTGGCGTTAACCAGAGTGCGGTAACGGGAACCGGGGCAAAGAACAGATAAATGCCCGGGCAGGTCCTCAGCCTGTGTGTAACAGCAGGGCCGTGCTGACTTCCACCCTGTCAGTCAATCACGCCAATTTACACTAATTAAGAATCGAGATCAAGCCTCTGCATTATATGAGGTGAAAGCTGTTATTTGGGGTTTGCATATACAGCAGCTTGTCTCAGATCCTTGATTAAACTCCTCAGATTCCACTGAGGTTGATAAACACCAGAATCAAATTTCAGCATCAAAGTGATGTCGTAATTCTTACTTTTCCTGCACACTTTGTTTTGATTCTTTACTAAATTAGTGAAATAAAAGGGATTGACATCAGTCACATATTTAAAGCAAGTTCCAAAGGTTCTCCTATGATGATGCTATCCTGATTTATCCAAAATATACTACTGTGTAATGCTAGCATTACAAGCAATTATGAGATTTTTATTTGGTTGGAGGCAAGGGTGTTGCTCAAGCTCACTCCAGAGTGTGGTACTGCCCCATGTGAGGTCCCACAGCCTTTCAGGCATAGAAGGAAATGTTCTGAGCTAAACACATTTTCTGTATTGTTTTTATTTGTTATTTAAGGAAAAGGTGTTAGGAAATCAACAACTTGAGTTGTCTGTGCACAGTTTTGAGACTGGGGTTAATTTCTGGAACAGTGGAATTTTATAAGAACCAGGCACTGGTGTCAGATTCTCAAAAGGAGAGATTTTCTTCCTGATGTTTATAACTGCTTCTGTTATGGGCTGCTATGTCAGTAAAACAATTTATGCTAAGAATATTTTCAGATGTTCCATCACTTACTCCCTGTTGACTGGGAAGGTGGCCTGAAAGACCCGAGACAGGCACTAACTCCAGAAAGGAAAAACTGTATCACGAGCAAAGCCTTCTTTAATAGCACAAAAAACTGTGTAAGAGATAGAATACATCATCTGTATTTTCAGTACCAAGACCACCTGCAAGTGATAATGCTTGCATGAATTTTAAATAGAGAAAAAACATTTTCTTGCAATATCTCCTTTCCAAGCACTATAGATGAATGGTTTAAGTTGCTATGGTTACAATGGGTTGTGGCAGACTGTGGATCATTGTGATGGTGACAAATTTGCACGTAAAAATCAAAGGCTTCATCTTCTCATTTCAGCCAGGTGATTTTAGCCCTAAGTATTTCTATGATTTTAAATCAATTGATGCAACTTGACATAGCAGTCATACTAGGTGAAGAAAAATGAAACCTTCATGGTAGTTTAACTTTTCAGTTTAAAATAAGTCCCTTCGCAATGAAGCATTATTCCAGTTAGAAGTTTATTTTAAGAAAATAAATAGTGCTTTTCAACAACCCATATAGAACAGGAGTTTTTATATATGCTCTAAAAAGAATGCCAAGCTGTTGCCTTGACTCTTGAGCTATTAAAGGCACAGTCTGTTTCTCATGAATGAAGATTGGCTGAGAGTCGAACTCTCTCCTGGTTTTGATCCATTCTGTTTGGAAATGTAGCAATCTTATCTTCCCATTGCATTGTGCAAGTATTTTTCATTATGGATTGGCATGACATCCACTTAGTGTCTTCCATTCAGAGGCAGCCAATTCCCCCCTTTTGATCCAAACCAGTTGTTAACTGTCTAGAGTGTTTCTTTATATGAAAAAATAAAAAAGCTGTCCTTGAAGCATTTTGGTGGAATCCTGTGTGAAACTAATTTGTAGGGAAAAACAAATCAATAGGTGTGTAGGGTGCAGAGGGAGGAAGAGTGTGCCTGTTCTACAAGACGTTGTAGCCTTCAGATGTTTTCATCCAGCTAATTTCAAGGGTTAAGAGCGAGATAGTGTGCTAAAGTGATTCCAGATGGGCCAATATTAATATCTTTCTTTTCCTGATGAATGAGAAGGTATGACCTAGTTAGAAAACTGCTAAAATTACAGGCGCCACAGAGGCTTCAGCCGGTGCCCTACCACATAGATATTTATCCTTACCTCTGCAATTATAGTGCTGATGAGCTGCTCGAACCTGCTGAAGGAGGCGTTCCAGGGCCTCAGTGTGTCCCCTGTGCCGAGGCTCCCTTCCACTGCAGTCTTTCCAGTCTATTGAACAAAGGAAATAAACAGAAATGAAACACAAAGGTGCAGGAGAAGGTCTAAAAATATTTCCTTGCCTCTGGTACTTCTTGGCTTTAGAGGGGTTTTACATCTTGGCAGGCAGGAGTCGCTGTTTTTAAGTCTGTTGTTACTTGTACACCGAGTTTCCTTTGCCTTGTGCCAGCTGGATAATTAATGATTATTAACAAAGAGCTCACAACCAGCCCTGAGAAGCTCTGGTAATGCCTGACCTGCCTGTGGCTATTTCTCTTCACGAATGGGCTCTGGTGCTGCAGTCAGGGCTGCTCTCAGCCTGTCCTGACACTCAGCCCCTCACCAAGGTGACACCCTGCTCCTCCTGCCGCTCCTTCTGCTGCTCCTTCCAACACCAGGATGCTCCACAGCTCACCTACAGTTCTGCAAAGCAGGCAGTGAGCATCTTCCTACACCCAGAGCTTGCCTGTAGCCACAGAAACATGCTTGGGGTAAAATCACTTCTGGAGATGTGCTGAACAAATGCTGGCACTGCCTGGAGTCCACGGGCTGCTCAGCACTGCTCTCCTGAGGCAAAAACCTGCTGTGTCTGTCCCACACACCTTCAGCCTCCAGCAGACTTGGTTCTCACTCACTCGCTGCTAATGACAATCTCAGTCTTGATTTTAAAAAAACAAACTCATCACGAATAGGCAGAAGAAAATCGTGTGTATCAGAGAGGAGCACTTTAATTCCAGAGCTGGCTGTTTTCATGCTTTGATTATAACGAGCAAAGCGTATTGCACCCGTTTCCTGACCCAAAGGAATGGAGGATCAAGGTATTAAGAGATCTGTCTGCACAGGAGACATGCTCCCATCTTGCTGGCACTCACTTGTATGCACTCACAGCCACCAGCAGTTTGCTCACTCACTAAATACACAGATCCAGTTTCTAGTGCAAGTTTGGAGTCAAGCATTCCTTCCAATGGGCTCACTATGCCAGGGATATAAATACCTGTTTATTTACATTTGGTGAAGCAGCCAGAGTGAGCCCCATGAAAGGCTGGAAAGAGAAGCCATTTGGTATCCTGATAGCCTGTGGGCAGTGTGACAGCTGCAGAGGGGCTGTCCTGTGTGCTCTGTGCTACTGCAGGCATCAGGGCCAGCTGCATTTACTGCTCTGTGTGGGGAAAATGCCCTTAGATCTCCTGTGAGCAGCCAGGAGGGACCAGCTGCAACTCACTAGTCTCAAAGTGCTTTGGTGTTATCAGGCTGGCAGAGTTTGAAACAACCTCATGGTTTCTCTGTCCCATTCGGTTCCAAACCATTTGAACCTCATGATTACTGACTACCTTAAAAATGACACAGAAACCAGACCAGCTTCCCTCATTGTCCATCACTCACCTGCCAATGGATAAACCTAGAAATGTTTCTGTCTGCTAGGATTTCACAGAGCAGCTGCACAATGTTGGCCACCGCTTTCCAGGCTGCTGCTGTGTGTGGGTGAAACAGCAAGGGCTCAGTGTCATCACACACAGACACTTCTCCAAGGATGTCACCAGCCTTTGATGCTCTGGGATTGGAGTGGATCAGCATCAGGCCCTGAAGCTTTCCTTTCCCTTGCATATTCCTGTGGCTGCTGTTACAGACAACTTTGCAGGGCATTGATGTATTCCCTTTCAAATTTTCGCTTAGGGCCGTATTTTGTAATGCAACACTGGTGTAATGTCAGATTGCTGCCTCCTTGCCAAGCACAAATCTGCTTGTTTTCAAAACCAGTGGTGAAGGCAGTCCTGTGAATAAAGAAGTTCTGCCCCCAGTAACTACAATGGCAAATAGCATCTTGTCTCTTTGATGTATTACTTAATGAAAAGGTTTGCATTTAGGCTCTGCTGGTCTTACTGTAAAGCTTAAGCACGTGGGCCTAAACCCAGCAATTCCAGAACTTTCTGTACTCTAGTACCCTGAGACACTGTACAAGGGAAATGAACACAATTCTCTCCACAGCTTTTGTGCTGATCCCCTGAAATCTGCAGGAAAACTTCCTTCACACCCAAAACTTTGGAACTGGCACATAATGTCACATTCAGGTTAATAACAGGGGGCTGTAGAAAGGGAAGACAATGCAATATGCTGAAAGCAAAATTCACATCATACAAAGCTACAGTCTTAAATGCCCTATCCTGCCAGGAGTGCTCCTTCTTCGGGGATATTTGGATGAATAACTGGCAGCTACCGTGAAAGAATCTGTTCCCCAGCTGATGTAAATTTTGGGTTTGTGGGGCCAAGTCCTGTGTCGTTACACCTGGCTATGTCAAGGTAATTGCACATCACCAAGTTACTCAGTTATTCACAGTAGATTTCCCCCAATGATTGTAGCCCACTTTTGTTCTCAAGCAGAATGTTTCTTTAGCCTAGTTCTGGTATTGTTCTGGAGCAAACACAAGAACAAAATTGAAGCAAAATGGGACAATGGTGCTGCAAGAGCCTTATTTATCCAACCCTCTCCATTATGGCTACTGAGAGTAGGAACAGCTTGTTATATTTTCTCACATTAGCATGCAAGGTTATTAAACTGCTACATTAGCCTAATAAAAACCAGTGTTAATGCAATAAAAAGTCCCACTTTACTGCATTAATCAATACAAAGGGAGCTGTAATAGACTGAGCCAGTTTGGCAGGGAACACGAAGTCTGGAAAAGCAACTAACAATACAGGGTGATTATAATAGATTAAAAATTACAAATGACAAATCATAGCCGTAATGGAGTCTGAAAAACCTGTCAGAGGTTGGAAAAGGAAGAATGGCTTTTGGACATTTCTGGAACATTTACAGGCTACATCCTACAACCATGTGTGTCTGCACTGGAGTACAGGACACTGTAAGAATGCTCCAGTGAGGGGGATCTGTAATTCTATGAGGCAGAATATAAAATGACATGAGATACATGTAAATGTTTTGCTTCTAGGAGCTCAGAATCAGGTTTTGATTCATTCATGCACTGAAAAATGAAGTTCTATATATCAGAACTCTCCTAAGAGAAATAAAGGTTAAAATATTTCTCATTTCTGTAAGTGCTAATGACTAGACAACAATGTTCTGTCAAAGCACTGGAGAACAATAAAATCTAAGACGTAAATATACATATATTACTATTTTGTTTGTCTGGGGGGTTGGAAGGAATTGAGTTTTATTACCTATTTATCCTAGAAATGATGACAATCACATCACAAACTCCAACATCACTAAGCAAACTGGGAGGGCAGACAAACCCAACCTACTTGAAGGAGAAGCATATTCTGGAGTAGATTTGCGTGGAGGTCCCCATCCTCTCATGTTGTATGCTGAGACACGGACAAAATACCTCTGGCCCTGCAAATGGAAACAACCGGAGTCAAAACTATCACTGGATTCAAAATCTTGGCTTTAGCAGCTGCAAAGCAGTCCCTCACAAAGGTTATTTTCATTGAGAAACCTAAATAGCTTTAATAACTGAAATGCACTATGATAGAGTGAAACATACTACAAGGGTTTGAGGACAAGATTGGACACACAGTTCTGTTTGGTGTAAAACAGATGTATGAGGATAAATAACAAAAATGAAAATGATTGCCATCAATATGTGCATTCCTGGAAGAAGGAGAAGAGAAAGAGTTGTTATTTGAGGTACTGGTCATCTGAGTCAGGTCTAGATCTCTCAAGATCTGCACTGAGATTATCCTGTGATCCCGAAAACAGCTCTTTCCCGATTTCCCCTAAGGATGATAACCCATAAATTGGTTCACGCTGTCAATTCCTTTGTGACTTTTGGATTGTGGCTACCAGATGTGTTTAATCACTGGAACGTGTTGCTACAAGAAAGGCACTGCAGTGATTTCCAAGGGGCGGGGATACAAATTCTGGTGTCTTTGTGTCATGGGGGGACTGCGCCATCAGGGTCTAAAGGAGTCCTTTGGCACTCACCGTCCTGAGACCCGTCATGGAGCACCTCAAAGAATGAAGATTATCCATGATTATTTCACCAGCCAAAGGAGAAAAGTCTTCTGAACAGCTCCATTCCACTAGGAAACAAATAGCAGGAGAAAATCAAGTCAGGTACGAGTCCAAGCTAAGAAGTCAATGGATGTGAATCCCTCACAGGTTAACTTTTCTCCCAGCAGTTTCCCAGTCCGTGTGGATACTAAAAGCCCTGCTGAGCAGTAGTGTTTAGCAGATACACAGTAATTAAATTAGATCTCTGTGTATGGGAGACAAAACCAAAATATTGTCTAAAAGCTTTTCAGGAAAGAATGCTTAAAAATAGACTGGAATACAAATTACTTTCAGTCAGCATTGCCCTCATTCAAACAATTCCCTTTTAAAGGGAGAGAAGTAGTGGAAAAGAGAAGGTGGAGGAATTGGACCTGTTAATGCCATTTGGCAGTTTGTACATCCTAACCAACAAAAAGTGCTGGTTTGCATTGGATCTGCATAGGGGGCATGGGCAGAGAGTCGTTTTGGCTCCACAGGCCCACAAAACTTTCATCACCTACCCTTGGCTAATGTGGGTGTAGAAATATCCTCCTTGGACCATCCCTCCAGGCTCCCACCACTCCTATTCCTGCTGAGCCCAGGGGTTATGGAATTAGGAGCCCTGCTGTCCATACTCTTCCTCGGTACTGGCAAAAATTACTGTGCACATAAAATAGTGTCCAGCAGACCAGGAAAAGCTACTGGATGATTAAAAAAAGAAAAAATGTATGCGAGTGGGGAACTGATGGCTGCAGGCAGGAAACCAGCCTTTTTTCTTAAATTATTCCCTATCCATGAGAGGTGCTATCCTGGTTAATCCTGGAGTTTAAACCTCTGGGATTTAGTGACTTGTTCCTTCAGATTCAACCTTCCAGGAAAACCCATCCAAACCATAGTGAAATTAATCTCTTGAATTATTTTACAGTAGAAATTAGGAAATCTCATTAATTTTCTGGCTTTACACCAAAGAATTCAATACAAAGATTTCCTTTTAAGATTCATAGACTCCAGTACTAATGAATATCCATACTTTGTTTGGATATTCATTAGTACTGGAGTCAATACTTTAGAATAGATCAGAGGATATAGGTGTTCTAATTTCAACGTGGAATTTTCATCTTCTGGCAGTGTCATACTGGTATTTTCATGTGTAAAGAAAACGGCTTCAGAGAATTTCTTGTTCAGCATATACAACATTTAACTGCCAACACATTTTTCCAAAATAGCCAAGTATCAATAGCACAACTCATTTTTCCCTTCTCCCCTAATCACTCCTTTTCTATGACTGCAGTTTGTGAATGCACAGCATGCCTTGCAACATTTTTGTGTTTGCTGCAATGAAAAGAAGATTGGTTTTCTATATTCTTGTTGAATTTTTTCACTGTGTATTTTTCTGGTTTTCCACGGGTTTGAAATACCTAATTACTGCCACCTTTAGTGGAAGCTATCTCTGCACATTAGTAGGAAAATGTAGAGACTGTTGCAGCACCATATTGTAGGGTTTTGTTGACAACTTAATTATAGGAATACTTAAAAGTAGCATTGAACTTGATGGCCTGTCAGAGTTTCCATTGTAAACCGTGATTTTCAAGGTTTCTAACACCGCTTGTGTTAAATCACTGCAGACACTGTACACATGCTGCAGACTTAGCCATGTTTTCTGCTTTCCAGGAGAAGCTCTGTTCAAACTGCTGGACATGCTGTCAACAGGCTTGCAGTCACTTCAGACACCGCTTTTCTTTTTAAAGATTCACCAGAATCTGTCAGGTAGGACAGATTGTGCCAGCAAATCCTCCTTCAGTGGAATCCCCAGGTGTGCCCCAGTGTCCTGGCACGAGAGAGGGGCAGAGGCTGGGTCACACTTTCAAATGTTGAATTGTTCTATGGACTGGAGGCTGGTACTTCAAGAGGCATAATAAACTGGTGGTTCAAGGCTCAGCTGTGCTTCTCCTCATGCAGCCAGCAATACCGGCATTTTGCTTTTTTTTAGCTTACCCAATGGTGGCTGAGCCCCATGGAATTGAAAACACAGGAATATGTTAGCCTGTGGATCAGGTTATGGTTATCATGGTTGAGAACCCCCCTTTTAAAGGGTATTTACCCAACAAGATGGTATATCCAAAGTTACTCAAAACTTAATTTTCAAATATATTTATTTAAAAACCTCACTTTTGGAAAAAAACCCGTCCCCCAGTTTCAATAAAAATTTCCATAACTGAAAAATAAATATTTTTTCAACAGCTGTGTTGGAATAGTGCCTTCTTTTTCCCCTCGTTTCAAAGTATATCTGTCATAAAGAAACTCATAACAAGTTTTGGAATTTTCTTGCTTACTTATGATTTTAACAAACTTTTTTCCGCCCTTGATTTTACTGATTCAAGTGAGAAGATGGCATGATACAGCTTTAAAGAAATGCAAATCAACTGAAATAATTTATCACTTAGGTTTATATCTCCTGCTCTGCATTGCCAGATTTCAGCTCTCTACTGTAATGGTCATCTAAAAATAATACATAATATTCTGCTATACTGATTCATTGGGTTATAAACCTCACAGAAGGATGTGGATACCAGTTTTCCTATTTTATAGATGGGAAAATGAAGTAAGGGGAGGTAGAGCATCGTGTTCAGTCAGCAGGCCCTGGAACAGGGGGCAGAATCCTATGAGCTCTGCTCCACGGATTAGGGCAGTGTTGCTCCCACTGCCTGGTTTGTGGGATATCTGCAGCTCCTCCTGGTACCAACACAAACCTACACATCCATGGTTTTACCCTGCTGATGAACCTGGATCTAAAACTGATGTAATTTGTGCGTGAGCAACCCATCATGAAGAGCTGGCTAAATCTTTGCCTCTTTTGTGAGAGGGAGAGCGCTGGGAGAGAGCAAACAGGAATCACCAACCATTGGTGCCACGCCGAAGTCCTTGGGACTTTAAGAAAGAACAAAAGGCTGCCTCACCTCAGCACGTAAATGCTGAATTATAAACATGCTCAAGTATAGAAGCCTGAGGATGAAGAGGGTCCTTTATAAGAGCCCAGGAACAGGAGCTGGTCTTGTAGACTGCACCAACTGTGCTGTAAAGGACCTGAAAGCTGTTGGGTGAATTAAGGATGGAGCATGTTCCAGTCCTGTTCTGAACACCCCAAAGGGCTGCTTTGTTGTGAACGCTGAATGTCTTTGCTGTTGCGGCTTTCCATCTGACACTTCATGTTATGTCAGAGCAGGGCTTTTTTGTGTGTTTAATATATTGGTGACTATGTGTTTTAATGAAGGTGCCCTGTATTCCAGAGCTAGCAAATGCACGATGTGTTGCTGCGGTCGCCAAGATAAGTAGTAATTTTTAAATAAACAGCAGTATAAACAGTTACATAAAACTCATGTAAATTGCTGGCACATAATTTTAGACTGGCTTAAGTTATGTAACTTACTTGTGGCCAAGTTTTTTTTTTTTCTTTTTTTTTTTTTTTTAAATACTCAATTCACGCAATTCCCTTTAATATAAAGGGAGAAGTTTATTTTCACCTGTTTCTTTTCCACTCTCGATGTTTCTGTTATGTTGAGCGTGCCTTTAACAACTTATCAGAGAGATGGACAGACAGACAAAAGGCAAAGGAAAGGCACAAAACACCTCTTGATTCTATTGTAGATTCATTCAGGAAAGCACCTTCTCCTGAGTCAAGTAAATAGCCTGAGCCACAGTAGAATTTGTCACTTCTCTTGACATTTGTTTTCCCTCGCACTTGAATTACTCTCTGAATTGCTGAGCAGATTAATTAGGCCAAGGGACAGGAGTTCTGTTGCTGCTTGTTGGGGTCTGCAGAGTAGTGTGTGGGGCTGGAATTCTGGATTTTATTCCTGCATTTGCTGCTGACTTGCTGAGTGACCTTGGGCAGTGCATTCTGCCACTCTGGCTTTCAAGGCAGGCTTGAGCAGCAAATGTTCCGTCTCCTTCCCCTCCTCCCGTGTCCAGGGCCTGGGCTGGTGGTGGTCTTAGTTTGTGTTTCCAAGGGCCTCCAAACAAATAATTGTGTTATTCATTAGGTTCCTTTGAAGTATCAAACTGACAGAAAGCACCACCACAAACCACTTCACATCATCTTTTTCTCCTTGCTGATCTTGACAAAACAAATTTTAATAATTTGCTCTCATAATGTCTTAGCAGCTGGATTTAGGGACATTGAACACTGGCATTCATGTGAATAAAATCAGGACGAAAGAACCTAAATGAATATTTATAGGAATAAAACTAGTGAAGAGACCTGAACACTGGTGGAAAGCAGGAATCTGTTGGTGTAGAGCATCACCAGCTCTGATGGAGAACGTTGTCTGCAGTACTTGGTCAGCTCCTCCTTGCTGTCTTCAACTGTTCTTTCCAGCCTGATTTCAGAAAGGAACCCAGTTTTTTCAGATTTTCAGTTCAGGCTCTGCTCATGCCTCTCTCATGTTTGGAAGTCCTCCAAGGAATGATAGGAGGAAGACAAGTCATACCAGCTGTAGGGACTACTGACAGCATAATGCTTCCATTAGGAAAAACAAATGTTTGGCACTGAGGAGTTTGTGCAAACACAGAAGTTAAAACACAGTCGTGGCCTGGGACTTGGATTTCTAGGTACAACCTAAATTAAAACCTGAGATCCAAACCGCCCTAAACACTAGTGCTCATTATTTTGGATCTTATCTATCATTTCAGTTATTTCTGTAAACTTATCCGAGGCTCTTTATACTGGGTTAGTAGAAGCATCAGTAAAGCTGCAGAGGAATGAAAAAATGCACACAAAAAGCTCTGTGCCCACCTGAGGCAGACAAAGCACTGCTGTGGTGTGGTGGCAAAGAGCTACAGGGGGGTTTAAGGGCCTCTCAACAGAGCAAGACAGAAGAGTGCCAGACAGAGTCCCAAGAAAAGCATCTCTAGAATATTCCTAGAGAGCACATCTTCATTTCAAACTTCCATGGCTATAAATCCTCATGATACTTATTTCAGAGATTTTTTTTTTTTAATAATCAAATACTTTATTTGCAGTAAATCTTCTTCCCAACAGCTCTGGGGTCCTTTGCGTTTTACGCCTGCTAATAATAACCAATGATGTTAAATAACCTTTCTTGTGGCCCTGTTTTTGGATATTCCTTTGACCCAGGCCAGAATGCTCTATTTTATGTCTTGACATTTATGGGAACCATTATGACAGCAGGCTGGGTGCCAAAGACACATCTTTGCTTGATCATGGTTTCACTAGTTCATCTTAAAGCAAATCTGCATTATATAAATGATTTATAAGATACTATTTTTATTGAATTTTAATAAAATTCTCACCAAGAGAATATAAAAAAAAATTGATCTTTTTTTCCTCAAGTATTTGATTAGTGTTTTCTAAATCCTAGCAATTCTTTATCTGTTTGTAATAAGGCCAGCTATTGCAGTACAAGAAGGAAATTTTTTCCTCTCTGTTCGTGAAAATAACATTTCTTACTAACATTTTATAAATAACTAAGAATATGTGCCATGTGGGTGCACATTCAGCCTTCCAATGTGGGCCAGTGGTTAGAAACCTACAATGGATTATAACAGCCAAGATTTGTTTCTCAGGCCTGAAATGACAAACATATCCCACTCTGGCTGTGGAAAGGAAAGTGGGAGAGAGTATGTGTTAGAACTCTGAGAGGGGACTGGAGAATAAATGGGGTTCTTATGCAGAGGCGTCACATCCTAGAAAAGCTTGGCTTGGATTCTGCAAATTCCCCCTCCCAGTGGACATGTTTGACTTTGGTAATCTGTGCAGCCAGAGCCAGGGGAAGCTCCTGGACACAGGGACTGATCGTTTGTGTGAAGAGCGCATGGGGCAGACTCAGCTCCTTCCCAAAACATGACATTAAAATCTAATTAATAACGAGCAGCTGGGAAAATGCAGACAAAAAAGTAATCTATCACCATGTAGGAGGCACAGCAGAGCGGTGCACAGCGTGGGGAACAAAGGAAGGAAATACACAGATGCTAATTGAAGTCATCTGTTTAATGGGATTGCACTCCTTGTCTCTAGTTCTGTGATAGAAAGAGGGACTTTGCTGCATAGCTGTTGATTGACCATATTTGAGGTTTTTATTTCTCTGTAAACTAACCCCTACAGTAACTTAAAGAGCTTTCACCTTTCCCTAGCAATGCAGACAGGTGTTGCAGGTAAAACAGCCTTGATTTGGTGATTTTTACTTGATTTAATTTCTTGCTAACTAACACAAATTTCTAATAATTCATTCAGAGTGAGAAGAAAGAAAATATCATTAAAAAAACCTTCAAGTGAACACCTTTCCACCATCTTTCCCACACTGAACTTAACCCAAACACTCACCCACCCCCTTTCCTACTGCCAGCTCCCTTTGTCTCCACCGTGGCTTTCACTCTGTGATGGGGTTTCTGTGACAGTGACACATGGCCAGCCCAGCTGTGGGCACCACCCCGCCTCTCCCCACCTCCTCCCACCCCTTCAGTGGCCCCTGGCTACTGGAAGCCGCCATCCATGGCCAGCATGGTGCTCAGCAGTGAAGTGTGAGCCAAGTGGGTGCTGAGGTGTGAAGTGACTGAACTCAGACATGGGTTAAGAGGGAGCTCCTGGCTGAGCCACTGGGTGCTCGTTAGTAAATTAACTGGGGCTCATGCACAAACTGGTGGGTGTTCCTGCCTGAACTTCCTGGGCACTCACACATGGAAGCAGGAAACTCTGCAATTGGTGCTCAGTGCACAAGGCAGGAGCTTGCAGCAGATCCCAAGGCTTGATTCCAAATTTACAGACACGTATCAGTTCTGGGGTCAGCTCTGATTACTGGAACTGCATCAGGCTTTGCCTGGCGAGGCAAACCAAGGCAAACGTAGACCTTTGATGTTTGTAAATGGTCCAGGAAAGTCCATAATGGACCAGAGAAGACTCAAGATGAAGCTGTGAGCATGGAAACTTTGCCATAAACCCTTTGAAGATATCCTGGTTTTGTCTAAGTCTTCAGTGAATCTTCCTTACCAAATCCATTAATCAAAATATCTGCTAAACCAAGAACCTCCTTCAAGACAGAAGCTGAAGGTCTTGAGTCCCAGTTCTGCCACTGGCTATAAGGCATCCACCTCTTCCTTGCCATACCTATGAACTGGAAGCTGTAACAGCCACTTGCAAACAATTTTAAAAAATACTCATTAATTTTGCTAAGTCAAAGCAAATGTAAAAGGCAAAGCAGTGTCTAAAATTCAACATCATGGTACGAGCCTTTTTCCTTAGAAACCAAGGCAGACAAAAGTAGAGCCTGTATGTCTGGGTTTTCTCAGAGCTATTCATCCTGAGCTGCTGTTCAAAACCCTTATAAAACACAAAGCAGGAGGAAAGAATGATTCAGTTGAGTACCTGGTGTTTGATTAGCTACATTAGTTAATTACACCATCACTTAATATGTGATTCATGTTCAAAGGTGATTTTAAATACATAGCAAACTTAAATAATAGTAGTTCTTAAATTTTATGTTAAGTCCAGCATATACTACAGACATTGACAAGAGCTAGAAATAGAAAGGTTTGTTTTAACTTTTATACATTTCTGTACTTGCTAGGCATAAAAATAGAAGTCAAATTGCACAGTCCTGGTAGCTACCAAAATGTAACGTGCAAATAAAGTGCCCAGGAGACCTAATAAAATGCCATAAATGAACTACTGTAAAAAATATCAGACCACACCTATTCAGCAGGATAAATTCAAATGTCTTACAAAGAAATATATTCTCTTTGCTTTTTATAGAGCAAGAAGTGTTTTGAGGTAAGAAAGAATGAGTTTCAAAATATACAAAGAAACTTTGAATAATAAGCGGTAAGGGTTTCAAGACCAAGTGCAAAATGCTGCTCAATTCCACTACGGGCTGGACCAGAACCAAGCAGTGGCACAGCACCTACTTTAGAAAGACAGAAGTTTTATTATTAAAGAACTGCGTTTGCATAGGATTCACTTCCACAAGCATTCATTTCCATGACCAGGGTTCTTCTAGAAGTCACAGAAAGCACTGGCTTGCTGCTTTCTACTCTGACACTGCTCTGGGAGCAGAGGGTTGCTATCAAAGTAGGGGAAAAAAATAAAATAAAATAAAAAAATATATATGTATAACTACAGGGAGCCTGCTATGGAACAAATCCAAACTTGGTCAAACATGGAAGGTCAACTTTTGATAGACTAACCAAATACAAAATTAAAACCCATGGTATCTGCTGTCTGTATGTGCTCATGGGGACAAGCAGAAGCCCATACAAAATGATAAAATTATTTGGTTGTGAAAGGATTACCCCCAAGAATAAAACTTAAAGACAATTTAAATTATTCTCATTCAAAAAAAATCTGAAATGAGCCACAAATAGCTCTGGAAGAATAAAGGCAGGAAACAACCTTTTCTCAAAATATAAGCAAAACATAACTCCTTCTTTCCTGATCTAAGCTAACCTGTTTTATTTTGTTTTGTATTTTAAAGAGCTACACTGACTGAGAATAAAAATCTTCTCTCCATCCAAAACAAATCCTAGAAGGCAGCTGGGAAGTTCTGACAAACATGAAATACTCTGCTAAAATACCAAACTAAACAAAAAGGTAACAAGGGCTAAAGTGGCCTAGACAGCTCAGCATCGCTATCTGGAAAATAACTTGGCATCCAAGTCCACAGCTACATCCAAACAGAGAAGATTAGCTTTGTTTGCTACATCAAACATGTCTTTCTTCCTCTCTCTTCAAACATAAATAGTTCCAGGCTCTAAAATAAATTAGCTCAGCTTGGGTTATACAAGCTGTTTCATTTTTTTTTCTTCAAAAGGGAATATAGATGTTTGTTTAGAAATTGTAAATAAAATATAAACAGAGATTTTTCATTGCATGGTGATCCTTTCCAGTAGGTAATGATCAGCACTATCTCCATTTTTCTTCCTTATCCTCTACTTTGGTATCACAGCATTATTATGAATACTTCTGATGCGAAATGGATGAAAAAATCATGCAGTAAGAGGAGGTTTATTGTACTTGCTCACTGTAAAGGCAAAATAACAATCAGGTTTAAAATCCACAGAAGATAAGTGTGACAAAAGTACTTACAAATTTGTTCTTGGAAAAAACCTGCTTTCTTTGTGTGCATGTGTTGTGAGGAACATGTGAACCCTGGAAAGGCTGTTTAGCGGAAAACAACCGTTCTGAAAAGCCCAGCAAGCACTCGCTGCTTGTCCCTAGTGGGATGTTCCTGGGAGTCTGGGTTGTGCTGCTGGGGGATATTTTCATCCCCATGGCTGCAGTGGTGCAGCTCTGGGATAACAAAACATCCTGCAGTTCCAGCCTGGTGGTGACAAAGATGTAAAACCACAGCAGGTCCTGAGCACTTGCACGGTGGGATGTGAAGTTTGGCTCTAGGGCACGGCTAGCCAAGGGCACGGGTTTTTCTTCTCAATAGTACAGTGATGCTTCACATCCTTCCTGAAACTGGCTGGGGCGAGGTGTGTCTGGCTTTGAGTCTTTCTCTAGCATGGAGCAGATTATTACTTTTATTATTGATTTATGTCAGGCCTGTCTGCTTCCAGCCCCAAAACACTTTACTAAGTTACAATATACTTAGGAATGATTTCACGTCAGCCGCCACCACGCTGCAGCCTCCTCCAGAGGGAAACTGAAGGGAGCCATTAGGATGGTGCCTGCAACATTAAACAACAATCCAGGAGAGGAAGTAAAGAATATTCTGGCTCCTTAAAGCAATGGCTGAACAGAATGCAGTCACTGAGCTGCCATCCAGCTGGGACACCAAAGTCAATACCCATTCACCGTGTGTGGTTAAAATTAAATCTCCTAATGAAGTGAGATGGTTTTAGTGGTTAGAGAGTGAGTGCAAAGTATTATTCTCCTGTATGATTATTTGTAAGTTATACAGCTAACAAGGGAAAAGATCACACACAGGAAAACAGCAGACAGTTAGATAATGTTCCAAGCCCAGTTTCTAAAAGACATTTGGGCAAATAAAGCTTTGGAAAAAAAATACTAAAAAAAAAAAAAGATGACAAAGGAAAAATGGAACTGGCAGTTTCTCACTGTTCTCACTGTTTTTAGGGTACTAAACTAAATTGAATAGAATTGATGTCAGTTTTTATCCCCTATAGTTCAGGTCCAGAGAAAAGAACATTATTAGTTTCTGTTAATGAGCAGGTATTCCCTAAACACTCCTGCAAATGCTCCTGAATTTTAATTCACTTAGAAAAAGAAATGGTAAAGTACTGAGAGGGAAAAAAAACCACCTCAACAGCTTTTTTTTTTTTTTGTCCCAGAATTAGCAAAAAGCTTCAATGGTTTTGTGGAGAGGAGGTTTATATATCTGACTAAAAAGATCCTCACACTGTGTTATCAGGCTCTCCTTTCAGGGCTAGTAATTGCTCGCTGGTTCTAATCATTCTGGCAAGTGATCATTTGAAAGGTTCATTTTATGACCCCTCAAAGTAGCACAAAGAATCTCACTCCATAATGTAATAAACAATTCTACAACCAGTGCTTAATTAATTCCCGAAAGTCACCAAAAGGAGCTATTAATGATCTTTCTTTTTATCTAACCGTAAATATGCAGGTCTCCTGGGACAAAGGATTTAAAAAGAACATTCCGGCAAGACTAACTGTCAACTTGATAAAGCATAAAATGATCACAAGTGAGGATAATTCAAAATACATGGCAGTGCTACCTGGTCTGATCAGAAAGTTAGGCCAGGTTGGATTAAATTTCTCTGAATGCTGTGTTTAGCAAAAACAGGACACCACTGACATGGTACAAACCAGGCTGAAACCAAATGAATACCCAAGAGAAAATACTAAAACTCTTAGAAAATTATTAAAAAAATTATCTCTGTCTGGTAATTTGATTTCCTGTGAAAATATGAACAATCATTATAATTAGAGGGTGGACAATGTTTCAAGGTAGTTTAAAATACAAATATTACGAAGAACAGTCTGATATTTTCTAGAGAACTTTGGTGTTTTAGGAGCCCAAGTATTGTTTTCACAAGTAAGTCAGGCAGTGGGAAGCTCTTAAATGAAATTTAGTTTCCTGGCAACACAACCCATTGCTGAAAATTAGATTTAGGCTTCCAAAGGGCTTTGATTTTGAAAATCACACTTCCTGCAGCACTGCACAGCTGACTAGGTGTAATGCAGTAATTTGCCTTCTACTGAGGCTGCCAGGGCATCATCATTTTGATGGCCTCAGTGGTGTCTGGGAGGTTGGGCTTTTTTCAAAGAATGTACACAATTATTTTGCTGGGCACAGCCAGGGATGGGTGGAATCCATGACCAGGAGCAGGAGGAGGAAAGAAGAGGGGAATCTGCCTTTTTCAAAATGAGCTCCTGTGGTGCTTTGGGTGCTCGTGCTGCTGCTGCAGCACTGGCGTGGCCCACCTTGGGAAGGGCTCTGTGAGCTGCTGGACCCTCACTGGACAAGGTCTTTGTGAATCTCTCCTGGTGGAACCACCCCTGGGACACCCTTGGAAACACAAAACAGACTCCCCACCACACAGCCAGGGTGGCTCTGCCTGGCACCATGGAAATTTAAGGTTTAGGTGCCTCTGAAGGAGTTTTCCATGGTTAATACAAAAGAGCAAACACAGCAGGAAGCATTAAGAGAGAAACTGGGGGAAATAACTAAGGGGATTTTCAGGCTCTCACTCCTTGATTCCCCTGGGCAGGGCCAAGGAGGCTTCAGATCCTCAGTCCCTGGACCCGGGGGAGGATTCAGGTTCCCACTGGAAGCTGGAGGCTGTGGATTGTTGTGCTTGACACTGAAGAACTTACTGTTACAAACATTTTCGAAAACCTGAAAGTTCCTTTAAATAGGAAATTTAAAAAATTCTCATTTTTGTTCTAATCTTCAATAAAACTTTCTTTTTTTGGTAATGTTGGAATTTCCTGTGGAACAGAAATTCTGTTTTAAAACCATTTCTATTCAACAGGGCTATTCAGATGGAAGCATTTTCTTATTCATTCCACTTTGCAACTAACTGGTGCCACCCCAAATGTATCACTCTTCCAAGAATGATGTGGCAGCCCTGGAATAGCGAATTAATTGGGCTGTATGATGCCGCTGCCAAAAGTTTCAGCTTCCAGAGGCATTCCTTTAAGGAATGGTGGTGTGGGTTTGGCTTTTACAAGGATACACATGGTTTCAGGAGCCCACAGGCACCAAAAGTTAGTTTGTGTTTTGTAACTGCTCATCTCAACCCAGTCATTGAGCTGATGTCTTAACCACAGTGAGTCAAGCAAACTTCTTCAAAGCACTCATGGAGAAAGCTTTTGGTTAATTTATTTTCCCTTTCTTTTTTTTTTTAAATAAAAATTTTGTCCTTGGGTAATCTTTCAAGCAAATTCCACTTCTATGGCTGTTTACTGGGGAAATAATTACATTCAAACACTACTTGCATCATAATATAATCTCTTGTAGATAAATAGCTTTGCCACTTAGCCCTCAAATTTTTGCACATTGTTAAGGGGAGTGAAAGATGTCTAAATCCAGTACCTTTATACTTGGTGACCACAGCTGAGTTGACACTGAGGGGTTCTTGGAAGGTGACAGTGAGTGATGTACTGCTCGTTACCATGAGACAGACATTGGTTGGCGCCTCGGGGGCTCCTGGGAGAGAAGAGAAAACATCAGCTCCTCAGCACAACAAATCCTATTCAAACAATGTTTCTGAGTCTTCAAAGAACCCCCTGAAAATCACCCTGCAATTGTGAGCTTTGGGTTGTAGGTGTTTGTGTTCTCTGCCTTTTGAGCATTTTAATTAGCGCCCCTGCTAACAATATCCTGCAGACACCATTTGTTTCTATCATGGGTTTTGGCTCCTTTTTGGTTAAAAATATCTTCCTGCATATATGTAACCCAATAAAACAGATTCATGCTAATTATGTCAATGAAAAGCCCCTATAAATCTCTTAGGGTGGATAGGAGGAGAGAGAAAGGACAAAACCACAAAGAGCTAATTAAACCTTTATGGTTTCACTAACAAACTCAAATTTATCAAATAACAGAAAACATTTTTACATCACTGTGATTCAAAAATTGCAAAATTCACAATTGTTTCAGTGTAATAGTTCTGAAAATAGTCATCGATTGAGGCCTAACATTTTTGTTTAAAAAAAGGAAAGGAAAAAAAGAGCTTAATTCGCAGAATATCAATCAGACTCAATTCAGAAATCAAACAAAAAATGTCATGACTTACTGCTGGGATTGATTTAAAAAATCAGTGTATTAACTTTCACTACTCCCATATTTCCTGTATTTAGTATCTACGAGAAGGAGCACTACATCTGTCTTGAAAAAATAACCTTAGCATACAATAAATTTGAGAAAATTATTTGTAAGTACATTTATATAAAGATGGTTGTAAAAATGTTAATGGCAATGATTGTATTTCATCATATAGGATGCAGCTAAAAGATCTATGTGTCTAGAAGCAGTTCAGGCCTGTTTACTCCTTCACAAGGGCCCAAATTCCCATTTAGTTTGGGTGCAGACTCAGTTGTACAGCTGTTTAAAGTGACTCAGCTTGTGACTGTGCTGATGAAATGGTTACCAAGATTAAGATCCGTGCTTACCAAAATTAAGGTTAAATTTTCACACTATATTTATGTGCAAAATAAAACTTCACTACTTGATCAAATACTTAGAACGATCCCATTCCAAAATAATACATTTAAAAAAAAAATCAAATTACAACAGAGGAAAGGGCAATGTCCCATTCTCTCTTCCTGCCTATTTGTATGTTGTTTTATAGCATCCTGTTTTAAACTCTGGACATGTTAAAAGAGATCAGGAGTAAATGTGAAGAGAAATAAGTAGAGTAGAATCACTGTATCCGGAATGAAGAGTTTTGATGGTGTATCTATCAATTTTACACAGTCTAAGGAGCGATGTGCAGCCTAAGACCAAGACACTCATCCTTTATTGTTCCAACACCCATTTCCTTCTCCCTCTTGCCAAGGCCATTTCACCTTTGTGCCTCGGTTTCCCCACCCAACCTTCTCCGCCGCGCTGAGGATCAGCCAGCGGGAGCATCCTTGGCGAGGGTTCCCAGTGCATTCCCGCCGGGAATTCTGCCGTTTGCTGGTACTCACGGGCGTGCTCGTAGCCTGCCTTCATGCGCTGGTAGAGCCTGGCCCTCCACTCCCAGCCCCGCAGCTGCTTCTCCCGCTCGGCGCTGTCGGTGCCCAGGCCTTCGCTCGCGGCTTGCGCGGATAACTGCGCCACTCGCTGCTGCGCCTCCTGCACCAGCGTGCTCAGGTGCACACACCTGCTCTCCACGCTCACAACTGCCAGGAAAAGGGGCACAGAGGAAGTGCTTGGCAAAATTTCGGCCTTGATCAAAGCATGTGTAAAGTCAAACCCTTGTGCGCTCAGCCTGCCGGTTGTTATCTTGTAATAAGTGCATTAGAGCAATGCCAGTTTATACCACTCAAAGGTCTGGCCACTTAAATGACATTAACAACATGAATGAATTTAGAAAATTAAATTTTATGCATCTTTTTCTGCTGATATTTCTCATAAAAGTGTCTTAGGTAGACTGAAATTGCGTATCTGTTTTAAGCTGGAATATGAAAACCAAGATAAAATAATGTCTCTCTCTAATCTCTACTTCACCATAATATCAAAAACTTTCATTTAAAAAAAAGAAGATTGTACTATTTATAAACACACACAATATATAAACCTCTGCAAGCAAGGAGAGATCTAATTGGCAAAATTAACAGTGAGAGTTTTGTACCTAAGGGCCATGGCTGGCAGAAAATGGATCTCTTTCCAGCTTTTTGTGCCACAGTTTTGTCCCTGTGATACTTAATTAGTCCTCTGACAGGCAGTGAGCAGATTGTCACATGGAGAATTTTTTCTCCAGTGATCAGAATAATTTTAATTTGATGCTTAGCAGATTTTCCGTGTGAACTACTGTGGGCTACATCAAGGTGAAAATGAAGATCACATAGGTTATAAACTAAAATAGGTTTGATTTTAGCCCAAGTCCACAAGACTACTCTGAACAAGCCCCTTGATTATACAGTGAAATGTGGTGAATCAAGTCCTATTTTCAGAGTTACTCTTACCCTAAAGTGTTCAATTTGCAATTTAGAAAGTAGGACTTGTAAAGATGTTTAATTTTAAAGGAAATTCAAGTAACTGATCTGATGTTCAATATGCAGGAAATAGTGTACAAGAGAAGGAATTCTGAAATCACAGAAAATAACTTGGGGGTCTGGTGTTTTTGGAGAAGAGCTCTGAGATAATCTTAATTTACAGGGCCTCTGCTTACCGAAATCAGTGCCCTGGCACATGCAGTGTTTCTTAGCAGGGATGGGGAGTTGCTGTGCCAGGCTCTTGGTTTCCCCAAGGCTTTTAAAGGAACAGCAGGAATCTCACACAGACTGAACCCATCATTCACTTGCACAAGTCAGGAGCAGCAGATATTTCTGAACACATCAAACTGTACTGTATAAAGCACCAAGACTCTGACAGGTTTTGACACCAAAACACCGCAGGAGCAAATATGTCTGTGGATATGAGTGTGTTATTTCCAAACTGGGATCAGTTGGAAATGGCACAAATTAGATTGGAAAGGACTTTCTCCAGTCCAACCCTCTTGTTCAAAACAAGCTTAGCCAAGAGGTCAGACTGAGTCACCGAAGGCATTATCCAGTCTGGTCTTGAAAACTTCCCAGGATGGATGGAGGCTTTACAGCAATTTTTCCACTGCTTCACTGTCCTTATGTTGAAAAAGGTGTTTGTTTTATTCAGCCTGAACCTCTCGTTTCAATTTTTGCCTCTGTCTCTCATAACAATATGACAGTCAGTTTAGCAGAGTCTAAGAATAACCCTACTGATGTGAAAAGTGCCCTGGGATCTTTACAGCCACAGGAGGAGAGCAAGGAATTACTCAACACCTCTGACATCCAAAGGGCTGTTTTTGAAGAATGTTTGTCTCTCAGACTTTGCTTTCAGAAGCTGGCTTGAAGCCATCATTCTTAAGTTTGATCATTCTTCATATGGACATCAGGGACATATGGCCAGGCTCCCTGGAATCTGCTGGTATCCTCAGAACTGTTGTTTACTGGGAGGCCAGAGGTGATAGGGTTTCCTGGATCTGTGCCTACAATAAACATGCAACACATCTGATAGCACAACAGGACTGAGGAAGGAGATTTTATGTGCCAGAGCTTCAGGTGGTTGAGAATTGGCATTGGTTCAAGTTCTCACTACGGATCTGGCTCTATCTGTTTAATCAAGATTCAGGTCCACATTTGTCGGGTCTTGGAAACGTGTCCAATCAGCCAGTGGGAATTTAATCTTATTTTTATTTGGGTTCATGTGAGCAAGCCAAACCATGAGTATATGATGAATAATAGTGACTGAAAAGATAATACAGTGGAGTGTTCCTCCTCCCCAACTAAATTAGTATTTGAAATTCTGTACTCTCTGATCTTAGTTACTTTGTGTTTAAAAGATGTTGGGCTCCTGTTGAGATTTATACAATCTGAGCTCCATGTGGAGATGAAGATCGTAGTTGTACTTTCTATTGCTTTATCTGCTGCTGTTCCTGCTCCAGGCAGAAATCCAGGTGATAACAGATGGAAGTTATCTGTCCTCCAGATCCTTTTTTCTACAGCGTTAGGTTAGGGGCTATAATGAGATTTCAGCTGGATCACTACAGATAATACATACAGTGGAAGAGCAGAGGTTTTCTCTGCAGGAAACTTTTCGTGTGCCCTTGGAATGAGGAATTCTTCTGTCTTGCCTTCTCCCAGCGTCTGTCCTAAGCACTTCCAATCTCATTAAGAGATGCTGTGTCCAGTCCCAAAACTGGGTGAGTCAGGATTTTACCCTCCCATTCAGCCTGGGGAAGTCTTGCTCAATTGCCCACCAGAGAGCAATGAAAACTGCTGCTGCTGGGTGCTGGATCATGTTCCTGCAGCCCTGAGATGACACAGAGTGGATTTCATTTGAACAGGGTTGGTTGAGTATGGAAAGCAGAGCAGAAATTGTGGAGAAAATAGAAAGTGACTGCCATCAGTTCCACGAGACTGAAGCCACGTACAAAGATGCTGTGAACCTTGGTTTTGAGGGCTGAAAATAACTTTCTTCATTTTGCTCTCAAATAGCCACTGCAAACCCTTCAGGTAAGAAACCCAAACCAAACGATCGTTTGCTTTTTATTGAGAATGCTTCATCCATTATTTCAATCAGAAAAACTAAAAATCAAGATAAGTGAAGTGGAAATTTGGTGGGTATATTTTGAAATGGAAATGAGGTGGTTATATATTCATATTCTCTGTGTTCATAGGCATGTTTGCATTAATTACAGGAAATGAATACTAATTTATGATTGCCCCTGCTCGCCATCAGACTGCATTTATTTACAGATGAGGTCAATGAAAAATTAGTTTAGTCTTTTTTACTGCTGTTTAGAACACTCAAGACTGTGTTTTCCTCTAGATTTGTCATGGTTAATGAATGTTGCTTCAGCAGTCAATCATGTACTCTAAATGCTGTCACACTTTTTTTTAAAGCCTCAGTCATGAACCATGACAGAAAAATAAACAAATAAATATAAAACTAAAAAACTCTTTTCACTGAGCAGCTACACTATGCAAAAATCTCCAGGGAAGGTTAAAGGAGGCCAGAATAAATGATAATATAAGTGCTGTGGATATAGAAAAGCAATAAAGGTGTACCAACACTGAGGGTCTGGCAAAAAAACTCAACATGCACATGCACACACACTCTCCAGTGAAAAAACTGGCAATGTTAGTAGCCTCAAGGTGCAATTTCCTGGAGCACTGAGATTGACATGCCAGCACTAAATGTTGTTAATTTAACTAACTTCAAATTAATGGCAGAGTCTGCAGTGGCCGAACCCCTCAAACACAGTCTCATTATAGCCTTGCTGGGAATGTCCTAAATATAGGCATTGACAGTTTTAAACAAATTCTCTTACATCGGGGTATTTTTAGACCCACGTAAGGCGTCAGAGTTTGTGTCATGGTATACGGTTGATTAATTGGGTTGGTAAGTCCCCCTCCAACCCACAAATTGGGCATAAAAGGGCCCATGAAGGAATACAAAGAAGTTTTATAACTACAATATGTAGTTATAAGCAATATTGGTGTTCCAGTAAAGTGAGAAGGTCTGTTTTGTGTTTAGATTTTCTCAGGTTCTGTAGAACTTTGAAATTCTCATTTAAGTGGATTTTAGGCCATTTGAAGACCAAGAATGAGGGGTCTGTGGGTGATGGAAGTGATAGATTTCAATACAAGTGTTCTCCTGAAGGCAGCATAGCTAAAATCAAAAGGATAATCAAAATAAAGCAAAGTCCAGACAACCCATCCTCCTTTCATTTTTGATGACAAACTCTACACTTCAGACCATGATCTTTGAATCTCTCAGTTCCTATTTTCTTTTTTTTTAAAGATTTTTTTCTCAATGTTGCTATTAACCCGGCTGCCCCAGTGTTAATCACATTAGAAACTCAACCTGATTCATTAGTTAGTGTATCTGAGATAGAGAACAAAAAAGATCTACTGAGCACATATACAAGGAGCAGATATTGCTGCAAATATCCTGCAGCACTCTTGTTGTTATAATCATCATAAAACCAGGCAATTTTTGTGTACCATGTAATTAATTTCCACAAATAACAGCAGAATTGATTGAGTACAGGCAATTATCTAAGTCAATTTGTGTTCTTTACTTACAGTGTGGGCTTTCCTTTGCCCCAACGTGCAGAAGGGTCCTGGCAATGGGGACGTTATTTGTCAGGATGGCAATATCCAAAGGAGTGAGTCCCTCACTGTTTGGGGTGTTCAGGTCCAGTTCCTCCAGTGTGTATTGATAAAGAAGAATCTGAACAGCATCCAGGTCCTGCTGCTCTACAGCCTCAAACATAGCTTCATTGCACTGGAAATTCTGTGTGTCAATAAAAACAGGAATTCAGTAAAACATTTCATATGTCAGGGCTTTAAAAATACAGAAAATCTGTGTTTTGTGAGATTGCTCTACAATATTTTTCCTCCAGCCCCAGCTTAGGTTCAGCTTGAAGCATGGCAAATGTTTGCAGCAGAATTGAGCTTGGACTGGAGTGTTTGAAATTTCTTCGGGTCTGTGGGAAGATTCAAGTGAGATTGAAACCCATATGAAACAAACACATTCTTATTTAGACATCTGTCCTGTCATCAAACTGTCTGAGCAACATTATGTTTGCAGTGTGAAACTGGATGATACACTACAATTTTGGCAGAGTCTTGGACTACTGAGTTTTTCCAACTCAAAATTTAAAGTAGAAAACTACAGTCAGGTGATGAAAATCCAAATCAAACAAGCAGCTCTGCAGAAAAACCTTCCCAGTTCCAGTGTGAGCCAGTGTGTTCATTCTACCATCTCAGTTATTTCTAGGTGCCCATATTATTGCATTTAAATTGTAACTAGGAGAAACTTTGAAATTTATAGGCCTTACAAACAGAAGTAGAAATGGAACTGCAAAAATGGACCGTCCAGTGTGCACGACTGAGCAGCAGAGAGCACGAGCAGCCAAAGCCAAGACTCTCAAGCAGGGAGAACCACTGAACCTTTTCCATACCAATGTCAAGGAGATAAAAGAATGGCACAACACAAAGGCCCCTATTGTTTCTTAATTGAGCTGGGGAGAAGCAGGTGCAGGAGAGCAGCATGGCCTGCAGGTTTCTGTTATGAGAACATCCTTCTGGAGCCTGCAGTAATGACAAGTTATTTGCCAAGATTCTTTAAATTCTCTCCCAGTGTCCCATTGCCGTAATTACCCGACAGGTTTTTCCCTCTTTGGAATGAATTAGCAGGAGCCAGAGGCCCAGCAAGGCAAGGAGGGCTCAGAGCACAGATTCAGATGCGCAGTGCAAACCAGCTCCCTGTGTCCCAAAACCACACGGAGGCAGCACGGAGAAAATTCCTGTCACAGAGTGCATGCTTTATTGTATGAAATAAACATTGAATTGAAACTACCTTCTGCTGTGATTAGAAATTAACACTTCAGCCGCATTAAAACTTCATTTTCTTTTTTAAAATGGATACAGTTTTATTTGGCACATCCCTGCCTGAGTTTTGCTCTCAATAAAACAGCACTGACCTGCTGGAACATCTTTTGTCTCCTCCTAAATCACATGGACCAAGGGTTTCCAAGCAGTTCTGGAACCTACAGTCCACAGCTCTACTTTGGATCAGTTCTACAGGATTTTTTGGGTTTTTTTATAGTGTGCTTGAGGTTAAAAGTCCTTTCAGAAACTTTCAGGCCTGACAGGGATCTTCTGGTTTACTCTTTGCGTGTGAAATATTGGTCCCAGAGTAAGAAATTGCAAAGGTGATGTTGCCTAAAAGCTTTGGTATGGACCCCACCTGTGCTGAATATTGGGGATCAGCAGAACAGGAGGACAAATGTACATAAGATGCCCTTTACCCCAAACTGCCAATACAGAGAAATTAGGTACTGATGTTGATGTGACCATCTAAGGACAAGATGAACGATGCAGCACCAAAGCAAATTTGGAACATGAGTGCTGACTTGGAATTTACAATTTACCTTGTAGACACTGAGGTACAGAACAGCTCATGCTGGAGAAATATTTTTCCTGCAGATTTCCATGAAAAATAAAAGATACGACTTAAACATAAGCTGCTAATCATGGGCCTCTGTCAAATTCTTGGGTTTAGATTCTTCTCCAGGTTGTAAGATTAAAGTTTAATTTTATAATCAAATACTCAGGCCACACTCCAGGGTCGGTATAAGATAAAAATCTCAGAAAAAGGGACAGTTGAGTGGCAAGCAGCTCTATTTGTCCTTCTTTCTGAACCCCTCTGTTCAAGATAAGAATTGTTTGTAAGGACATACACTGTCATTAGTGAGAGCACATCCAGAACATTTTTGAAAAGAAGACAGCATGTATTTCTCTTATTATAAGATAAAACTTAAAAATGTCAGAAATTTTTCCTGCAATGCAGCAATATTTCTTATCATTCTAGTAGCTCCACACGTCTGCTGTCTTATGCAACACCTTTATAATCTTGACATCAGAGATCTTACTCTTATTCTGGTGTTTTGCCCTTACTCTGAAGAGATGAAGTGCTCTGGCTGGAATTTAAAAGAATTTTAAGTAGTTTTAATTATAATTACAAAATATTTTAATGAATGGTATGATTCTGGTACTTGCTGTATGTCATCAGCTGCCATTCAATCAGTGATACTGATTGAACAGCTGTATGTCACTGTATTGTGTACTCAAAATTAACATACAGACAGCATTGACTGAAGTACAGAGGAAAAAAAAGAAGCTGTGCTCTTCGCTCTGTGAAACTTCATTATTATGAATGCAGAACTGTGAATGGAGAGACTGTTTTTTCATAGAAATTATTAGAAATGTAAAATCAGAAAACCACAGAATGGTTTGGGCTGGAAGGGACTTTAAAGATCATCTTGTGCCAACCCCCTGCCATGGACAGGGACACCTTCCACTAGAAATATATTCAACAATTCTTCAAAAATATGTATCAGCATTCAAAAAAGCATTAATTTCATCACTGTTAACATTCATTTCAAATTATTTTTCCACTGCTGTTGGAACTTTGTTTATGGAAATACAGGATAATTATGCTTCAGAATCATCTGCATTTTGATCCAATCAGAAAACGAGCAAAGTCGTATTACTCTTGTAACTGATCACTGCTAGGAACATCTACTTATTTAGCAGTGAATTAATCAAGAGCTTATTACAAAGGGAAATGGTTGAAGGGAACTGAATGACTACATTGGTTTGCACTTCTTTTAGTAAAGTTTATTTTTGGAAAGAGCCTGAGAGCAGAACAAAAAGGTGAAGCTGCTGATATTGCTGAGTGCCAGGCTGTGGCGCTCACTCAGGACAGGAAAGTCAGTATTTCTCTGTTCACATTTTCCCTTCTGTGGCACCGGGTACACACATGGTTTCCCTTTTATTAAAACCAGAATAAGTAATTTTCTTTTAATTTGCTTTACATACGTGCACAGAAGTGGAATGAGTTAGCATTTGTAGAGTGTTACCCTAAGTGCTCAGTATCATTATTTGACTTCAATTCCAATTTTGTGTGAAACTCAGGAAATCTTGTACTACATCTCAGGAGTTTCTTCCATTATATAAACCAAAATTTCACTATTACATATTAATAAAAGAGAGATGGCTAACTTCACTATTATAGCTGAAATGAATCCAAATTATGGCTGACAAAAGCATTTGGTCGTTCTCAAATACATATGTATATATTCACACTTTAACAACAGATTTTTCCTACCTGTCAGACTGTTGTAGAATAATTTTAAAACTTGGATTTAAATTGGGTTTTTCTACATTCAGTTATGAAGATTTAGACCTGCCTTTATATCTTTGAAAAGACATCTTTGGATTTTTGCTTGCCAAATGAAATACCTGAAGTATTTGTGAAAATGTGGCCCTAAGTAAGTTGTTGAGCAGAATCTAAGCACATGTTTAAGTTAATTTGTCATAAACGCTCTTGCCAACTGACCTGTTGGCGAGAATGTTTCACCAAAAGGGAAAAAATAAAAGCAAATTTCTATTTCTTCATGTCATTAGAAATCTGATTGAAAAAGCTGCACTCATTTAAATGAGAAACAGAGCATGAATATTATAAGCTGCTTCATCCAATCCAAACAATTATGAGACCAAATTGCAAATATCAGGTTTTCCAAACGAACAATTCAGACACAAGCATTAGGCTAAAATACACTGGCAAGTCTTGTGACTTCAAAGAGTGTAAAATCATGGGAACTGCGATGTGGCCTTTCTAACTGGGCGTGTGTGCATCCCTCATCCATAGCAGAGCACAGCAAACTGTGCTAGACCCTCAAAAAACATCCTGGAGAAGGCAGCAAAATATCAATTCCATCTTCACCCATGCCAGTGAACTCCCCATTTGGAAGTCTGCATCCACCCCAGCTCTCCAAGTCCAGAAAAACATTCTACACACCTGACCAACTTTTCCCCAACTGTTTGCTTTCACACAGAGAACAGAAATGTATTTTCAAAAGGTACAGTTTTCTGCAAAAAGCCGATCACATTCCACGGCTAAGACTCTCTAGTGCTGCAGCATTTTTCAGACATCTGCAGCCCAGGGACAAGAAATCCAAACAGGGATAAGGAGTAATATTTTTAGACCCACGTGCTCAATTTTAGTCCAGCTGGTACTGTCACAAATACCAAGAGCCTTCTGATTTCTGCCATCATTTACCTTTACTATATCACTTTCTTCTGCTCTGAAAGGACAAAAGCATTAAATTCAGAGGGAAACTGAATCACATTTCAAAGTGATTGGGTGAAGTTTAGGAGCAGTTTTCACATTGCTTTTTTCTTGACTCAGTCCTGCAGCCTCTAATCATTAGCTGGACAGCTGTGCTATGTGATTAATTTATTTAGGTGTTACTGTGATGCACAAATGTATATACTGAAAAGAACTACAGTATTGCTTTGCAGTAAGTAATAACCATGTTCCAGTAAGTGATTCAGTGCCAGAGTGTTTAGAAATGCAATCTTATGTAGCTTAATTAAAATGAAGTGCCCCTTTCAAGCTATTTGCTCTAAGTTTGACTGAAAAAGTCCACTATGTGCTACTGGAGTTGGAAAAAGTGGTAAAGTAGTTTCTGCAAAGACTTGTTTTGATAAACATGAGTTCAAGAATAAAGCTATTTTGGGACATTGCTATGTCTGCAGCAAGACAACAATTTACTGAATGGAAAGTGTTGCACAGCAAGAGAGAGTGGAAAGAAAACTCTTCACTAGCCAAAGCTGAAAGAAAACAAATCCTAACAAATGTTGTTCACTTGTCTGGAGATGTGATTTTACTCCTTGACTTAGCTCTGTGGCACAGAAACTCAGTGATTAGAAAATACCTGTGCTAGCAACTTGACCTGGAATATTTCTGTCCTTTTATTGATGGTCTCCTTGCTGTTTATTTCTAGGGAAAACTGGGAAAACAACAAGTAGAATGGACAGACTGGGATCCAAAGCCTCTTGAGCTCAGTGGGATTCTATTCGCTTCCTGTTGTGGCCAGCTCAGGCCCCAGACTGGTGATGCCTGCAGCTTCCTCTGCTGGGTGTCTGAGTGACAAAAGCTGTGACATTCCCACCACGGTGTTGTGGGCTGGAGCAACAAAGTTGGCACAGGTAGGTCTGTATCCCATTAAATCCCACCCACACACCATAAAATCGAGTCTCCTAACGATGATGACTGATGGAATAGGCACTCCCAGTGCCTCCCAGAGCTGGAGTGAAGCGGGACAGGAGTGAAGCTGTAAGTTATTGGCTCAGGGTGAGCAGAGGATTCGGCTCCCAGCAGCAGTGCCCTGCTCCTCAGTCTTTGGCTCAGCTCATTGGTAATTTCTCTTCTCCTTAGTAAAGTATGACAGAAGAGCCCATGTTTGAAGGAATATGTAATCTGTGTGTATTTAGATAAACACTGGTCAGAAGATATGTTCACAGCCTGGCATTCATTCAGCCTGCATGTCAGTCTGCTCTGGCATGTCCCCTGGACTGGTTTATGCTCCTCCTTCACTCCCTCCGTCACATTCAAGCTTGCAATTGAAAAAAATAAAAGACAAGAAAAGATAGTGGCTAAAAAAATTTATCTAAAGAAACTTTCCCCACAGTTCATACTTTGAGACCCCAGCTCAGATCATCCCTACAAATCGAAAAGCATCTGGAAACCCAAGGCCTCAAGTGCACAGCTGTTGGCTACCATGCAAAGGCTGTTCTCCAGCTCCCAAGCCCTGTTGGACTTTCAGGCTTCTCTTGTGAAACAGGAATCTATTGGCTCTGGAAGAGCTGAGAGGAAGCAGCCATGGTCCCCTGCTTCCTTCAGGTCATGGTCTTTCTCCATAGGAGAGAGACAACTGCTTTCACGGGTCATGCAAGGGTCCTCTGACTTCAAGAAGGGCACAGTCCTAGGGGAGAGCATCAGTTAATTGGATTTAAAATAATTTCCAATTCTTGCACTGATTCATATAATATGTCTCTAACATAATGAAGAGTTGTGAGTGTTCAAGGAGTCTAGAGTGTCCTTTTCCCTTCTGACAAGGTGTAATGTTTTTGTTATCTGGCTCAGCCATACTCTGAGTTTAGTCCTGCATTGTGCTAAAGCATCAGGTTTACTGCAGCAGAGCAGTGGTTCCAAGAGGCATCTTCTGGTGCATTCACAGACACTGTCATTAGTCTTTGCTCTTCAGAAGTGGAGATGAGCTCTTTCCTTCAAAATAATTCAGAGGAGAAGTTGAAGAATGTGTCTGTTCTTCCTGCTTATGGGAAAGTGTAATTTTTTTGTTTTGGCAATATCAACAAGCAGGTTCATCATCCTCCAGCAAATATAAAAGATTCTGTCTGTAAGTGCACTGAACTTACATTGAGCTTTTATTTCATGGACGAAGTCCGTTCTCCAAACTGTGTGCACTAGGGGCTGTGTAACTTCACCAGCACTGGCAGCAGCAGGAGCCCTTGTGAGGATTAATCCCAGCAGGTGTTTGTGTATTTTATGGTGCTGGTACCAGAGTGCTCAGCTGGGATTTTGTTGGGGTACTCAGACCAAACTGCTTCACACATGACCTCCTTCTTCCACACTCTTATCTAGTGACCATCACCACAGTCTGGGAATAGCCTTGCATCTATCTGTCATGCCTGAAAGTTCCATTCGGAAAAATGGGAACTTTTAATTTAAGCCACCCTCACTTATCACAAAATACTTTTTATTCTTTTCTTCTAAGAGAAACACTTGCATCTACATAATTCCCATTTTGTCACATAAGCGCCAAGACCTTAATCCTAAAATAAAGCATCATCACTTGAGTAAGGTGACCTGTCTTTACCCTTCAAGAAGGTCAAACTCTATTTTGACAAAGGATCATAAATGATAAGGCTGGGGAGAACGTACGGAGCTGATCAGGGAGCAAAGCGAGATGATGAGAATTGCACAGATTAAAAGCCAGCTGATAAGGACATTAATAGGGGAGTAAATTGGCAATTGGGTAGGGATGAGGTGATTACCATGGAGGCCTTGCGGAGGCTGAGGCGGTCGGAGCGGGCTCTGAAATAGGCTTCATCAAAGGACGTGTGGCTGCCCTTCAGCTTCTCCGACAGGTTCCGGTACAGCCGCTTGGCAGCGTTGGGCGACGAGGGCATGCTGTGCTTCTTGCTCTGCAGGAGGCTCAAGTTGTGCATTTGCTGGGTCATTTTCAGCCAGGGGTTTCTGGAAGGAAAAGAGCAGCCATTTAGTGAGGTTTTGCTGCACTGACATCATTGATCAGAACTGTATCACTGAAACACACAGCACTTTCTCACGCAGTTTCTGGAAACACATTTTGGGCTTTCTTCAATGGCAAATTGCTCTTTATGGAATCAGACCCATGGATATCTATAGAGACAGAGAATTAAAGATGGGGGAAAAAGAAAAACCACCCCAGAATTATTTGCTTATTTGTATAAGGAGAAGGGGTTTCAATTAGTGAGGCAAACAGCCTTTTGATAATGTGAGCTCTGGTAATACAGGTGTCAGAAAAAATGACATCCAAAAGTGAATGTTGCTGTGTGCAGTTTTATCCTGAGAGGTTTCTCCTCAGGCAGTGGACAGGTACTGGTTTTGTCTGTGTATCATCTCACTTTCTCTTGCTCTGTGCTTGCCCTGTCCATGTACAGCACAAACCCTTCCAAGAGGGACTGCTGCCTCTCTGACTGCCTCACCTAACCAGATTCCCATATTATCTCTTAATTAAACAATACTTTCTATGCTCTCTCATTACAGTAATTTTTCTGTATTAGAAAAAATTGAATTAATATTTAACTCTGGAAGTACGTTGTGTGGGAATAATTCTGCCTTTCTGAAGGGAAACTGAGAATCAGATTTGACCCAACTGCAGGCATAGGAAACTATCCCCAGGGATTTCTAAGTGAAAAGGTGACAAAAATGCACCATTTCTCCAGATTTCCTTTTTCCCTGACAAGAGTGTGTACACATTTCTAAGACAGAATATCTCTCCAGAAGACTTCACAGCTGTAACAGTAAACCTGGCTACCCTTTCAGACTATCTTTTCTGGAAATAATCTTTAGGTTTTTTGTGCTATGATACAAATTATTTTTTTCTCATGGTCTCAGCCTTCTCCTAAGCAAATTGGATGGCAGGACCAGACTTTGATGACTATTTCCAGTAAAAGCATTCTTTACTAAACACTCACCCTGCTGTTGAGGCTGGTTTTGGCAGGTATTTGTTCTAAAGATTAAAGACACCCCCCAGGTCTCATAAGCTTTCTGCATCTTCCATTCTCACTGTACACTGTGGTGAGCAGACATCCTGAGAATTAAAGTGTCTTATTATAAATAATTTCACATATTCTCCATGCTCCTGGGGTATTGAAGAGAGAACAAGTCTCTGAATGAAGAGAGACAGAGTCAACACAATTGTCACATGTGATGAGAAGACTTTGTTGCATTAGAGCAACCGTGAGTGCAGTCAGAAGGGAATTTTGTGAGCTGCATCCCTGAAAATAATGTGCAAGTGTGGAGACGATCAGAAGCTCTCTGGGACTCGGGAGGCAGCAATGCTGCAAAGATTTTTGACTGATGTTCTCTGAGTTTATGGAGTAAACTGATTGTCCACCTTCCAACTTGCTATGTTATTAGTATTTTAAAGAAACTCAGAAATGTACCAAATCTGATAACAATATAATTCTCATTTACTCAGAGTAACACTTCCAGTTTCTGTTAGTATATAGTGCTACAGATTGTCCCACATAAATTTCTCTCCTTACCTCTGTTTTCAAGAATTTCTTCTTTCCATCAATAAAGTATGGGTCAAAACACAGACCCAAATTGTGGATAAAAATAGGCCAATAAGTTCCATAGGCATGTTTGTAAAGGAAGTTTCAGTTTCCCAAAATAATTTGATTCCAAGACTACCAGTTTTGAATATCAAATACCACACAGTCAATGACTTGGGACAGAAAGAACAATTTGCATTCGCCACACAAACCTAACCATCCTCAAGATGAGGACAAAGAAGAGCAGACCCAAGTGATTTTTAATTCAGAGGTAGCTCAGCACACTCCACCGTATCTGCTTTGGGATTACGGTTTTTATTTGAAAAGCAACAGGCTCAGCACGTCTGAGTGGCACAGGAGAGGTTACAAGCTTCATGAAGCCAACATGGGAATTTACTGCAGAGCTGTGTAGATATTTAGTAAGTTTACATCAAATAAATGAGGAACATCTAGTTAGTAGGACTTTTCCTAGCTATTGTGGCATTATTAAAACAAAACAAGAATGGCTGGTATTAAAGCTAATATGGCTTATGCCTCTATCAGGCCTCCCATGGCTGATAAAGTCCTCCCCCGTCTCACTAGACCAAACTGCCTGCTTGCTGACTTTAATACCCTCATGGATTTAAATAATTACCAAAAAAAGGCATTTTGCCAGCCTGACTCCTCAAAAGCCCTATCTCTCCTCCAGTCATCACTAATGCAGGAAGTGTATTTGTCTCCATCTCCTTAAAATCAGCTGCCCAGATGTTTTTCACAGAATCTCTTGAAAGTCATCAAGTTCAAGCTTGTCTTGAGAAGCAGAGAAGTTGTTTCCAGAATCCCAAATTCTTACAGAGAACAGCTTGACAGCAGCATTTTCTTTTGTGAGAACATATTAACCTGAGCAAGTAAGGGAGAAGCACCTGTCAGTTTCTGGACAGTTTTCCAGGAAATCTGAGTCTTTGGTGGAGTTTTTCTGGTGACACCTCTCCCAATACACATTCAAAACTCAGACAGTTGGCAGGGCACTCTTCTCTGTTTCATTGTGTACACTGTGAAAGGAAACTGGAGTCTCTAAATACGTTACAGCATTCTAAAATGCTGGTGTAGGCTTTGGACCAAAGGAAATTCAGGCACCCCTGGGCTGCTAATCTGTGTCACCAACCCAGAGCAGCCCCCCAGCAGTTCAGTACCAAGCCTGTTTCCCATGGCACAGGTTACTGTTCACAGGGACTGCGAGTAAACAGTTTGACTCCTGATGTTCAGTTCCTTGGGGTTGCTGGAGTCCTTCCCACCTTGATCTGGTCAATGAAGCAGGATTGATCCATTCAGAAGAAAACAACAGTGTGTTAATAATCATCTAAACAATGACTTCCAAGGTCAGTAACCACAGGGTGCCCTTGTCACACATGGGAGCTTTGTCTGGGAACAGCCAGGGCAGATCCCCGAGTCCGACAGTGATGGAAGAAGAGAACAGAATCTTTTAGAATCTCATCAGTGTTTCTATAAAGTCAAGAGCAGGTGAGTCTGTAGAGAAGCTAAGTAAACCCTCTTGAAATTGAAGCTATTCAACAATAAAACAGATGGCATCTTGGCTGTCCTCACAGAATTGGTGAATCACAAATGACTTGAAACACAGACATGTTCCGTGTATATTCACTATTGATATCCCAAAAAAGTGCAGGGAATAAAAGTAGAACAATAAAACAATAGCTGGAATGACATAATGCAAATGAAATGCATTTTTTTACCAGAGTACTGAAATAGTAATGTGCAAAATGCTACTGCAGATTATCATACTTAGCATCCTTCCTAGTCACATACAAGGTATGAAATGAGGAAAAAAAAAGGCAAGTTGCATATTCTGGAAAACTTTCTGGAAGTGGGATCTTATTAGGCTGTAGAAATGACTCACAGTAGAGCAATGGGAATGAGACTGGGCAAACTTGTGGGTAAAAAGCATAATAAGAAATAAGGAAAAGAGTTTGATTTACATGATTCTGTGATGAAAAGCATGGGGATTTTTGGATGTTGGAACTTTTTTTCAGGCATAAACTATTTAATGAGAGCAGTTTTAGGCTCCTTTTAAAGTTATTAATTTGATTTTTTTACAACTATATCCCTGCCTCAATGATCAGGTGAAGACCTGAAATGTGCATTGTCTTGGTTGAAACAACAAATCCCCCAGCTGAAATGAACTTAGCCTGAGGATATATCACTGTCACAACTAAAATTGTTACAGCACATCCAAGACTATAATTTAGAAAAAGGTGTGCAGAACAGACCCATTTGGGATTTTCACCTATGGAAGCCTCTGCACAAAGCTGACACAGGTCAGGATGATGGAAGGACATCTCCATAGGGTTTGGAGTTCCCCTGTGGGGTCTAACTTGCATCCCCACAGCAAGTTGAGCACTGCAACAGGCAGCACAGCACCAGGTTTTACTGAGAAATGCAGACCTAGACAGAACAACAACAGCAGCTCCCCTTATAAGCAGTCATAATTAACAGCATTTCCAGGAATGAAAGAGCACAAAAGTCTCGCAGCAGATCTCTGGGGAAACGGGTACTGCCCTACCCTGGAAATACCCACCAAACCAGTCTGTGTGACTGTCACTGTGCCACAGCCTGTACCAAACCAGGGACCAAGGGCTCCCAAAACACATTCATTCTGCAAATCCTGCAGCTGAATCTTTGTGATTGGATTTCTACTTTCACCTAAGCATTGAAGTAACCATTTTATTCCCCATCACTAGGGTGCTTTAAAAGCCAAATTCAAATACAAACAAATATAAAATAGTTATCCTTATAAAAGCTTTGTGTTTTTTCCTTTTTAATTGTCAAACACTGACCTAATGTTCATGTCCCTTCAAAACATATTGCAGAGAAGGGAAAAGAAATACCTAAATTATAGATCACTCTCTGTTGGCTGTGGCACATACATGCTATACTCTATAGTCAGGTGCACCAGTAGGGCACAGCATTGCTGTAAAAGCATTCACTTAGCATTTCAGGAAAACACAACAGCTGAGAAACCACTCAACATTGTATGTTTATGGATCAATCATATAGTTAAAACAAATAATTCAGAATATATGCATTAAAGAGGTAAATTTGACTTACCAGCTTAGGCTATCCAAGGCAAAACGTGACCAAGCTGCTGGTAATTGTCCACTGTCTTCCTTCAATGAATCACATTAGCTTTGCTGTCTCTGCTGGCTCAGCCTCTGGGCAGAATGAGTAAATCTCTTCCTTACACTGCATGAATGATCAGATATGAAAAAGCCTGTTACTAGTAATTACTGAAGTCCAAGACTGCTGATAAAACCTCAGAGCAAAACAGTATTTAAAGAAGTAGTGTAGTATCACAGGTAGAATGTTTGGTGCCTTAACTCTGTCCCAGTTACCTGTGCAGCTGTAGGAGTGACTAAGATGTGAAGCCTCCATGTGAGAGATGCCATGACTTCTGTGTGCTCTTAGCTTGTTGTAGCCTCGAAAACTGATCAGCAGCACAGCGTGCAAGTAGAAAAAATAATTACTGCCAGAGTAAACAAAACTGCGATTGTAATTAATCTGCCACCAAGTATGAGCAAGAAGACATTAATGCAGCCATCCTCCAGCAGTTGGTTTTATGTTAAAACAGTAAAAGGGGGGGATCACAGTGCAGTAGTGCTTGTTGCATGTGATGTATTGTTTCTTCTTTCTTCAAGCAAGCTACCACTCCAGCTGTCTGCAATCATAGCAACAAAAGCAGCAGCCACAGCCATAGCTGTGGGACATCTGCAACATCATTGGAAAGCTCCCAGCCTGAACAGGTTACGCCTCAAAAAGATTATTAAATGGATAGCAAAAACAACTCTATGGATGTTTCAGCTAAAGCAGATCCTGTAATGTCTGCATTAGGAGCTTCCAAAATAGCAGAACAGTGGTATTTCAAAATATAATTTCTTTTTCTACTATAGGGCAAAAAAAATGCAAATACTGGAACCCACAAAAACCCACAAAAATGTTACAAAGTCAAATATGGAATATTTGAAATACCCACATAGAGAAGTCTAAAAACAGGGAAGGTGAAATCAAAGATAAACAATAATCTAGAAAACGGTTATCCTTCTGGACAGCCCACTGCGTTAAATTCACTCAACCAGAACACTCCAGTGTAACATCTGATAATAAAAGAACTAAAGCACACTGATTCCTGAGTCTGTCATAACCAATGACCATTAATATCTACAAAAAAAATTTTTTTTGATTGTTTCTAAGGAGATACCAGAGCTACTCCTGCAATCTGCTGAAATTTTCCCCCTGGCTTTATTCAGACATGATGCTTGATTTTTGGAAAATGTTGGAAATCTCCCAAAGCCTGTTGATCAGCCTGATTCTCCCACCCTCCAAACCTCAGCTAAGGGTGCTGTGCCTCATACCCAAGTGCATCCTTTGGCCCAATCAGCTGAAGCTAAAATGTAGTCCTGGGCCTGATGTTTCTCTGTCATGGAATGTGATCTGTATTTTTCAAATCAATCTGGATATGGATCAAACCATTATTTGAGGGGTTTTCTATGTGCACATGTGCATGCATTTATATGTGATGTAAACATGCACACAGATGTATTTCCAGGGCATAATGAGAATATCAAATGCAGTGAGTTAGGTTTTGCTGCAGCAGAGTTGCAATCTGCTATTACCATATTCTATGCACAATATTCCTTCTCCTGTACCATGAAAATCACAGGCCATTCGTGTACAGGATTCCCTCTTTTGTTCTCCTCCTTCCAAGGATCATTAGTCAGAGAGCTGACTGAGGTCGCTGCTCCTTGCCAACAGGAGGAAACTGGAAATCTTTTGAAAACCACCGAATACCTCTAACACTGAGATACTATCTAGAAAAAAAGCATGCTGAAAATCTGGAAAGTCTGAGTCATTTAAAAATAAATGTAATCCTAAGAAGTCAATTTTCAGTGCTGTGCTAAATAGGGATGATTCTTCTCAGCCAAAATCCCCAATTAAGGTTTTTTTGGTCTGTATAGACCTCATCGATGGAGCTCACTTGTAAAGGAATTCTCAATTTCCAGCTGTTTTCAGGGGAAGAACCTAAAGTGAATTTACAGAAACTGGTCTACTCTTAAACATTTTCTAGAAGTTTCTCATTGTGGCTCAATACTTCTCCATCTCTCTTCTGTGAGAGGCACCTACATCTAGTTCTGGAAAAGAAGACAAAAAGACCTACAGAAACTAACACCTGGGTTTTTGATAAAACACATTGGAGCAGATCCTTTACCCTGATTTCCTGCAGAAACCTGCTCATCCTTAGCCTTTGATGCGTCCATTAGATGACAGAGAAGTTATCCAGTTATTACTGCACTTGCATTCCACTCTTAACAGTGGCACAGAGCATTTTGCTGGCTGTGCTCACACTGCTGACTTAACCTACTGCTACAGATCTTCCTTCCATGATTGAGGAGTCTGAAAGTCCCCTACCAACAGCACACGAGAGCTGATCCCACAAGCTGCCGTTGTTCTTGCTGCTGCTAAAGCTGCACATTTTTATGAAGATGCACATTTAGTTGCACATTTCATTTAAAGAGGCCACCCAAGTTGGCTGATTCAGTGACAGAGTTACCCAAACCTTCACCCTGTGTTGCTCTCAGCTTTACACACCACAGTTATTTCCAGGACTGTGTTGGCCATTAATTCCATTTAGCAAATTCTGCTTGTTGCTCCCGGCCACTGGGACGTTTCTGGGACGAAGGAGGCGAGGCGTGAGGAGCTCCGTGCGAGGTCTCGGGTTTCGCGTCCTCCATCCATCGATAGATGGCAGCGTCCACCCAGTTCTCCAAAATCCCGGGAAGGTCCCCGGAGCGGCCGGCGCACAGGGACCGCCTTGTCCCCGGGAACGATGTCCAACGCTCCCGTGCAGACGGCATTCCAGCCGGCAGCACGTCCTCCATCCCCAGAACCAACGCTCCCGTGTTTTATATCGCACGGGCAGTGTTTGTGGAAAACATTTGGTTTTCCTCACTAGAAACTGGGTGGGAGGTTTGGAGCGAAGAACCTCGCGTGGAGCCTGACTTTACTTGCAAATCAGTCAATGGCAAAGCTGTTGCCATCACAAGAGACAAAGCTGTGTTTTAGATTGTTCATAAGAACAATATTGCTGGAATACCAGATCTCCATCCGCTGTCGCAGCAGTGGATCCGGGCAGGTTGGATACCTGGGAGGGGAATCTCCACCTCCTCCCAAAGTAACATGGCCAGGCTAACTCTGTCTGGCATCTGTATGCTCTCTCATTTAAAAAATCCACTACTAGAAAGGTAGTTAAAGCGACTCTTCTCCTTGAAACAAGATACTGAGGAGGGGTTTTTTCATACAGTCAAAAGTATTCAGTGGGAAAGGTAAAATAAAACAAAAACTCTCCAAATCAATGTGTAAAATTATATCTTTCTTTGTCCCCACACTCATTTTTTCTTGCAAATTTTTATACATATAAGGCACTGTAGTAAGTTACAGCTCTTGTTTTGGCAATTCCTGCCTCTCTGGCTCCTTGTTTACCTATCATCTTTCACACATACCCCTTTGCCAATTTGTTAATTCTCTGTCCTATTCCCTGGTTTCTTGTGTTTCTTCAAGGACATTGATCTGAGTCTTACTGTTTCACTAGCTCCTTTAGCCAGTGTTCTTGATCCAAATCCACAGCAAATAACCTATTATCCACAGAGACACAGAAGTATTCAGTATGCTTATAAAAAAGACAAGCATTTCCCAGTTCATCAGTCACAGACATGATCAAACTTGAAAAATTCTGAAACTGTGAGTGAAGAGAAAATAATTGTGTTTGAACTAAATTTAGAAAAGATGTTTCCCAAGAGTTCTGGAATATTTGAGCACCCGTGATGTGAGTGACCGAAGGGAACTGGGCTTGGCAGCCCCAGCTCCCCTAGGCTTCCCCTGTAGCCACAGCTCCCAGCCCACGGTCCTGCGAGCCCAGCCTGGAGTTGAGCACAGCCAGGCTCTGCTGCAGGGCTGAATTTGGCAGATGCACCCGTGCCTGGGGCTTGCAGACGCCCACTTCCAGAGGAAGGATGCAGAGGGGAGGAGTTCTGCAGCTTTGTGGCAGCCCTGGAGCTGTGGAATTGCTGCTTGTATTTTGGAGTATGGTTTTAGTTGAACTAGCAGAACCCCAAAATTGTTTGGTCAGAAATCTTTGAAATAGCATGTTTTTCACACAGTCACAGTGGATTTTTTATCCCTGCTAGGTTTTTTACTTGGAAAATTCCTGAGAATAATAATTCCTGGCTGCAGCAGAATAGAATCAGGCCTGGGCGGTCAGAGCCACAAAATTGAGTCATTTGAGATTTTCTGGAGTGTAAGTTAAGGTAAACAGAAATAAAATAGTATAAGAAGTCCATCAGATCCTCAAAGCCCTTCCTGTTCAAACCAAGGAATCAAAAACCTATCAAGAGGTGTGCACCAACCTTGTTTGGTGGGAATGCTGCTCTGCTGCAGAGCCAATGAAGAGCAGAGCTTTTTGCTGATGGCTCTTGCTGCTGTTCCCCAGATTAGGAAATGCCCCTAAATTTGTGCAAACACATCCATCTTCAGAAAACCCATAAAAGTACATAAGGCCATTGGACATGTCTGAAGATATTGCTGCTCCCCAGAAACAAATTACCCGGCTGAACATCATGGAAATAATGAAGTTGTCAGCGACAACAGGCGGCTGTGATGTTTTGTCAGCCTCCTGTTGATTGTGTTATCTAGTCAGACACTCCAGATAGAGATAATTTATGCCATGTATTGTTTAGCCATGACTACTCCCAGCTGTACTGCATCTAATTCAAGTTACAGCAGAACATTATACAAACAGAAATTAACAGGCTTTTAATAGCTGGCAATTTCTAGATTAGGAAAGAATAAAATAAAAACCCCAGAATTTAGTGAAGTTGAGCATGGAACAAAGCTGAATAGAGACAGACACACACCATTCCAGCATTTAACCTTCTTTTTTAAGCTAAAGACATTTTTAGGGTTGTGATACAATCATTAAAAAGATCAAAAAGAACATATAAATATACAGATAGGTGTCATTGCAACATTTGTACGATTGCAATAATTAGCAGTGTACTTACTATTATAAGGCCTATTTCTGAAGATTGATCTCCCTTCAAAACTTGTTGTATAAGAGCATCTGTTATAAAGTACTACACAAGTGTCATTATTTTTCATGCTGAATAAAGTGACAACTTTGATAATAGAAGAACAACTTCCTGCTGTTCTGTGAACCCCAAGTACTGTTTATTTCACTAAGCAGATACTCCTTAAAGAGTGGCTTGTTTGCCTTGATAAAAGCAGAAGTCTGTTTGTGGGCAATGATTTCTCTTTAACATATTAAAATCAGACATTTAAAAAGAAACACACACACAAAAACAACAGAAACAACCAATCCCCCACCAAAATCCCCAAGAAAAAGGTACCATTTCAGGAAAACTTTGCTACTGAGGACAAAGAGTAGGAAGAGAAGGGCTATTTTCAAAGGCTAACATTTCCCTGGGAGAATAATTTGTCCAGATCCTGACGGAGACAGATTGTTTTAGACAACAACATTTCAAACCAAGCGCCCATTTGTCTGAATTATCAGAGGAAGAACCACAAGGAGCTCAGTCTCATTGGACCAGCTTTTGTGAATAAGAAAACCTGCAGGTCATCTCTGCAATAGTGAAGCATCCTGTGCCTGGCTGTGAGAGTTTTCCACAGGCTGGAATTGATACTGCAGTGATTTGGTCTGATGTGGCTGTTCGTTCACATTTGAGTTTAAATGACAATAACTCTGAGGAATTCCAAGCCAATGTCTTCCAGGAGCAATGCAAAAACCTGAACAAAATAGAAGTGATTGCTGTGACATTATTCTAGATTTGGTAGTGCCATTCTATTTCACAATGAGCTCAAAAGCACGTTTAAACACTCATTTTTTGCTAAGCATTTATGATAGCTTCAAATCATGAAGATCCAAGGTTTACTGCAGATGCAGTGTACATGGATGTAACAGTTTTTGTTAAAACCTTTTTATACATTAGAGAGACAAGGACATATGATTGTTTATCCTTTACAAGGGGCATGGGGCACAGCAAAATCAGTGGCAAAACTCAAAATATGGGATTGTTCTTTCCTCAAGTGCAACATTTCAATAAAAGTGAAATTAAAAGGCAGGAAATGCAACCCAATCTTTTCTGTTTAGAACACAGCAGATCTGTAACATACTTTGCAAAAAATAATTCCTTTCTTTTATTGTAGTGGAGGCTTTTAAAATCTGTAGTAGTGAGAAGAGCAGTTCATGAAAATGTCTTCTCATCGCTTTCCTTAGGCTCTAAACCTGATGAATCTGTTCCCTTTCAATAAGTCACGTCAGCCTCTCACTGAGCAATAAACATCAGTACTTGGCCTTGCTGTGCTGCCACGAGTCCCATCTCTCCCCACCACACAAACAAGATCAGAATACAAAGTGATAATTGCTCCCTAATGAGCACACGCTTTTTGGATGGGTTTAGTCCACAGCCTCTCTTCCCATTTCTCTCTCTTCATCACATCCAAACTAATGCAACAACCAACTCCAAAGGTGAGAAATGAATCTGAAATAAACTCCTCTTTTCATGGCTGGTTGCAGCATGCCTTTGTTTTCCAACAGGTCAAATTGAATCTGATTCAGACTATGAGATTCTTGGGTTTATCTCCCATATTCAAACTCTGACTTAGCAAAGTCCTCAGAAAACATCCACCCTGTTCATAGGCCCTCGGGACATGCTTTACTCCTCACTCAGCCTCAATCACAAAGAGCAGTGCTGGTCGATCTCGGGTGGAGATGTTGACTGGGAAAACCTTTGAGATACCTGGCTCAGATACCCTAACGTTTTCCTCTATCAAGAGTGGGTTTTTTATCCACGTCCATTTATGTTTCAGTTACATGCAGCAAATCGAAAATATTAAAAATTAACTTCAAAAACGATAAAACGCCAACTCCCCAACAGCTTATAAATAACTACTACCTATATTTTATAAATGAGGTACTTCAGAAGTGTTTGTTCCTCACCATCCAGGTATTACATTCATTAGAGTTGTCACAGGAGACAGATGGGGAATATAATCTGCTGCTGTGTTAAAAGACTGAATATGGATTTGGAAACAAGGACTTGTGGTCCAATGAAACAACACTCTCTGCAGCCAGAAGTGCTGATCTGATTTCATCTGAATTGTGTTAATAAATATTTGCAAAACCAGGCAGCTTAGGTGGCTTAATTAAGAAAACACTTGCTTTTCACCTTTAGTAATTAATTTCCTTCAGGGTCAGCGTTTGGTGGTCTAACAGCTATCACCCAAACTTCTGCACGCTTTGGGATGATTAATGATCTCTGTTCTGGAAAATTATGAGGTGCTACAGGGAAAAATTAACTGAATTCACACAATGTGAAACCTCTCACTGAGTACCTTTACCTTTTCTCTGCATTTTTTTCTTAAAAGGGGCACGATCTGTTTACTTGTGTGTCATAGAAAATTTGTAATGAGTTTCTGACTTTTGGTAAAGCTTTGTGACTTTTTAAAAATGGTAAATAATACAGTTTATTCTGCAGCATTTCACTCAGTGAAGCTCTTTTGAATGATTGCAACTGAGAATACATTTTGCCTCTTTGCAGACACTGCTGTGGGAGAACTCATTCTGGGCCTTTATCCACTTTTCCTAACAGGCACAATTGCAACAGATTCCATACAACACCCAGTGCTGCTCTCATCTGGAAATAAAGCCATGGATTTGCAATGAGGTGGGCAATAGTTTATTACATGCAACCCTCTACAGAGAATCTTGTGTTCCAGTAGTTTGGGAGCACCTGATGTTTTCTTTCGCCTGTACTTCCTAATACAACTCTGTAGTTTGATTTAATTAGGGGCCATAATTAGTAAGGACTTGAAAATTAGCCACCATCAGTATGCAGGGTGGATTTGTTGTCTGGCTTCATCTTTTATCCAAATTGGCCGAAAACCAGAAGGTTGATTTGGTTATTCCAGCTGCACTTGGGAAGCAGCAGAGTTAAATGTGAATCACAGGGCTTGTTCTCAGAATTGCTGCTGCAGATGGCTCTGTTGCCTGCTGTTCAACTCACATAAGGTGACTTTTCTTGAGAGAAATATTGAACTACAGAGGGGGGGGAAAAGCCAAGCTGGTATGAACAACTCCAACTTTGAATCATAGATAAAGAGCAACCATGAAACAAATATAAAAAATCCATTTTAATTTTTAACAAAGGAGCTTTCAGTGACAGAGTAACCCCTTTTACAAAATTCTATCAGAAGACTGAGATCCATTTTCACACTGACTTCAGTACAGAGATGGGTGTTCTGTACTGGAATTACTGTTCTAAGCACAAACACTCAAAGGTTCCATGAATTACAAATAGATGGAACAGGAAAATCAAAGCAGGGAGAGCGGTTTATCTGATGATTACTCAGTGTACCTGTGGGAGAGCTGGAATTGGACATTAATATTGTTCCAGTGCCTATTTATACCTCATCATATGGCTTAACAGAAATGTTGGAATTTCATCCAATTTTGGTCCATCTGACTTTTATTTTACAGCCCGACCCTAAAAAAAAAATTTACCATGGAACTGAATTTTCAAATTACTGACATGCTACATTGATACTTGTATTAGAAAAGCCCACAAATTAGACTACATAAAGTCAGAACAGAATAAAGCTGGTGGCGATTGAATGATTCCATCTTTCTTTCTTTAAATGAGTCTATATTAATAATCAACTTAACATTAAGAAATGAACCTGTACTTCAGCAAAAACTAAAGTATTAGCATTCTGGTATCATAGAAAAGTTGGATTACTGAGCCCATGATTATATCACAGTCTCACAGTTTAAATAGAACTGTGACACTGTGCTGTCATATTGATATGATACAGTTCTTCGGATTTTCTGAAAGAAAAACCCGTGTTCAAAGAGGTTCAGTCCTTAAAGAATGGTTTTTTAGAAGGGTGAGAAATCCAAGAGTAACTAGCAGTCCCTGCTGAAAATAGGCAATCTAAAAATTGAGTGCTCTGATATATCAGCACACAAGCTGTGCTGGGAGAATACAAAATTGTGAGACACACAAAAAGACAAGTGAAGCAGTTGTGTTTTCTAACACTCAAAAAAGCACAGACACAAGCTTAATAGTACCAGTCAACCACCATGAAGATTGCATAGAATTCCCTCTATTTTTACCAGAATTGAGCCTTTCAATATAAGTAAGAGAAAAAAAAAACCTGATTCATAGAATTCCAAAGAATTTTAATATGAGTTTAAAGAAAGAGGTATACATAGTTGAAACCAGAAATTTTGGTCAGAGTTTTCCCACAAACTTATCTATGAACCACTGAATGGCGTTTTAATATGCAGCATTTTGTTCAGTAGGCTTTTGAGAATAATATGGAGAATACAACTGGTGTTTCAGCCAGAATCATTTATAGAGCCCTCATGAAAAATAAGGAGTTCAAGCTTTAAAGTGAAATGAATCTTCTCCAATTTTATGTGAAATTCCACAGCTCCATGTAAAATGATCTTCATTCCATAATGGGGGCTCCTATTTTGTTAGCAAATAATAACAACCCCTCTAAATTCCTGCCTGCTGGATATCTCCTACAGATCTGATGGCTCAGCTCTTAGGTTTGGATAGGGACAATCTCCCCGTGGGTTACAGATATGAAACCTCACTGCAGACAAGAAATATTTACTTTCATCTCCTTCTTCAACCCTAGGCGGAGCTACTCAAAACGGAGAATGACAACACAAACAGCAGCCCTAACAAACCTTGGCAGTACCGAGCTCCTGCTGTTCTGTGTTGTCAATCAGCTGTCAAAATGTGAAAGAAAACTGTTCCCGAGTTCAGGCAATTTTTCCAACTGTGCACATGGTGCTCACAGTAGATGACAGTGCAAGAATGAAATGTCACTTGCATACCAGAAATACTTTTGAAATGTGAAGTGGGAGATAGAGGAGGGATCACGATTGTACAAGAAAATCCAATAGGATTGCAGGGGGAAGCTTTGAATTTGCAGTGAAAGTTGCCTCCGTGCAAAATGTTTTTTTCAGTGCATGCTGCAAAGCAGTCAGTTCCTTTTAATTTCCTTTGTCTATCTGCCTACACAAAGCAGCATCTGAACTGTGTTTCCCAGCAAACAATTGTATAAAACTGGATGTCTTTTCAGAGAAGTTTTCCTTTCCTCGAAAAGCAATGCAGAAAATTAAGGAATTACTGTCCTGAAAATTAATACATCCAAACGTGTCTATCTAATTAAAAGCAACTTACAGAGTTAGAAATATTAAAAGAGGAAATATTAGATACCCACAATCAGTTTTCAGACATGATTAGAGTGCAACTCCTGAAGTATAACTACCAGGTAAATAATTTTCTGCAAATAGTGCTTTCGAGAAAACTGCTTGCAGATGATTTCCAAATAAAAAAAGAAAAGGTAAAATTCACTGTAGCATTTGCTTCAAATTATATAACCAACTAATTATGAAGACGTCTCTTTCAATATGAAATAATTAATACTGCTGATTAGTATACACAGATGGGTGAGAAAATTAAGCTTATGAGTGAAATGTAAAAGTAACAGAAATGTGAAAGTAATTACAATGGATTTTTTCCCATTAAAAGAAAAACCCTATAAAGAGTATTTTATGTTAGTTCTATATAAACTCATTTTCACCTCTGTTCCTGAGAAGACAAGCAGAACACTGTTACACAATATCACCTATTTCAAATGACACTGGATTTTGCACTTTTCTTAATCCAGGAACAAGTGGATAAGAAAAAAATACCAACCCCAAATTGTGTTTCTTTACAATTGGTATGTCATGATTAAAAAAGGTCAAAACAGGACATTTGTGTTATCTCTCCTGTTCTGGATACAGTACTGTATTAGGAATGAATGATGCAAAAATATCATCAAGAAATCTCAAGAAATGAGAAATGGAGATGATCGGTAAAGGGTCAGAAATTCCCATCCAAAGCTACTGAGCTCTATTAACTACAACAGGCCCTGGGCCACTCAATTGCTCCAGGAGCACATTTTGATTGAATTAATTCTTTTGCTGGACAGCACAGAAGATGTGGAAGGCTTTTCTTAGGCACCGGCTGAACATTCTGGGGCTTCTTCCTAACAGCCACAACTCAGCTGTCTTTGTTCTTTACTGGCACCTTGGATGAAATCTGAACAGCCAAGCAGAAAGTCCCTTTAACCTCCACTGATACCATCACAGCAGCTGTCAGGGAATCCAAATGTGCACCATCCACCTATTGCTTGTTTGGAGATAGATTTTTAAAAAAAATAAATCCTGAAACACTTTTTTTTCAAGAATTGCAATGGCTTAGAAATAGTGATTCCATAAAGGAAATTACTCTTCCATCCACAGCATTCTTCCAAGACAAAGTTCAAGGCAGGAAGAAATACTGAAAATTAAATCAGTACCAAAAGATAGACAAAGGATAGATCCTACTGAAACCAAAATAGATGGAAGTTTAATTTCTGTGATGGAAATAATTCCTTGTCTTACAAGTAGCCATATTCTTAGATAAATAATTCTCACCAGTTTAAAGTGATACAATTTCAGTCAGCACAAAAAAGAGAGATGCTGTTTTAGAAAATCATTTTGAAAGTCCCAGTAGACGTATATCTGGATCAGTCAATGAGAAAACTTAAAAGAAATGGTCCAGGAGGTGTTAAGACTTATCCTTAAAATGGATTTGTGACAGGGTCTGGGAAAGGAAAACATACAGGGGACTTCTAAGAGCAACTTCTGATCACAGTTCTTCAATTACAGCAGCAGTTCCTAAACAGCTGAAAAAATAGGACACCCTCTCTGTTAGGTGTATTCTGTGCCAGAGGAAATAGGAATCTGCTTTTCCAAAAGCTAAATGAAGCACAGCTACATGGACTCTGTGTAACAATGAAAGCAACACTAATTTATTGGATCCTGAAAATATAAACAAACAATCTAGGATCTCTGCTTGGGTATGTTTATATATGTATTTATCTCAAGCATTTTGTCTTTCTGGAGAGCCTCCACAATCTCAGTCATTTGGAAGAAGTATTATACAGGGAAATATAAACAATACCAGCTTATTGAAGAGATGGATAAAGAGTTATTCAGGAGATTTTAAGCAATAAAAAGATATTTTATAATAAGAAATCTCTGCAACTGCTCAACTTGCAGTTTTCTGTTGCAATTCAGCAGCTGTTTATTACAGTCTGAAGATGCTCCAGTGATCACCTCTGTCATATCTGGTCATAAGGTCATAGAATGCTCTTTTAAAAAAGTTGCATCAGATTTCCTAAAGCAAATATTTAGATAACTGTTAGATTGTGTCAGACTCAGAAAACCAGGATCTTGATTTTCTCCCTTCTTTGATGGTCATCTTCATGACAATATTCCTGTGAAATGCAGTCCTTCAGAGAGGGATTGGGGATAAGTTGCTCTGGTAGCTCTTCCTTTGATTGGAGCTTTTTATTGGAAGATCAGAAGTGTGGTGCCTTCAGCAAGAGCTGTCAGTGCCTTCAGCTCATGCAAACTGTTCTGCAGCAAAGCTGCCTGTCACCCAGAAAGACACTGCTCTGGCAGTTTGCAGGCAGGTTAAAGCAAAACAATTTAGTGAAAACTTATACCCAGAAATTTATTGCAATGATGAAATTGCTGTCTTGCATTTGGATTTATAAAAGAGCATCTTTAAAAATTACGGGAAAATATTAAAGAATCTTCTTTCACATTACCAACTGACTATAAAAGTAGGAATTTGGAGGACTTGTGAAGTAGGGGAATGATGGCTCAGATCAAGCTTCAAAGTGCTGGTTAATATCTCATTAACTTTGCTACAGAAGGAATCGGCCCTTTCTGATTGATGTCTTAATTATGTCCTAAACAAACCACAGCATTGTAGTTTCATAAGCACTGGTACATTTCCCTTCCTTCACAGCAGCAAAGAAAAACTGTTCTCCTATGTCCATTCATTGCTCTGTAAATTAAAAAGGAAAAGATATTTGCTCGATAAATGTAAGAGACACATTCATGACAAAAGATACAAAATTATCAGCAGAAAGATGTTCCTCATAAATGTGAAGCCTTCTGTGAAGCTTCCTGAACAACTGTGTGAGATAGAACTACTTCAAGATGAGGTAATGGAATGTATTTTTGAGCCAATTTACATAAAATAGTTTTTAGTTCAATTCCAAGCAAGTCAGCTAGATTATTAAACTGTGAATTTAGTAGTTAAGAGACGCTTCTTTAAGTTTCTAATGTAGCTGAAAAAACTTCCATCCTAGGAAAAAAATGAATAGAATGAATCGTACCTTAATCTACATTTTCAGGCTTTTATTAAAATTGCGTCTTTAATATTTCTTTCAGCTGCCTTCAGCCTGTAATGGCAAATAGACCTACAGGCCCAGTACCAACTAAATAGTGGGAGGCTTTGCACACATTGAAGCTCACTGATTTCTCAGGCTAAATTATATTAAAGCACCTACCCAGCCATTAAACCTCACGTTCCTTCCCCAGAGCCGCTTCAGTAGTGACTGGAGGAAGAAGCTGTTCTTTGATGGCCTCCCTAGTGAATGAATCATTTTAGACTTTCCTTTATGATTACTCTTGTTTTGCCCACCCACTTACAACATCAACTATAATAAGGCTATTTATGGTAACTACTACAATTAAACCCATTTTGTGATTCACATATGCGAACCTGGCGCTCTGCTTAGCACAGCAAAAACCTTTGTGCCTCAGGAGGGCACTGAGCGATGTGTGACTGAGAAGTGCAGTTCTGCCATTTTAATACGGCCCTCTTCAATCTATTTTTGGGATTTTTGAGCCACACAGCACAAGGCATTAAACAGCAGCAGCGGCCACACAGCTGCTCTTTGGCGTCAAGATGAATGAGCCTGTCAAATTAATCAAAGATGCCCTCTTGGTCATGCAAAATGCTGTGATTTCCAAGCATGGGTCTGACACCAGGGCTCACAGCGCTGTCCTGGAGCTTGGTACCACTCCAGCCACTTTTCTAGCAGCAGTATTTTCACTGAATTTCATCCAAAATACATCCCCATCCATTCGGGCCTCAAGAACGCAGTCATTTCATTCAATGCTGCTGGCACTGCTGCATTTGTAAGGATTACAAGTGGTACCTCAGAAAGATCTTCTCTGGGTTGACAAACAATTGTTTAGAACAAAGGGAGGAATTCTGACAGATTGGAGTGACCTTGTGGTGTTGCAAATAGATCAGTAACCTGGAAAGAGGGAAGCTCAGTCCCTCCTCTCCACACCAGTCTGCAGCCTGTGAGTTTTTAATTACTCCTTGATCTGCCTTTTGTAGAGAAGAAATCTAAGTACGGAACAGAAAATCACAAAAGCAATGTACAATGGTCAAAGTTTCCAGTTCTTGCATCCCATAGTCAGAAATTCATCCCTCAGTCTGAGAAAATTACTCAAGTGTTGATGTCATTGTGTTTTGAAATAAGCCTCAACTTTTATAAAGAGCTTTCAGTGAAAACAGTACAGTAAGAATACCTAATTAGCTCCTATTTAGTGTGATGTGAATGCACCATAATGACCACCCTCTGTTTTGTGCATGAAACCAGCTGAAAGAACCTCCAGATATGAAATACAGAAGCTTGGAACATTCTGCAGTGTGCACAGTGGTTTGAAACATGAAAAAAAAATGCTGCTGAAATCTTTACAGTATTAAGATATGAATAATGAAGATAAACACATCCTACATGGTGAGTAATACTCATAAAGCTTTCATCTTTCTTCGTGGGAAATCCTATGGAAGGTGAGTAAACCCATAGAGACCATTATAGGAACCCATACCATATCATTTGAGAAAGCTTTCTTTTATCCCAATAGCTGGCAACAAAGTATATGAATTTACAACAGATTTCTTTTTTTCCTTTTAATCTGCAGCTAACTGCAATTTTAAAGCCTCTCATTTGTTTAACTACCAGGCTGAACAAGGAAAGTTGGCATTTAGAAAAAGAAAATAAATCAAAATCCAGTTAAATTTGGCACCTTCCTTGTTCATTCTTCCCCAATAGTCCTGACTTACGAGTGGTTATTCTCCCTTCTCTTCAGATCCTTCCCTAAGCTCTCTCATCAGGATTTCAAAGTTAGATGATCAAATGTGCAGGAGAGACACCTAATTTCTCACAGGCACTTCTGAAAGCTCCTGACTAGGTCTACAGTGAACAATTTTCCTTCTCTCCCCTGCCCCCACCTTTTTTTTTTTCTTTTTCTTTTTTCTGGCCTTTGATCTTTAGAAAGCACAAATGCCATTACAGTGAATAAAGTCATAGCCCACAGAGTCAATCCCCTAGCATTTACCTCTGCCCTCCCTGCCCCCCTGCCCGAGCCAGCCTCCAGCCCAGCCCGGCTGGTCCGGCTGGGCTCAGAGACAGCGGCAGGGATCATCAGCACTGTGACAAATGAGAATGTGTGTCAGGGGACACTGTTCAAACAAACAGTTGGATGCTTGGGAACACAGACAGAAGACCTAAGATCTTGCTCTTTTTTTTTTTCTTTTTTCTTCTTTTTCTTTCTCCCTCCGCCTTCAAAACAGAAGATTAAGTTTGCTGTGAACATGAGCTGATGAAAAGAATTCAAATAGTGCTTTGAATAGTGCCACTGGGAGCGTCACAGGAGAATTACAAATTGCTGCTGGAGACACCAGTCTCCCTTTACAGAAAGTTAACATAAAAGTACACATATCTTCTTTCTATAAGGTACTAACTTGTAAATTAACCTTTAATGGAGTATAAATGATGTCCTGAAAGAACTGCTTATGCAGCTATATTTATGATCTAGAAAATTGCAAATATTTACAAGATTATAGGTGTTAATGGTCTGTCAAAAATGTTTGTATATTGTACATACATTAAACCTCGGTTTAAGACCACCCTGCTGTAAAGACCACCCCATTTCTTGTCCCATATAGAATTTCACTTGATTCCATATATTCCATTCCTTATAACGAGGCTAGGCCGCGGCATAGACCCAAACCATTCCAGACAGGGAGCTGCTCCTCTGCAGGATCCCCTATGGAGGAGAATCCATTTTAGTCTCTGTTCGCAGCTTCCCTGCGCAGCTCTGCCCCAGCCAGCCTTCTCCTTGTCCTTCACCTCAGTAAGAGGCTGCGGAGATGCTCGTGGCACTGTCCAAAGGCGAGGCAGGGCTGGAGGGGCAGTCGGACGGAGCAGTGTTTCATGTTTCACCGCCCTGCACGAACAACCGCCCCTCCGGCTCTCCTGCCTCAGTTTCCCCGCAGGGACCGCGGCACTCGCTCGTCGTAGCGGAACCCCCGAGCATCGCCGTGCCCGCAGGCAGGGCCGTGCTGGCCGCTCCACGGGGGCACGGCGAAGGGCAGCAGCCGGAGCAGAGCCCGCTGTCCCGCAGCAGGTGAACCCGGCCGTGCTTCCATTCTTTGGCAGAGCAGCCTTTCCTGAGCCGGCCCTTCCCCGGCTCCCGCAGCTCTGCCGGCGCTCTGCGCTCAGCGCCTGTCGTTCTTTACCTCCTCACCTGCGTGCCCGTCACTCATCACGGCTGGGGCTGCACTCCCAGCCCTTCATCCTTCATGCGATGTTCTCTCGCTCCGCCGCAGCAACATTGCAGCTTTTCATTTGCTACATTCAGGTCTCAGGCCTGAGCTTTCTTTTCTTTTTTTCTTTTTTTCTTTTTTTTTTTTCCCCTCCTTCCCACTAAGGTCATTGTTGAAACCGTAATTTTCCTTAAAAGAATTTGTATTTTAGGTTTTCTACCAGTGCTACAGCGAAATAAAAAGAAAACATCCACTCTTTGAGTTAATTCTATATTTGTCTCTGACTCAAGTTTTGCTTGGTCTTTTTTTCTTAATATATCTTTTTGGGGCATAAATTATAGCAACAATAATTTCAATATGAGCCAAAATATATTTGCTACTCAAAGTGAGAGAATAAGTTGTTCTCTGATCTATTACAGTTTGTTTTCTGGGCAGTTGAGTAACTTTCTGTGTAAGAAATTCGATTCAAACTTCTGAATTGAAATACCTTTTTCTGAAAACATTGCAAAATAAAACAACAGTTGGACCTTGTCAGTTTTGATAGTGAAATTTCAGAAAGGTCAAAGTTTGAGTTTTAAAAGAGATTTTTTTTTTTTTTGGGAAACGTGCGCAACTCAAAATGTTACAATTTCTAATACTTGTTTTACAAACATCATTGAATTCACGCATAAATACAGCTGGGGAAAAATAAATACTTTGGAAACAAATACTTGGGGCTCTGCCCAGGTTTTATTGCAAGAGATTATTTTCTTTTGTAATTTATCATTTGCTGTACATTATCTTGCTCAATGACTGAAAAAAAAAAAGTTCTTCTTTAGGATAAAAAGTCAAAGGAAAACTTGAAAAGGCTCTGTCCTCCCTGACCTCATGCACATTTTTATTGATATCAAATTGCTCATATTTTTTTGCCTTGCCATTTTCATTTTTATACCTGCTGGGTCAGATCTTCAAATGATGTAAACTGGCATTGGCCTAATGGTTTCCATGAAAGTATCAGAGCTGAGGATCTGGCATTAATTATTGGGGATTGTCTGTTATCCACTGAGACAATGTAAAAGCAGTTCCTCTCTGAGGATTGAAAGAGAGAGCTGTAAGTTAAGTCCAGAGACATGGCTTAAGTGAGGTGATTTTAGGAAAAATTAAATTCTGAGATTTTAAATAGATCTTCAAACATCTAATTATTTTGTGCCATAATCTGTGTCAAGAGAATAACAAAAGCTAAGCTTCTCACGAATTACAAAACATTTAATTTTCTTAAAAATACAAACATTGGATAGCTCAATGAAATGATACCGTTTTGAGTTTTGTGTTGTTTTACACAGAATGAGCTGGTTTACATTGGTTTGGCTGCTAACAAGTGTTGGAGCAACCAACAAAGATTGCATATAATTTTTCATTTTCAAGCATTGTATTTTGGCCTGGTTATTTTTGGCAGGCCTAACCAGACACATTACCAGGGTCCTCTCATTTTGAGTGCATCATATTAATGAGTCTTCTCTCAGTCTTCTTCTAAGAGTATTCAGTCAAATGGGCTTTTTATACAAGCGCCTAGAAAAACTTCAGGATTTTAGTTTTATCAGATTATCTCCTGGTCTGGGGATGTCCAGAGAGGAGAGATCCCAAGACCAAGATCTCTTGCAGACCAGTGAGAGGTTTTGTTGCAGGCAAACACTGCACGCATCACATTCTCTGTGCTTCCAATGGGTATTTCCCAGTAAACCAAAGCCTCATAAACACATATTTATAACAGCAGTATCACAAACAAAACCGCCACACCACGATGAGTGTGGGTCAACAAACATTGAAGGCTCTGCCATCAGCTTCCAAGGAGGAACACAACGACCTGAGATGCCTCTTAATTTCCTCTGGTCATCAGGGCACTGAACTATTCATTTCCATGAGTATAATTTGGTTTCTTGCTGGCACTCACACTGGCAGAGTCTTTTCCACCAGCAGATGGTTACATCCTGATTTACCTTGTGTAAGCCTATGTTTTTGGGGGTAGTTTATATTATGTTAATTTCCCCCCAGTATTTTTGTTTGGACATGTGTATCTAACTTAGGTGTCTTCCCTCTTGTTATCCAGAGAGTGACTGTGGGCTTTGAATCAATTGGTTGATTTTAACAGCAGTGAAATGTCTTTATGTTCTTCAAGTTCTCCCTCTGTAAAAGGAGAATAAAAACTCCTTTCTTTCCTCTCCTCTATCTGTTCATTTTCAGATGGAAAACTCTTCCAGGCAAGAATTCTGTTAATCAATGCTGGTTTAGTGCCTACTACAATGGGTATCTGCTCACAATGGGGTATTACTATGGTACAAAAAAAATTGTAAATATTACTGATGGTAAAAATACAGCTCATCGACTAAAGGTGCATGAAAAGAATTTTGTCCTGTAGGACATCAAAGTTCTTAAAAATTCATATGTCAAGTATTTCCATCTGAACTAAATTAGTTTTGTAGAACTAAGATTTCATGGCAAATAAAAATAGTATATCATCTTAATAAAAGCATCATGTGCAAAGGGAAAATAAAAGCAAGAAAGATATAATTTTATAGTACTTGCACAGTTCTTCTTACTCTGCCCTGAAATTCAAAACTACCAAAGAAGCAGCCATCAACAGCCACATAATCAATCTCCTGCAAAGCTGGTGCTGGTCTCCAACTTATTTGATACAAAGGACAGTGGAAACAATAGGAAAGTTTGCAGGAGTGTAGTAAATAACTCTAATGCTTTGAATTGCAAAGGGTAAGCAGCCTACCAAAAGTATTTATCAAAGTCATATTGGGGGAAAGAAACATCACCAAACAGAACAGTGCAAGCCAGATGCTTGGAGATTAAATGGGGTCAAAAATGCAACCCTAATTTTCATAACATTCTCATAAAAATTCACAGGAAACTGCTTTCTGAACCTGTTTTGGAAGAGATTTTCTTTAAAGTTAAAGGGGAGTTACAGATTGAGATTCTACTGAATGAGGTCGGAATTACAGAGGAAGAGAAAAATAACCTGTTCATTAAATAAAAATAAGATCATAAAAATCAATACTGAACAATGGCTAGAAGTAGCTGACAGTTATGTCTAGACTTGTGAGGTCAGATTTACATCTTTCAATTTGCACTTGTGTTGAAAGTTCAGATCAGAGTCAGATCTTTAACCCCTTCAATGAGGGAACCAACCCACTTGACTTTTGTGAGCTCTGTAGGCTTGCCCCTAAACATCAATATGAAATAAAGCTAAAAATATAAAAGGCTTTTCTAATATTTGGAGCTCCTCTCAACCCCAGTGGCTCTCCCCTTTATGTCGAGACACTGTGCTTCTGCCTCATCCTTCATTTCTTTAATCTAAACCCAGGTGTAAAGAGCAGGAGCAATGCACACACTCTACAACACTGCACATACATATATATATATATATACATATATATGTATAAACTCAAGCCTAAAGGCCATTGAATATAATGGAATATGACCTAGAATGGCAAAAGAGACATAATTTTTATTGAATAATTGAGATAGAATCCCTCCCACGTGGAAAGACCAAGATACCAGAATTCTCAAAAGAAGTAAATTATGTCCATGTTATTCAATACCTTTAAAAATAATGACTGATGAAGCCCATTAGAAATTAAAGGAAACAGATTTTTTAGGTCCTCATGATGCCCTTTAGCTGCCACTCAAAAAGCCATCTGACAATTTCTCTCAGCACTAACAGTTCCTGTGCCAGCAGCACTAAGACAATGCCCAGAGCAATGGCAGGCATTTAATTTTCAGGCTTTGATGTTGCAAAACAATGAAGTAAAGAGAAATTAAAACTTAACAAATTGATTGACAATTTTCTTTTAGACTCTGCCCTTTCATTTCTACCATACCAATTTACCTCCTGCTGACTTGCAAAAGAAACGCAGGGTAATTAATTTGCCATATTGGACAGTGAAGGAATACAGAATGCAAATATGAGAGCTGTGGCTTTGGTGTATTATGGCTGACACTTAAGCTGTATTTATTATCTGGCAACAATTTGCTCCAAAGTGTAATTTATAAAGCAAATTAATTTTCATAAGACCAGAAAAAGAAGTTTTTAAAAAGTAAAAACCAGCCACATCTGAACATACTGGCCACATTCTTCTAGTAAACAGAGAATTTAGTAAGGTGATATGTTTATATGACATGCAGTGTAAATAAACCATGCATAGGAGTGACTACACAATGCAATTTATTTCCATCAATGATTAAATAATCTGCCATACTTATAAAGGTCATCTTTCTTCTTCTACGGAAATGCAGGAATGATTTTTCTTCTGTATTTCAGACGAAAAATAATCCTTAAATAATACTGCGAGTGAAGCATGAGTTGCAGCTCTCTGTGAATATTCAAAGCCACGGTGTCTGCAGCTCAGGGTTGTGTTTGATGTGAGCCTGAGTCCGTCCCCAGGGCTGCCCTGTGCCTGATCCGTGTGTCCCACGTGAACCCTTGTGCACATCCTCAGCCCTGGGCACAGGTGCTGCAGGGGCTGCTCTTCCCTGAGCCCTTCTCCTGCTCTGAGGAGCAGTGTTGGATTAGCACTCGTGGATTAATTTACGTGCATGCGCCTGTAGTTACCCTGAGCAAATGCACGTGGAGGCTGGAGAGCCGGGAGCACTGTGTGACAGCACAGGGGGTTTGAGGTGCTCCTTCCCTCCCTCATCTCTAATTCATCCATACAATAACAAAATAACAATCAAGGGCAGGTTCTACAGCTCCAGTTTCTGATTGCAGCTGCTTCAGCTAAATATGAGACACAGCCTGTGGGGGTCCTACAGTAAATCCAGATTGCAATACTACAGATACTGGAGCTAAACATCCCCATACTGGAATTGTGAGCTAAGGTCCATGTGTACAGCATGGACAATGTTTCTTGTAGCTGTGAGATATTTCATTTCTCTCCCTGTATCCTTTGCTACTCTCACACTGCAGCATAAAGGAAGCAATCTCACTGCTCCTCCCCTTGCTGCAGTAGGGGTTCAGCTTGCCATAATATTGAATAATTTACTGTAAGATGAAAAGGGTGTACCAGGGAAAAGAGTACACAGAGGTTATGACTTAAGCTTAAAAGCTAGTACAAGTTAATTATTCATCTTGAAGCTAAAACAGCTTGAGAAAAGGTTTCCTTTGACAGTCATCCCTACATCTAAACACTTGGCTGCAGAAACCACTCATTTACAGTCCTTCCCACACACTACACTTTTGTCTGGAAGCAACTAGAAATGCAACTTTGAACCTATCATACATACAGAGGAAACAAAGAGATGATAAACTCATTACGTGTGCCAAATTCGTTTTGCCTGAGGTACTATTTTGGAGTTAAAATACAACTGGAATGATGGTCTCTGCAGATAAAATTAGAAACCTGATATTACATTTACTAAATAATATGCTAAACTGGCCTATTCAGCTTATCTACTGAAAACTTTGGTGGTGCTGATTGTCACGTGCAGGGTACATGGGCTCGAATTTCAAGCAGGGGTTGAGCTTAAGAAATGAGTGAGCACAGAGGTGAAGCAGCAGTGTGGAATAGTGGATAACACGCTGGGTTTGGGGGCGAGGAGGCTCCGTTTCTATTCTTGTTATATGACTGTGACCAAGTCGCTTCCTGTTTCTCTGACCCCTTCCACCCTCATCCATCATCTGCCTGCACAGCAAGTCCTCTTTCTTACAGGCAAAACCTAATAAAATAGGGTCTGGAGGTGATCCTGTAACACCAATAATATCTGTACAATGCTTCTTGCCTATGTTTATTGAGACGTTACCTCCATGATATTCTATGGTTGATTCAAGAGATGGCAACGTATTGCTGTCAGACTCCCAGAAAACATTATTATAATCCTAATTCCTGGTGGCAAAACAGTCTTACAAATATATAAACCATTAGTGATGCTAAAGACTTTTTGTTTCCTTTACAGTCTATAAATCTAGTACATATCAGATACTAATGAATTTTTGAGCACCAATTAATACATTCTATCTTATTGAAGTGTGTGAAAAAGTTGGTCTTTGGCAATGTACCTCACTACCATATCTGCCTACTATTGTTTACCCATTTTTTAAACCCACAACTTCATATATAGTTCTTCTATTTTACATAGGGGTTGATTTTTACAGGAAAGGCCATCAGGAATTAATGATACTTCATAATTTCATTTTCTCGAACATTTGTTAACTTTTATCAACAATGCAAAGAGGGAACAGAAGTTATGTTCAAATTTAATAAAGACTTGAAGCATGAGTTGCAGACAGGATTGCTCTAAGGATTGCATCAGCTTCCTAACAGTGTGAACAGTAAGACAAATGGTGAAAGAAAACTGGAGCTTTGTCACCCTTATCTGAAGTCCAGAATTACAACTTTTATTGCACACATACTTAGCTATCAGCTGCCACACAGCCTCTTTTGAGCCACAGCTCTGATCAAAACTCCCTGGTTAAATCCATGGCATGAGCAGAGTGAAAGGCAATGCACTAAGCCCTACAATGTGTTCAGCATTCTGGCCCTAATCCTGGAAACCATTAAGCACGTGATTTTCTTTAACACCTCAAAAGTCTCAGTATTCCACTGAAAATGAGACCACTTAAGTAGTTGAAAATTAAGTGGAAGCTCAGGTAGGCTGCTGGATCGGGGCCAACACTCCTTGTAGATCCAACCACTAATTCACATCCTTGTTTTTGGTTGCATTTCAATCACCCAGCCCTGTGCAGTGCTTGAGACAACAACCTACAGGGTTGCTGCAGCAGCAGTTTATCATCTGATAATAAACATGAGAACAAAAGGATACAAACCTAAACTAATGAAAAATTTGAGTAATATGGTGGGTAGTTTCTATACTTTATGTACCCTAAAATACACGAAGGCACTGCGGTGAATAATCATCAAACATCACTCTTTAAGATGGAATACCTCTACCAAAATTACTGCTAAACAACAGTGAGAGGAAATACTTTTTTTAAACAGAAAATATCAGTGCCCAGGGGTCCTGGGCAGAGCTCTGTGTGCAGAACTCCTCACTCCAAGTTTCACATCCTCACAGCACCAAAGTCACTGTGCGTGTGCAAGGGAATCAATCTGCACACGTGCAGCATCTTTTCTCCAGAGCTTTAAAAGTTCAGAAATCCTGAAAAAAACAGTTCAGACTCTCTCTATTCTGCTCCAATAGGCTCCCAAGTGAAAATAATCCAGACTCATTGACTACGATTTGTCATAGTTGTGTGTGCTGCTCATAGTGTCTTAGGATTTTTGTTTGATAAATACATCCTGTCTCTCACTAATGTCATACCTGAAATTCAAAATAAAAATTGAAAAATATAATTCATCCTAAAATTTGCAACTTAAAACTCCATTCAAGCAAATGTCATGTCTGAAAGACTCACAGCAAATTCTCTTTTAAAAACATAGTCTCTTTAGAGTGTAAGACTATTTTACGTGCTTGGATTTAAGTAGAAAATAAAGCTCAGCACAGCCATTTAATGGGAACAATCTTAAGGCTTGTCCACACAGGAAGTTAAGCTAAATTAGCTGAAAGGTGTGAATTTAAAGTGCATTAAGGTAAAGTGAACTACAGTCACTTTATTTCTGAATGAGAACATTCACACCAAGCTTTAATGCACTTTAACTAATATACTTTAAAATCATATCTTTAGTTAATTTGTCTTAACTTCCTGTGCAAACAACTCCTCTCTAGCACTTACTGAGAGCCACAATATAGATTGATGTGGTTATATTTATAAATATGCCTATTAACCTTAAGACTCTGAGTCAACAAAATCTGGGATGTTAAATAAAAATAAGAAATATGTCCTTGCATGAACTTCCTAGTGCTTTGAGAGTGCAAACAGTCCTAGTGTTCCTAGTGCAAACATGTCATTAATTTAGCCCTAATTTGTACAGAAGTATATTAACTATTCAGAGCCAGATTTTTAAAAAAACAAACACTTGCATATTGTCACTGACTATAGTAGAAATTTATTTCTGAAGCAAATGAAATGTAAATAAATAGAGAAAAAAGTTATGTTTCACTTCAATACAGCAGATATCTTGAGATTCACCAAGACAGGCTAAATATAAAGGACTTTTATCTGAATTAACTTTTTAAAAAAGGCTCTGGAATTCTTTCTTTTCTGGGGGGTGTCTGAAAGTCTTGGTTATAAAGGCTATCTCAAATTATCTAGAGAACGGCAAAACAAGATTTTGCCTCAGATAACTTGTGAAATCAATACTAACTGTGTTTTTCCTACCCCTGCCCCACTTAGCAGAACATTTTCAGGAGCAGTCCTTGTAGAAGGAGAACAGAGATGTCCCGAACACCCCACATTTACTGACAGGGTGACCCAGTGCTGTGACAGAGCAGGGGACAATGGTCTGGCACAGCCACCAGCGTGGGCAGCGTTGTGCCCGACAGACCAACACACTCAGCTCAGCTACCGGGAGAAAAACAGGGGGAAAAAAGATGCCCTTGGCGAGAGCAGGAAAACAATCTGTTTTTCCATCTGAGCTCGAAGGCTGACCCTGTGTCCCCAGCACACAGCCTGGGTGCAGCCCCACACGATCTCAGGGCTGCACAGGAGACTCTGATTCCCCTGCATCGACTCTGATTCCCCTGCATCGACTCTCAGTCCTTCCTCTCCCTCCTCTCTCTTCAAAAGCTGGTGAATAGCACAGTTCAAAAGAAAAATACAATAGTGCCGAGACCTTTTTTTTTTTTTACTGATTACAGAGACTGGGATAGAGGACCATGAAAAACATCATCTTTTAAACAAGAGGACTGCTAAAACAACAGAACTGGGGGGTTTTAAAGGATAAACTGATTATGAAAATATCTACTGCTACTGCTCAGCCTACAGCACCTTTTTTTAGTTTGTCAATTCCTAAAAAGCTTTACATGATTCAGGCAGATGTTTTGATTGACAAGGCTACAACAGAATAGGGATAGCAATATATCCATCAGGTGATAAATAAATAAATACTTCCATCAGCCTTCATAAATATTTTGGAATGCTCTATATTCCCAGGAAAGTTCTTTTAGTTAACAGAACTTCATCAGTTAAAAGCTTCCTTCTATGCAACGATAATTTTCTCTGACTGTTTTGCACAGTAACCCAAACTCAGAGTACTGCATTAACCCAGGTGACAAAGCTGCAGCCACCCCCAGCTGGACACAATGTAAGGGATTGTCCCTGTCCGGGTGTCCTGGTGCTCTGGACATGATAAACCACACTCGGAGATGAGCATATCCAGGGCTGTTTGACAGCTTTTTCTGAGCGCAGACTGTTGCTTTGACAACACACAGCCTTCTGCTTTGAATCTCAGTTGGAGTCACCAACCTCTTTTAGTTCCTCTTGTTTTCTGATTTCACCTCCTGGGCAGCCCATACCCTACTTCTGAGCACTCAGGCTAAGGCAGCCTTTGGGCAGGCTTCCCATAGCTCAATATTCTGCATTTTGTGCTGCTGTAGCTGTTAAATCATGCTTCATGCTCGTGATGAAAGCCAGTCACAAACCTAAACTCTCCTGTATAAACTAGAAAGGCTCACCATTAGGTTAAGAGTCGCAGGCAGAGGCAATCAGCATGTGTGTGGCAAAACGGAGCCACTTGTCCCATGGAGTCTGTTTGTGTGGTGTCTTAGTCCTGCCACTCCTCACTTGGTGCCTTCCCTTCACTGCCAACAGATTCTCTTTGGAGCTCTTAACTCTGCTCTGTGTCATGGAACAAATCCAGGAGAAGCAGCAGTTGTTGCTTTTGCCAACACTACAGCAGATGTAGGGTCCCTTCAGGATCCTCTGGGTGCTTTCCCTGAGCAGTGGCACCCACGAGCTGAGCAAACCACCCAGGTCAAGGCTGTCAAACAAAAATGTGGTGATTTTCTCTTCATGCAGAAACATTAAGTGTCCTAAACTCTTGGGGTCCCATCATCTTTCTTACAATTTTCCCCAAATTAGACTGTTAATATGGGGTCATACTGCGATCTATAGAAAGCTGTGAATCAATCTTGATCATCCCAGATATCACAGCAGAGAAATAAAAAAATACCCATTTAAACAGCAAAAACACTAAGAGCAAATGCACCTGAGACAGGCAGACGTGTCTAATTCCCACCATCAAGCACTTCATGAGCTAAAACTTTTACTTCAGTGATTATGCCTGAGACATTTAAATGGTTTTAAATTATAAGTCTAGCAGAAGTATTTTTCTAATAATAAGCCATTAATTCTGGTCGTTGCAGACTGTCTGAATCTAGGTGTATAAACTGTAGCTGCATCAATCAGTGCTGTGTGTCTGGCTATTCCAGGCAGTCCTTGTTAGTATGAAGAAAGAACAGTTTGTCCCCCAAGCACAACAGCAGCTGAGATTCCCGTTGATTGATAACTAAATGTGCCGTAGTGAAAATATATTCGGATAGAGCTGGAGAGGGAGGCACAGCAAAGACGTAATGGGGGCGGAGGAAGGAGGGATGAAATTGGCCACAACAGGAAATTCCTTCTCATGAGTCTTCCAACTAGCTGACAAGATGGATTTCATTCCTGCAAGTAACAGTGCCTTTATATTTAATCTTCTACAGCATCTGCAACCATGCAAATTCTTCACGGCTCTGTATGCAAGCTTAATTACTGAAAAGCTGTTCTTGCTGTTCAGGACATGTCTCCACTGTACATTAGTCTTGTTTCACACAGAGAATCTACTGATTTCAACAAAACTGGTGTGTTGGGAAAGCATAAATATAAAGGGAATTTATTTTGACAGTCGAAGAATCCTTTATTGATCACAATTGGGAAAATGGACATTTCTGAAATCTGAAGTGGTTTATTGAGAGGCTTGTACTGTTTATTTCCAGAGAACCAATGACTTTGCAGCTAAAAATGGGAAGTTCACAGATGCCACCATAATTAAGTTCAAGAGCCTTACTTTCAAAGCTTTACAATTCTAGCCAGGGAAGGAATATTTTCTGCTGTAAATGTGAGTATCAGTGCTATAAACCTCAACTCATTTTCCATTTTAGTGAAATTTTCAGGTTTTGGGTTCTCAGGTAGTTTTTGGATTTTTAGTTTTTGGTTTGTCTCTGAGCTTTGAAAGCCTGAAAACTGCCTAGAAGTTCAGAGCAACAGATTTCTACCATTTGCAAACTGTGAAAATCTGGGCTGTAAAACATTCACAAAGTTTGGCTCAGCCCCTGATTTCATAGATCAAGTAGGTGAACATCAGTACAGCAGTCAGTAACACCACACTGGAATTTCCTATCACATTGTTATCTTTCTAAAATTCTTTCAATCAGTATGGAGAAACCTTTTTTCTCCCATGCAGTAAAATACTTAAATATGCATTTATTTTAAACAGATGCAGTCTCGTTAATGACATGAAAGTTTTAAGTGCAACAAATGCTTACCTGAGAGGCAGAAAATCCTGTAATCAAAATGCCAATGTAATCAATCCTGTAATCAAAATGCCACCACATCCAAGGAGGTGAGTCTGGGCACCCCATTTTTCTACCTAAGCTAAGTGGTGCAAATACTTTCTGTAGTGAAAGCCAACTACAATCCAAAGGAATGAACCATGAATTCACAGGTGTATTGGGAAACAAATTTGGAACAACCTTAAACACATTTTATGAAATTAAGATTTCTTGAAAATGGTTGAATATTTGAGAAGCATTTAAAAAATATGCTTGAGAGCACAAGCCCTTCTTTTTGAATGGAAATTCACACAGCCATTTCAGCACAATTAATTATTCTGCTTATATTTAGGCACAAGCTGAAATGTCAGATGATACTTGGAAGGGGAAGAGTTTTAAATACAGAGATGTGACATCAGGGATTTGATTCTTAAGTGTTTTTTGTGCTAATAGCCAGTTCAGCGTTAAATTTTTCAAGGGAGAAAACTAGGAAAATAGCTATATGGGGTAGTTTTCTCTCTAAAAGAGAAAAGAGACACTCCTCTATCAAAACAATTTATTTACAGATGACAGTCAAGCTTTCATTCTTATTCTGGTCTATGAGTTTGGATTTTTCTCATTTTTCTTTAAAGTTCCCCAGAATTGTTGTCTTTAATCAGTTGTGAAAAGCACAAAATAAAATCCTGTGGCAGAGGTTTATGCTCTTGAGAAATCAGCCTCCTGGAGTGACTTCTAAATTAAGAAAATGCATTTTTTGTTTTGTCTTTTTCTTGGTGGCTTCCATGTAAACTCACAAGATGCCATTCCCTACCCTGTCAAGCCACATCATTCTTGGACAAAGAACCACAACATTCATTTATACAAAAGAACTTGTCTGGAACAAACCAGGAATGAAAATCAGGTTTGCTTTTATTTCTTGATGAGTTTGTTGTGTGACCTAATGAAGGAGCACTACCCCATTCCGTATTAGCTTTCCCTTTCCAACAAGAAGTGCTGCAAAGAGATTTCCAAGGAGATGGAGCTGGGGATGGTTACAGGGAGGCTCAGGCTGGCACATTTTATGGCTGTTAGTAGCAGTGACAGTGAGGTGCCAGTTATGATCACGAATTAACATCACCTGGTGATACTGAACCCACCTATGAACGGTTTCCCTGCTCCAGTTAAAGTCATGTCCCTATGGAATTCCTCTGGAAAACAATTAATGGAAAGATCAGACTGCAACAGTTAAGATTAAGACATGCTCAGGTGCCTAGCTAATGTGAGCCATTTCTAATCTTTTTTATTTCTATTTACAGTGGTGCATTGAGCTCAGGCAGAAAGGATGGTCCCACTCCTACATCAACAGCAGTTTATGAGGAGCAAGTGCTTCAGCTTCAGTACACTAAAACAGAATTACATACAAAAATCTCCACCTATCTCAGACCGGGCTGCACGTAATTTTCATAGCAGTTAGTAAATAATTTATTTTTACCATTTCTTCCTAATGTGTCTGACCAAATATAAGCCCTCCCCACAAACTATCCACTAGGAGAAACCAGGCAAAAACTGTATTTCATGTTTGAGCCTCCGAACAGGGGTGGTCTGTCTGCCACCAGTGATTGTCTTACAGAACATGAAAACAAACACACAAAGTTGCTGACAGGCTATTTTTACATTTCTACCCATACAAGTTTGGCCGTGGCTTCTCTAAGGATGCATAGCTGTCCTTGTTTGAACTTGTAGGAGATCTCAATATCCCCTTTTATGGATCGTGTTTCCTTTATATTCAGCCAGATGGAAACTGGGGGTTTTTTCCAGCTTTGCAGTCTGGATTGCAAGCTGAGGTTTGCTTGGCTTCTCTCTCTTCCTTTATTTCCATTTCATTTTCTGTTGCATTTGTCTATCCAGGAAATTACTGCAAATTACTCCGGGACACAAATTTACAGCACACAAATTCCGTTGCAGAAATTCCCTATGTTAATCTGCTCACCATGGCCCAAATCTTTAGAAAATTTAATAAACTTCCTAGTACTTATTGAGTGTTCGAAGTGACCACACAAAGCTGCTGCATTTTGTAACACACAGAATCTGACACCTTAGCTTCCTTTGCAGAATTTTTCTATTTTATGTGAGATTTCAATAATATCTCCAGACAGGTATATTATGTGTCTGCTGGTGCCTGGTTTTGCATGTTAATAATCCAGTCCTTCCTGTACAAATCTCTGAGTCCAACCTTTAAATCAAATGAAGTGACTCCCAAGAAAAACAGATTTCTAAAAGCCACCGTTTTAAAATACTTTTTGTTCAGACAAGCAAGTTCTTATTTTATGAAATGCCCACTGATCTCTCAACACTCAGAGCTGTCTCACACACGGGGAACGTTGCCCCCCATTTGGGGGAAGCCATTATCAGTGGCCATAGTAAGAACTGTGAGTGAGAACTTTCGGAAGCTCTCCATTCCTGTTTCAGATTTAACCAAAGAACAGGAAACCATTAATGATGAATTTCACCTGTAAAATCATGTACAAACTATTCATGTTTCATTAGGGGAAGGAAATAATTTATCTGATTTACTCTACACTTCTAACCCTGAGTCTACGTTTTTTATTGTCTTCAAGAATTTCCCAGGTCTCACCAGACAGACAAGCACAATGGAAGATTCCAGTAAATCTTTGGACAAAACCAAGGTGTCTCTCTCTCCAGCCTTCCACACTTACCAAACATGTACATTTTGTGTTGTAGCACTCAACTATTAAAAATGGACATCACAAATTTACTAAAAATCATAGAATCATCGAATGCCTTGGGTTTGAAAGGACCTTAAAACTCCTCTCATTCCACCCCCCTGCTACGGGCAGGAGCACCTTTTTCTAGGCCAGGTTGCTCAGAGCTCCATCCAAGTTGGAACTTTAAAAATGACAAACTGTTACTTTTTTTTTCCCCCAACTCTACAAAACAGAGAACTATGTACATAAACCAGGATTTCTAGAAAGGAGAAAAATTCTGGATCTGAATACAATTACTCTTATGCTTGCAATGGAGAAATATGAAGGCAATGATAGAGAATGTGTTGAGTGAAAAGACTGAATTATGGTCTGTGAAGATCCCTAATGTAATAGATTTTAGATGCGGGAAGGAATATACATTAGAGAGTAGTTAGGGTTTTTTTTCAAAATAAAATAATTTAGTAATACATGGACACATGGCTTGCATTTTTGTTCTGTTTGTTACCATACTGGTATCGCATTTCAGTTTGGGGGGAATAAAGGTTAATAACTCCACTTGAAAAGACTATTGTTGGCAAGGACACAAACCAGTTATTCTGTCCCCAGTACAGCAGCCAGCATGGCCCATTTCTACCATAATCGGAAGTTGGTCAGCTCTAAACCATCTAATTAAAGCAATTATTCTAGGCTTTAATTGTTTATTTTTATTACTACAGTATCAAGAGGCCCCTGCTGAAACTGGGTCTATATCCTCTACAAACACTTAGCAAGAGAGAATACGCTCCCTTTCAAGCTTTCAATATAAATAAATAAGACACAGAGGAATCAGCAAGGTGAAGAGATGAAAGTTATCTGTGGGTTTAGTTACTGAGTGGTGGAAAAACGATTAGCAGCTAATCCTGCTTAGTCCCATTCCTGTGTCTCACCACTTGGATGTCTTGGGTTTTATATATAATTTTGATCTTTAAGAAGAATAACAACAAAACTAAAATGAAGTACGAGCTACTATTTCAGCTCCATTGCTGGGTGCTGAAAATATCGGGATTCTGATCCTAAAGACCATGTAGCTTTTAGCAAGACAGAAAAAATTATTATCAGTTTCATAACTGTGGTGTGTAATTAAACAGCTGATTAGTTCTCTAAAGCGTCCTTTCAAAGTTAAACTCAAAGCACATTGAAATCAGCTAAAAACTCCCATTAAATTTAGAGGCATTTGCATCATGTTCCCTTTCTGTCCCAACAAAAACCCTTTATAACATTAATTTGAAATGCCAAGATAAATCTAAAAACCCTCTTTAAGAAATATAGGGGTCTAGCTAACATGAAATAAACAATCCAGGCACTTGTTGGGAAGTCTATCAGTGCTGAAACCTGGGCCTGTAAGGCAAACTTTGTGAGCAGGATAAAAGTCCCAATAAAGCTGGCTGGGCACTTTGAAAGAACTATGGTACATTACATATTTTATTGCCCACATGCACAAACCCATCAGTGTCCTGAAAGCAGTCGTCTTTCTAACTCATTGATTTAAAGCAAGAAAGGCAATCAGCACACTTACATGTATAAAGAGCTGATTTTGGTGAGGTAAGAGCCATGAGTGGGTGTTTGCAAGAGTAAGGTCTGAGACATATGGTTTACAGAGAGTTTGCTCACTTTACAACTAAACACACTTTAAGCCAACAGCTGAAATATGAAGTCTAAAGCATCACCTTTTTCAATAGCAATATTAAGCTCAGCAAAACTTTTCGAAGGAAAAAAAGTCCCCTGCAACAATGAGCACAGTTATTCCCAACATGCAGTTTCTGTCTCACACTGAAGCAGTGCATTACTATCACCTTTCTGCTCTCTACAGATTCCTGCAGGGCAGTTAGTTTTAAAATAATTTTAAAATTCACTATTAATCAACCTAATGGAAAGTATGTCAGAAACTGGACAGAGGTTCATACCAACATAGCAGAGACAGAGAACTAATTAATATCTATAAATAATGTTCAGCTGCAAGTTATGAAGTTTGTATAAAACCACATACATTTATCTCTCTCTTGGCCACCTCACCTGAAAATGTACCCTGGATGCCTGACTGGACAGCCAGGGAGACTACGGGGTAACAGGCTAAAATATTTTACTTCACCCATTATCATCCTCCTATAGCATCTTTCCTGTCCCTACCCCAATGCTTTCTTTGTCTCTTGAATGATGAATCTAAATCTGATCCTAACTGGCACTATAATCGGGCTGCGAGGGCTGACACTGCTCAGTGTAAATAACACCACTTTCACAGCTTAACTGTGGCATACTGTGAGTTTAAATAAAGAGCCCTATGAACACGACAGCAGATATCAACTGGGGAGAAGCTTTTGCCATTCTGTTTCATTCCCTTAAATAGAAAATAGCAAGGAGTTAGTGTTGTTTGATAGGGGCAATAATGAAATGGGATGGGAGCTGTCCAGAGCAATGGTTATCTCCAAAGTACAGAATAGCAACGACAAAATGAAAGAAATTTCAACTCCTCACACCATTCTTTCCCTCCATCCTGTTTTTCTTTTACATTACTCAGAATCTGGTATGCTCTCTGAAACTTCATCTTCCCCTCAACTTATGGAATTTAAAAATGCCTGTAGCATGTCATGATGTAAAAATACATACCTCGCTCTAAGACATCAAGGCTTGCAATTCTCAGCTTCTTACTATGTGAATGAAATCGAGTTATTTTTCATGTATTGCTGCAAGGAACCATTCTTTAGCTAATAAGACCTGTGGTAGTTCAATTAAATCTGGTAGTGCTGAAACTTGTCACAGCTGAGGCTCAGTCCTTACCCCTGTGAACATTCAGACAGCCACTTGCTGTCCTAAATGCTCAAAATAGATACAGATAATGATACAAAATGTAATTTATATAAGAACATACCATTATTATGGCATTTGCTTTCAATCCCAAATTGACCACCATGGCCAAGGTCAGGCAGCATCGGTCTAAGTCAATACAGCATTATGCCAGAAATCTGAAGAACATTCTAAATAAACAACATAGAGACTTTCATCTGCCCAGTGATGCCACAGGGTTTCTTTATACACAGTACGGCAGTGCAAAGCAATCAGGAGGCATTAGACAGTGAAGGCCGCTTCTAAAATAATCAACGTTAACTAATTAAATGTGGCATATTTTATACTATGTCAGCCCACTCAGTTTTCAAAAGCCCCTAAAAACCATCATCTGGTTGAAATTCCAACTCAAGGTAAAATGTTATGTTGATTATTTTTAAATAATAACTTTCTGGTTATGTATTAAATAATGATTCCTTTCTCTTGAGAGCCAAAAATTATTGTCACACAAGACAGAATCCAATACAAATGGCCAGTTCTTTTCCACATTCTTTTGCAATAACTGTAGATCAAATTTTCCATATATAAAATGTCTAGTGATATATATATTTAAGAAGTAGAAATGGCTAAATGGGAATTCTAACTCAACATTGACTTCTGAACGTATTTGATACATTTCATTATAACAATTTTTGAAATATAGTCATAATTTTAAATATTCTTACATAAACTTCCCCAAGCACTGCAATCATACGTTCAGTGGAGTATTTCGAACTTTTCCTTTGGTTTTTGAAAGTGCACTGGCTGCATATGTCAACTTCCACAGCATGTTACTGTAGTCATGAAAATGTTGGACCTGAAATTTCTATTTCAAGTGACAGTCTGATCTAAAACTTAGTTTGGCTACAAAAAACATTGTGTTTCAGTCTGAGTATCTACTCTCCCTTTCCAAAAGAATTTGTTCTCCCCTGGGTGATGCATGATGGCTATTGTATAATCTTGAACTGCCCAAGAGAGAGGCTATAGAATCCAGCCTATACAAGCAGAGATTTATGAAGTGGCAAATATTTGCTTGAGACAATTACTGACCTCAAAGGAACATCTTCAGGAGGCCAGGCCTGCTGAGCGTTGCCATATGAGTCACACAAGGATTAGCTTGGAACAAAAGCTGCAGCAACTTTGCATTTAGAAGAAACTTGGAGTCAGGTACACCATCTCAGCTGGACTCCATGTGAAATTTAAATCCAAAGATCATTAATTTCAACATTGACAGGATGCAAAAGGGAAAGGAGACATTAGCCTTAAAAGATTTAGAAAGGAGTGTTTTAGGATCCCTCTTCAGATTTCCATCTTTCCCATCTTAGCCTCTGCTGTAAGGCAGGATACAACTCAAAGCTGTTTTATGTGCATTTCTCACTCGCTTCTGGGGAAAGCAAGTTCAGAGAGCAACTTCAAGCTCATCTTCAGCTCCCCTGAAATGCACTCCAAACTCTCAAGTGTTTGAGAACAAACCTAATCTGAATCACATATGAGATGACCCTTAACACAGGCTTGAACATGACACAAGAGCAGGCTACAAAATCAGTGATGGACTTTCTTCTGGTAAAAAACAAGGAAAACTGATTTGCCATAGAAAGAGGAGAAAACAGGAAAACAGCTCCTCAAATCCCATGGCTAAAGAATTAATAGGAGCAGGGCATAAGGAAGTTATATTGGTTGTCCATAGGGCTGTCCATTAAAACTCTCTTGATAACATTCAAGAGAAGATATCAAACACTAATCTAAGTCTTCTCATATGCGTAATGTTTATGAATTTGAAAAGACTTTAAGATGAGTTTTGTTTATCCAAATTCCTTGCTGAACATTTTCAGATGTCCCACCTACTCTTGCACTTTAGAAAATGTATGTGTGCTGCTCATTGCCGTTACATTTTCAGCACAACACATTGTTAGTTTTACATCTTAATTGCTGGGAAATATGTATTTTTCAGTGAAATAAATCTTCAAGCTCTATAATTTTCTAGTTGTTTATTCAGTATGGTTTATACCAGATTTGGTAAGACTACATATCAATGTAAATAATGGGATTATAGCAAATTTTGTCAAAAATGAGCCTGCAATGACAACACTAGGAATGAATACGTGAAAGCACTGTATTTAGTACACCTTAGAAACCAGGGTGTTCTCATGGGTCTTTGAGAAGTTTGCCTTTTTCTCATCAGCCTGGAACAAGCTAAGCCCATTGCTGCAGTGTCTTTACAGCTGCTGTCTCCTCTGTCAGTAAGAGCACACTGCTCGCACCTAATGCTACAGCAAGAACTGTGCATGGCTCAGCAATACAACATGACTAAATGGGGGGCAATGAAAGATTTGGGGTGATTTGTCCATTTTCAGAGCTTCCATCTGTTTAAGCAAGCAGCTGGGCCATAAGTCACATGGGCTAACTGGCATTTGATTCACACGTATCTGTGTAGCCACAATACAAAGTCTGCAAATTAGGCAATCCGCAGGGTCAGGACTTACATGACATGAGTGAAGACTGCAGCTACAGCCACAGACTGTGTATGGTCACTGGTCCTGCCCTCTTAAATCCTTTATGGCTTTCTGAGAAAGCCAGAGCAGTTCCAGGATTGGAAACATCTGCATAAGACCCATTCACAATCCCTAGGTTTTTGGGCTCTTCCCACAAAAGATACTGAAAAGCTTTTACAGAAGAGGATGCCCATGGCCCACCCTGATGAAGTAGTGATGTATTTTAGTGGAGGATCAGACAAGTGATAGCAGCACCCCAGACCATCACACCAGTCCTCTTTCCAGGTAAAAAGCCACGAGCCATGCACAAGTTAATATATGATCTGCTTTTTATGCAGAGGTATCTTGGAGGAGTTAACCTGCTGATCTTTTAATGAGTAAATCAGATTGAACACAGAATTACGTTATAAGCCTTGGCTTTTACTTGGTGTTGAAAAATCATATAGTATATAAAAATGGTGAGATCTGGATATTTGATCTGGGTGAGATTATCCTTCTTGCTAAACCCATGAAACTTTGCCAACTCCTTTGCTGCCAGCCACATAAATCAGCTTCTCATACCTCTTCCTATAGGTCAATCATCACACATTTCTTTAATGTTAAAACTAACATCCCCTTTTTCTCCTGTTTCAGCTTACTCTATACAGATGTCTTCTCTGTAAAGCATCAAGAAACTGAAACAAGTGTTGCTATCAATCTGTTCTGCTTATTCTACATTAGACCTTTTCTTCCTTTTCTAAGACATATAAGACTTCAGTAGATCATTAGAATTCTTGTTATTTACTTAGTTTCCGGACAAAGTGATCCCTTGGTGTCACTTCCCTGTCTTCAGGTTTCTGGGGAGGCTTCATTTATGTGTGCAGTGCATTTCAAATGCTGGGATAAAAGGCACAGTATAGCTACTGCTAATAGCAGGACAAACTTAGTAAATGTGAAGTAATTAAAAGCACTCCCAGTGGCTTATTCATATAAAATCTCTAACAGCAGGCCTGGCAAAAGGACTGACATTTTTGTTCATCTGAATGAAAATTGAAAATAAACTCTACCCAAAAATGTAAATGTTGAACAAGGGAAAACTGTAGAACTAGACATCAAATTGGGATGGGGAAAGTAATTAAGAATATCAATATGGAATGACTTAAAGTCTTCTCTGAAAAACCCCCCACACCCTAAACCCAGAATTTTCTTTGCATACTGCAAAATGTACATGCCAAACTGTAATTAGGAACTCAAACACTTCACACTAAATATAGTGTTTTAATCCTGTACCTTAGCTAGTATCACTGATCCAAGCAGCAATATTGTTTGAAATAGGGTATAAAAGGATGGAAATATAACCCCAGACAGAAAAAGGAAACAATTAATTTCAGTGACTCATTATTGCCTTCCTCTTTATTCAGACACAAACCCTAATATTATTCATATAGGGGCAAACACAGCAATTTTTTGTCATTTAAATGGGAGCTGAGAGACAAATTGTCAGTCCCCACGCACATAGGAGTGTTGTGACTGCTGTCACCTGTCCTCCCCCGGGAGGAGCTCAGAGGTGCTGTACAGGCACAGAGCAGGGGATCTGCAGGATTGTGCTGAGCGAGGCACAGGAAGAGCAGTGACAGCTCCTTGCTGACAGGACTGTGGGGAGCTGCTGTGTGACACTTCTGCAGCCGCTCTGCAGCTCCCAGCCACTGCTCTCTCCTGCAGTAATCAAATCACATCTGAAATACAAGAACTAAGTTGCCTGTAGTGGTGAATGCACTCACTGCGACACTCTGAGATCGTCTGCGAGTGGGGAATCAAAGGGAGCTGCGTCCAAATGATCAGCGTGCTGCAGAATTTGTCCAAATATGAACTTGAATGCTTGAATTTTAATTCAAATGTCATGAAAAATTGTGAGCAGAGAAACTTTGTATATCAAATCAGGAAAAACTGAGGGACAAATTCATCCCTTATGCAAGTCCCTCACAAAATAAACTGGAATTGGAATAATTCAGATGTCTCTTTTTAGGTAAAATACTACAAACTGAGGGAGTTTATACATTAGGCTTTTCTAACTGAGACTGGGAAGAGCTCTATGTAACACTTTAGAGATGGCAAAACAAGTGTTAATTTCAATACATGCAAAGACTAAATTTCACTATTTTATAGTATACTGGATTTCACTGAATCACAGCTACTACTTCATCAATGCTGTAGCTATTTTGAGGGAAATAAACTTCTCTATTTCTGTTACTTATACTCCAGCACACATAAATTTTTACACATATGCCCATACATGTAAAAACACAACATGCACACATCTCCTCTTCTGAACCATGAAGAAAAGAAACAAGATTTATTTATGGAAAAGTTAATTCAGTTAAGTCTGAAATTAAAGATCAATACTCGATCTCAGGTTCTGCACACCTTATGATAAACTTCAAAAGCAAATACAATTTTGACAAGCAATATGGTCTATTTCTACAGTACTTTACAGTCCTTCTTAGATCCTCATGGCATATAATCTCTTTCTAGTGGATGAGAAAGGAAAACAGAGGCGAGGTGAGATGTTCAGGACTGTAAAGGAAGTCAGTAGGATGCTAAGGACTAGAACCCAGTTGTGTTAATGTTTCCAACCCCTGAAATATGAAATGCAGACATGCAATTCCACCAGCAAACCAGGCATGCATCCCTCTAGTGCCCCTGCTTCAAGCACACATGCCTATGGAGAAGTGCTGGACACTTCTGGTTGCCAGCCAGCAAACTTTCCCCCTCCTCAGCATGAACTCTGCTTGTGTGCCAGTTCACTTACCCATGATTATCATTTTTTCTGTCTGATGAGTGTAGAACAATTGCCCCTCAAGCTCGGGTTAGCCAGAGCCGGAAGAGCCGCTTGCCTCCAGCCCAGCTGTCGGAGTCTCCATGCAAGATGCTGTGCAAAATGTTGAGTTAAAAGAAAACACGAGTAGGGGGAAAAGAGAGCTCTCTGAGAACCTCCACATGGTTCCTGTTGCTAAGGGAACCACTCCCTTTGTCTGCATAGGTTAGGAATGGCTGCTTCATTTGGAGTCTGTCTCTTAAGTACTGAAAACAGCACAACAATTTCAGAGAGAAAATAAAAAGTCCAGAATATCTTGCAACCAGAGAAAGACTGAGCTGCCTAGGAATTCTTACATTGAAAGCATCTATTAACAGTCGATTTGGGTGACTCCAAGGAGACTGTAGAACTCCTCTGTGCTATCTGATGGGGCAATACACTGCTGAACATTTTAATTTAGTTATTGTAATCAGCTTTTGGGGATGAGAGTAGCTGATTACAGAGTGATAGATCAAGAAATCAGGTCCATTTTACTACAAACAAATGGAGAGAGATCATTAGTAACAAATATAAGCTTTTAATAGATATTCATGATGGACTGTAGAAGAGAGATGCCTTTACTTACACAGGCTCCTATAAAATTCCAAGCCCAAATCCTTAACTCTGATCTCTGTAGTTTGTCTGCCCTGCTGCCTCTCTGTTCCCAGACCCAGCAATGGCTGTTTCTGAACCCTCAAAATATTTGGGAATCTACCTTCTATAGAGGCCCATTTCCCTCAGGAGTTAGGAGCCCCTGCTTCTTATCTTCGTGCATCCCTGGTTTTGAGAAATACAGTCGGATGTGTACTTCTGGATAAGGGTGATTTCATGTGACTCTGAGGTCCTAAAACATGAAGAGCTAATAGAAATTGTCAGGAAGGTTGGTACATTGGAACAGAAACACCCTGAGTCTGTCCTCAAACATTTTGTTTGCATTAAGAAAATCATCCTCTTTCTGAAAATATACAGTGCAACTTGCATTGCACAACACAATCATATCCTGCTCTCTCTCAGGTGACACCAAAGCTGGCACCTCAAAATACTGTCAGTGCAATTTTTTTCTGTGGATTTACCTGTTTCAATATCATAGTATTACAGGGTAGAAATGGTCAAGGACTTAGATCCAGGAACAAATTTTCAAGCATAGAGTTATCTGAGGGTCTCAACAGAGCCAAAGAACAATCAGAGAAACATGTTACGTTATGTTTGGATGAATATACAAAAGTTCAAAATCCTAGATGATGCACTTCTGTATGGAAAGCAGAATTTTCTCATTCCACCAGAGAGCAGCTGTGAGTGCCTGGAACAGTGGAGGGGGGGTCAGTTCAGTCTTAATGTAAAGAGCTGAGCTTCTCTTAATGCGAGGTAACTGCTGAGGAAAGTCAATGCCAGTGTTCTGTTTTCCAGAGAGCTGAGCTTTTTTCCCCACAGTCAGATTGGAGTAAGATCTTAGAGGATACCAGAGATGCTCTTAGAGAAGTCAGATAACAGTGTAAGATATCTTTGCTTACACACCACAGTCCAGCACTGATTCTTTGACATAAAGACCTGAAGAATTCAGTTGTCACTTCATTGCACATGTTGAATTGTATTTGGAGCACGATACGAGTTTCAAACCCCTCCTGTCTTCCTCTCAGCCCAACGAGTCAAATCAAGCAGTCAGGATTGCTTTGCAGAGAGGCCTTTCTGCTCTCCTTTGCAAAAAGATTAGGAGATTAGAGAGTGCAACTGAGACTTCAGTTTAGGAACATTAGGAAGCAGCTGTTAATAGGTTTTCATTGCATCATTTTTAGCAAGGAACATTTAATTGGAAACCAATTAAAAAGTCTGTGATTGTATGTATTATTTTTCCGTTTCAGAGGATTAATTTGAATTGCTCAATCCTGCTGTGTATGTGTGCACACAACACACTCATACCATTTTCTCTTGCTCGTGGGTAGACTGATGTCAACATTTTGTTTGTTTAATAGAGATCTTAGTATCTTATACCAGGATATTTACTTTTTTCCCATTATTACAAAAGCAACACTTTTTGTCAGACTGGCAGTGAGGCTCAGATTTGATGATGACAATGTGAATTTGCAAGAAGTGAAATTCTACTCAGGAGTCTTTCTTCAGTGAAATCTTGAACTGTATCTATTACTGTAAATCCCATCTTCTCAACTGAAAAATAAACTGCAGGAAGTACTGATGTCCTAAAGAGCCTGACTTTGTTATGCTAATCCAAGGTATTAAGAATAGTCAGAAAAGGAATTAAGTAGTGGTTACTTGAATCAACTTATTTTTGTCCCCAATGTGAACACATGCCCCCAGTCAGAAATTACCTAACACAATGTGATTGAAACTTATTTATTTACTTACATATAATAAGCAACTGAGCAGCTTGCAGTGCATGAAGTGAGGCTATGGAAAAGTACATTACAGTGCTCCTGCTTCAGGGCCCTCAGTCAGAATTTCACTATATGTGCCTATTTTCTGTTTATCATTCAGTCAAAAACATTGGAGGTCTCTATCCCCTCAGTCCACTTAGTGACCAGGAAAAGATTGCCTGCCTTATATAAGGTGGCTTAAGAGGAATTTTTAAAATAAATATTTACAAAGCTCTAAAAATATTATCTTGTTTTGTTAAGGCTAAGTGTGTGAGCACCGTACCTGTTACAAATATAGCTCTTGTTATGCAGTGAAAGAGAGAAGCAGATGGAGCTGTTGATAGCCTCAGTGACAATAGTGCAACACGCAGTTGCACAGGAACCACTATTCACCTTATAAGGAGAATTTTTCATATTCCCCATTTTTTTTTTTCAGTCGCAAGCTGGAATTAAAATTCCGACATGAGAAATTTTCCATAGGAGGGTCATATTTGAAAGACCCTCTATGTAAAAAAAACCCCTTTACTTTGAATGAACTGACATGGATTTAAATGACCTGTGAGAGTATGTGTACGGTTGTATGTGCATGTATAAGGTTTCTTGTCCACTTTCGAGAGCCCAGACTCCCATCCCTCGTGGCAGTCTGCCAAACAGGCCAGGAACGTGAAGAAACTTGACTTTCTGGCACTGTTCCACGTGAGATGCCGGGGAGCTGAGAGCTGGGAAAAGCGGGTGAGCTGGCAGCAAACCAAGAACATTTCCATCAAAAATTTCATTGGAATAGACATTTTCATGCAACGTGTTAGGTTTTGGTGAACCGGCATTAGCTGAGAGAAAAATGTTCCACTGGAAAATTGCCAATTTGTCCTAGTGCTAAGATCTTGGTGCTTGGACCTCATATTTTTCATTCAACTGAAAAATGAATTTTTATTTCCTGGTGTCATGCACTGAGACAGAATGTAGTTTACTGTACTACTGATTGTCTAAAATAATTTCTCCTGATACTGTAAAAAGAAGCTTTATTTTGCCATCTGCAGTGAGTGCTGCTGTCTCATACGTCCATAACTTTTTGCTATCTCCCCACCCATCTTTATTTCATCTAAATGGATCACAAGAAGGAATGTCAGCAGAAGAGGGACTCAGTGGTGAGAATACTAGTTTGTACTCAGAAATAGATTTAAATAACTGTCTCTTGAACAAGATTTTTGTCTTACTTTCTGTATTAGTTCAGTGTGGAGAACAGTACATCCCCACCTTGAAGTGTTATTGAAATTCTTAAATATGGATTATAACAATAAAGCCGTAACAGTTGGACAAATGTATAAAATACAGTAGCTTCAACTACTAAAATGCAGAAACCTCTTGAAAATATAATATTTAACATTATATTGAGTACACATGGCACAAATTATGGCACAAAACTGAGGTAGAGAAGGCTACAGCACTGGATGAACAGTCAACTGTATGTTGAGTGCAAATACAACACACCCATGCACTCTTCAAATATTTGATTTTACAGATTCTTTGAGACAAAAATGTGTATGCAATATATATAATTTAGCTCATCTTATTCAAGCGGCACATGTGACAATTCTGAGCTTATTGGAAAACCTGAACCAAATTCAGCTTTGTCACTGCTGGTTTACAGCAAAGCTGGGCTGATTCCGTGTGCTCAGCTTTTGAACCTGCCTCTCAGAACACTTATTCATATTACGCTCCATTCAGGAAGTGATCTCACTGGAAAATCTGAGCAAAGCATAGGACAGAAGTTCCAGCTAAGGAATGTTCTTCCCCCCCTCACTTCATCCTTTTTTAAATGAATTTAGTCGTTGTGAAGATAATTGGATGGGCAGCCCTAAGGACAGGGCGGTTGTGGATGCACAAGGACACGTTTCCTCTGTGCTCCTCTCACATCGATGGACATTCACGCTCAGCTGCAAGTTTAACTTCCCATCTTGGGCATCATAGGACTTCACCCCAAACTAGTGCAGAGATAAGCACAGAATCCTTAAGCCTGAGGATAAATAACTTTATGATCATAGTTTATTAATTCATTAATTCACCCCCTTAGCCTTTGAGTTCTCATAGCAGAAAAGAAACTGAACACCCAATTCTCAACTGAGCTCTAAAACATAATTCTTACTGCTGGTACTGTAGTTGTATCCTTTGGTCACTGGCTCTCTCAATTTCGAATATGGGCATCAAATTTGAACTAAACCCATCTTTAAACATATGTGTGTATGATTTCTGTCTTGCTTTTTCCTACTGGTTACAAAATAAGCATTAATGCAGTAACAGAATGTCAACCAAACTTGAGCTCTATCCAGTAAACCATATCCCAATCCGAGACATAATACAGCAAGCCTTAGAGAAGCCTGTGGGCATTCCAGTAGCTTAGTGTGGCAAAGTTAATTCAGCTTCATGTCTCCATTTTACTTCCCAGAATTTCTTATTCTCTTTTGAAGAGTAATTCCCCTCATTTTCAAAAGTATGAAACTTCTCCATATCCATTTCAAATTGCTGTCAATATTTCCGGGCTGTGTAACCACTTTCCTCAAACAAAATTGGCAAAATTGGTCCAAATAATGAATTAATTTTTCAGCAGAAGAAAATAGAAAGTATTCTAAGCCTGCTGAAATTGATGTGAAACTATCAAAGATTTTATGTGCACAGAATTAGCAAAGCACAAGTCAAGACCTGTGGATACATGGTGGCCAATATCTCAAAACAGTTAAACAACTTCAGCTGGTGTTCGCTGCCTCTGCTTGACAATGATGCACATTTTACACTTCCCCTGACAAGACCTGACTTCAGATTTATCTCTGCTGGTTTTTTCTGTTCTTTAGAAAATATAGATTCAGAAAGTTCTGCCACCCACTTGCAACAAATTTAAATTTTGAAACAAGAGTGAAGTTCAGTGATAGCACTGAGTGAAGCTGCTGAAGCATAATTATTCTCTTTACAAAGAGCAAGTCTCTCATACTGTGTGTAAGTTTAGACATAGATGTAGACACACACATATTCAGACTAAATTTACTGTACTATGCTTGATTTCTCTTCACTGTAACTATTTTCTGTGCCATCACTGAAAGCATTTTCAATGTACATATTTGCTCTGACACCTCTAGATATCATCATCATGTTCTCTCATGCCCTTGAGTGAGATTGACTCACTTCCATCTCTTCTGTTGCTGTGAAAAAGTAAACAGTAGCTACAAAGCTGTTGTTGAATTGGATTTCTTTATGTTTTCTGTCTGCATTTAAGCCTTTTATCTATATACCTGGAATAGCTTGCTCTATCATCCAAGTCATATTCATATTTTACAACAACTCTTTCTCAATTTTTTGCAGAAATTTATACCTGGCTCTTTTGTTATTTTCACCTTGATTAAGCCAGAAAAAGAACAAACTAAACCATATTGACTACATCTAATGCAACAAGTTCCTCAGAATTTAGAGTTTCAGAGCAGCAGGCCTTCTGGGGGTGCTCCTGTTATTGAGCACACACAGGTAATACTCCTTTCTGTGTCTCATAAAGCAAAAAGAACTCCTAAAATTGAACTTCACCCACTCCAATCAAAATGCCACTCAACTGCTGATTGAAATATCCTTCATTCAAATCAGAGTGAGTGCCTTTAATGGCTACCCAAAAGGCTGTCAAATTAAATAAGAAACAAAATGCAAATAAATTAGCATTCCTAGCTACTGATACGCTATAAATATTTATGAGGAAAAAAAGATGCTGTAATTTCAAATGATACCACAGGCCTATTTTGTACAAACAGTTAAAACAGTTATACACGCAATACTGTACTTTGCAATTTTTTTCCATTTCACATCACCATAATCACCTAATAAATATTTAAATGGACCCATTTGCTGTAACTATAAAAGAACCGTGTAAACTTGTTGTCATCTAGACACATAAGCCGCAGTGGAGTCAATGAATTTCAACAGTCACTTAATATTGCAAGCCACAAGCTACCTTAAACCTGCCAGCAACTGTCTGCCAGGAAGCTACTGTAGCACCACGGCTACCTCCTCCAACCCAGGACACGAGATTCATTATGAATGCTAGCATTGCTACTCTAATTAGGCCTGGGAGAGGTTTAACAACCATGCTACAGTCTTGCTGCTGACAAATATAAAAATAAAGCCTTGTTCAAATTAGCAATGTGAAGTGAGAAGGCCTAGAAGCAGCAACTGTCTGACCAGTAGTGAAACAGTTCTAATCTATAGTGAGGTTATTTTGCTTCATAAACTGCTAGTATGTTACCTGCAGGAGGTCTCCCTGTAAAATGAATTATAGTAAGCTATATGTGATAATTAACCGTGCATTAGCAAATATCTTGAAACAGGGGGGCTCTGTTTTCTCTGTATTTTGACTAATAAAAGCATGAATTTGTTCAACAAATGATCATTTAGGTTGTGGAATGCTAAGCATATTGGAAGAACACAGTAAGCAATAGAATATTGTAGGTGGACTAACAGTTTCCTTACAAAAACAGGCTGTTTAATAGGCTGGCTCCATACTACGTTATTCACAGTACTAAAAACCACAGTGTTGGGAAGACAAATACAATATACATTTAAAATAATATAAACCTTGTACTCATATTTACTTTAAAAATGCCATGGATGTGACAATAAAAAAAAATCCATAAGCAAACGTTTATTTCTGAAAGAGAAAATCCCAAATGACTCTTCCCAGAATGTAAACAGATAGTAAGGCAATTGGTATGGTCATCTTCTCTAGAGGGGAAAAAAATGTGGCTGGGTTTAAAATAGTCTATATGATATGAATGTGAAGCAAGGCAAAAAAAAATTTAATTTATTATGTATACTGCTTAACACAATAAAAATAAAGTGGTGCTATAATTTATTTTAGCTTCATTTACATCTTGTGAAAACATATTTAACCATAACGCTTTATGGAGCTGTGACTGTACCAGCCTCACTCTTGGCTGTGAATCAGGGGTCAGAGCCACTGCAGCATACACAGGTTGACAGTCTGTACCTCTTTATTCATACCCTGTGGGCTGGAGCCCAAGATTCCAAACATCACAAACTGAAACTCATTTAACTACAGGTAATCTATCAGCTTTAGCCAGGCTCCACGTAGCCATGACTCATTATAGGATTTGGCTGTATCATGGCTGGATACCCAGCCCCAGTGTCATGGGGATGAATGCGGGTAAAAAGAGAAGTTGTTGAACAGTTCATAAATATCAGCATTCAGAAGTCTCTCCAAATGTTCAGTATCTTTAAAACATCACCAGTGTTCTCTAAATGTGAGATAAAGCCAAGCTTAGGATGTACTTCCGAGCTGTATGTGCCCATTTTCTTCCCTCAGCACAGCTCTCCTATACATGAAATATTTTCTTTTTGTAGAATTTAAGGACTGTTGCAATCAAATTGCAAAAGATGGGTCAACAATTACACTTACTCGCGTTGCTGAGGAAGCATATAGAGAGAAAACAGACATTCTTCTTACAGAAAATACTCTGTATAGTTAAAAATTTACTACAAATTAATGGCAAGCCCATGGATACAGGTTATTTCTCCTACCTCACTGCAGAAGAATAAAAAATTACAAAACAAAATTTTCATTCGTCCAAGCGAGTACAGAGTTTTTGTATCAAGAGCGTAAACAGCAATGAGCTGGTAAAGGAGGATGAGTTTGAGATTCTGTTTTCCCCTAAATCTCCAGCATAAGCATGTTTGACTTGTGTCCATAAGGAATTTAAGTATATTGATTTTTAATTTTTCTCCTTCTCAACAACATGATTTTTCACTCTAAGTAAGGGCATCAGATAACTTTAACCATCACAATTTGAAAGTGACCACATGTATCCATACTATTGCAGTTAATAAAGTTTGACAACCCAGTGTCACTTTTAAAATTTGCTTTTCAAAAAGAAAACCAAGCCCTTAAATGTTGTTTTTACCATTGCATTAGCCTTCAGTTTTCTAAGGTAAACGAGAACTTAGAAAGTAGTGTGCTGTATTTTCTCAGTTGGATTATATTTATAGACTTCCAGGCAGAGGGTAAGATTGCCCCCTTTTGGAATTTTTCAGAGTAACAGTCCAAATAAAGAATCGGGTGCAAAGCATTCCTAATCCCTACTCAAGATATGCATCTCATCAGGGATTATTTCTGCTTCATGCTGTTGTGTTCTCATGTTACTGTGTATGTGGCTCCACATTCCTTATTAAAGCAACAGGCATGAAAGAATGCAACCGCTCTTGCCAGCAACCACAAAGGCACAAAATCGAAAGGCAGATAAAGGTAAACATATGGAACCTTCTGAGGAATGCAGTAGTAAAGATGGAACATATAACTGAATTCTCCCCTTCTCTGCTCTGTGGGACAAACTTCAGAGACAGCAATTTGTAACTACAGTGTCCCATAAAGTAGCATTCATTCTCTGCTAAAATTCACAGAGAGCTTAGCATTCTAAATAAGAAATGGAAGGACTGAAGTGCTGAAAACAATCTTCTGTCCCTAGATTTAATTTCATAGCAAACCCACCCCTGGTGTACTGATCTGGTGGTTGGGCTTTTTTAAAATTTTTAAAAATTTGTCAGTTTTAATACTGAAATGGTGGTTGTTCATCAAGTGGATTAGTCCTTAAAGAAATCTTCATGACCACAGGCAGAACATGCCCAAGAACCAAGAGTCTGGATGGACATCTGCATTTTCATGAAAATCTTATTTTTATCATTACAGTGCCAAAATGCCAAATATATCAATAATAATTTGTTAGGGAAAACAATGAAATTTAGTCCTTTTAAGTAGCTGGCATTATTTGTAAATAAACATCATTAGTCTGTTACTTGACCTGCATCTTCTAGTTTTAGAAAGCTAATCTTTTTATAATATACAATTATTTGCATTATATAGCACATTTAAAAAAAAAACTTATTTCTCAGGGGTGGTACCTTTAAAGCTCTTTCAAATACCAAATTCCATTCATTCTTATATGAATCTGATAGTTTAAAATGAGTAAAGAGTTTAATCTAAAGAAATATATTAGTATGGCTTCAACTAGAAGTGGTTCAACAGCCAACTCTCCAAGTATGGAGAGATCTCCAAATGGAGACAGATGGAGAGACTGACATAAACCAGCAGTAAAACAGAAATCAGAGAGTATTAAGTGAGAGCTACATTGATTTATCTCATCATAGCTAAAATAAGATGTCTGCTCCAGCACAGTAAGAAGGGCAGGCAGTCAGTGTACCACATTAGACAGAGAAGAAAATAGAATATTTAAGCTGTGCAATTCTCTGAAGAACTCATTGCCTAAACTCTCTAGGCAGTATAAAATAACTCCATCCCATTCATCTGTTCCAGTCCCAGACACTAAGGAATATAACATTTGGTTTTCTATCCTACTACAATTAAAATTATATTATTAAAGGCTATTGTCTTCCAATAATTTAAGTATAGTTCAGTCAACCAAATCAAGATTAGGCTAATTTATAGGAAACAGCATACTTGAATATCACTACTGATCTTACACCCTAGAGGACAATAGTATAAAGCAGTGATCATGCACATGCTATAAAAATATCACTGTGCCAATTAAGTTCAATGCAAGTGCATCAGGAATAGGACATGTCACTCATATTTCAGTTTTAAATATTTTAAAAAGCCATCAGTAACATTTTTTCCTGTGGTTAATATTTTAATATTCTTAATCCTTAGATAGCAATCTTTTAAGATTGATGAAAGTGATCCTTCTTATGCCTTACATATGTTTTATCTTTGCTTCATGGTGAGTAGATTATCACAATAAAGAAGATTAGGTATTGCAAAATTTCATGTCTCCATGAAAAAGCTGAAGCCTCAGGTTTACTGAGTGAAACTCAGAGTAAAAACCACCATTACACATAAAGCACCGAGTGTAACAAGATGAACCGCAATGTAACTTTCCAGACTGTTTGCCCAAGCTGTTTAATGCCCTGTGTATTTCTGTTGAGGGAAAGTGAGAGCTTAAGTTGAATTATGTCCTTGCTGCTTTCAAAATACTTTAAACAGTTATTCAAACTCTAGCCAGTGTGTCATGCATTCCAATACAGAATATAAGGATCTATGTATTTAGTGTCACTGTAAGACTTTTACCTAGAGTTTTCCTTTCAGTGCTATGAAGTTAATCATAAGGAAGGAATGCACACTCTGATCATGTTAATTAGCTCACTGAATATGACTTCTAAAGAGATCACTTAATGAGTCCTCAAGGATGCTGAAAACCATTTTATTAAGAGAAATGCTTGGTTTCCTTTACTGACACGTTCATTGGACCAAAAGGCTGTCATTAAGTAATCTGTAGCTGTCTTGATATCTATATATGGACAATGAAACCACTGCCAAAGACACGCTCTAGATTTAATAACCACATTTTATAGCCACGGAAAAATACAAGGATAAGGATAAGGATAGAAGCAGAATAGCAATTTATATTTTCAGAAAATACCGATTTGAACTTTTGAAGACATAGTTTTTACATATAAAGGGCATGAATCTGTGGTCTGGCTCTCTGAGCTTAATTCTGTGCTTTATTTTACCTCTTTGCCCTTAATGAAGGACACCAAGAAGCAATGCCGACTGATACATAGTTCTATTCACAATTGCAAAAGTGCTTTAAAAAAGTGCTAAATACAATAAACTTTTTAACTGCTTCCTTAGGACAAGATAAAAATGCCTCATGGGTTTTACCATGGCTCAGAAATTTTTTAGGGCATGTTCTCCTCTTTGCCATGTTTTCACTTAGAATCATCCCATTGTGTCACCAAGTCCCTTCTTATGGACTCAGGCCTCAGTATAGCCAAAGTTATAATTCAGTTGGTCTGCTTGGGTGGGAGGTTGGCCAAACATCCCCACCTACTGCTACCCTCAGGTCTTCTCTGCTCATTTTTCAGCAGAACACGAGAATCAGTTTCCACCTGCTTATAGGTGCAAATGCAATGTGCTCTTCCCTCCTTTTCTGCGCTCTAAGGAAGGGCGGAAAGCATCACACCTGAAACAAACCCAGCACCCATGAGCAGCAGCTGTACCACCACAAGAACAGTGGTACATGTAGGACAGGTAGGAATTCGGTTTATTTTTTAGTTTAGAAGGAAATAATCACTGCATCATTAGGAATCCATTCAGGAACCTGAAGCACGTGAATGGCCTGAAATAATGCCACAGGGTCTGAGCATGTATAACAGAGAATGATTGAAAATAAACTCTGTGTGAGTGTAGGAGAGAATGCTTATTATGTGCTTCCATAATCACATCTTTCATCCAAAATTAGAATATGTTGAGTAAATCCCAAAACAATTCATGACTTCTCTAGAGCAATTCCCACACTCTCCAATTGTTCTTCAGGCAACTCAAAGGCCATGTAGCACAGAATCTGCTGTAGGCTGCAGAATGTTTTCATCTGACTTTCTGGTGAGTTTCCACTCTGTTTTAAAAAAGTTGAAAACAGAGGATTCGCTACTGGACTCATGAATATATCCGAATGCTGGAGACTGATTATAAGAGATACCATAAAATGATTGAAAGCTGTGTTTCTAATTCAAAACTTTCTTGTGTCTATTGAACATCAACACAGCTACCTTGCCTTTAAATTTTGGATAGAGCTTAATTATCTATTTAGTTGTGAGTTTAACCCTATCTGACCATCATTACTGATCTTTTCCTTTTTTGATAAACACAGAGTCCACAAGAACACTTGCAACAATAATGAAGAGTAGAATTTGCAATCAAAACATTGTCAATTCCCAATTCCTTTACCTTAGAGAATAATGAGTTTCCTACATCAAGTATTACTGAGTTTATGATTAAAACAAAATTAACACAGTTGTTGTAAAAAGCTTTTTATATGTATTCCACAGTTTCACTGAATGCAATGATTTGTTCTACAGGTATACACTGAAAACAGTTTGGAGTTCAACATGAGTTTTGCAGGGATTAAAGTCTGCAAAATATTCTAAATATATCAGATGAAGTTTAATACTATTCTATACAGGAACTCTTTCAGTCATAAATCTATGGGGAAATTTGCTTTCACTAAAACAAAAACCTCTCTTTTTTTAGGGGGAGACCAAGTTTTTCCTAAAACCTAAAAAGAGCAGTAATTTTGGATTTCATAGTAAAAATACCAAAACTGATTTGATTTTAGGAGAAAGGATTTCTAGTCAGCTCTAATAATAGGGAAAATTCTCTTTCATCATTAAGTTTGGCTGAACAAGGAGTCCTCAATTTATTCTATAAATGCAGAAAATACTTGTAAGAACCTATATTTATACCATCTAATAGCATCATCCACTAACTCTATACTAGGAAAGCTGTTGGAGCAATAAAGGCAAGAAGTGCAAGAGAGGGCCTGTTGAGATTAGCAGTAAAGACTCAATGTAATTGGACATGCCATCACACTGAAAACAAAGGAAATGGGTATTAATTCCTCGGTGAATTACTGGCTACCCTTCCGTCATTGCTTGTATTGAGCTCAGCACAAAGTTTTAGGTAAGTTCTTTGGAAGCTTCCCTTATCATCAGCTTAAAATCATCAAACTGTCTTGAGAAAAAGAAACCAGCACTGCTTCATCCAGTCTGTGGAAAGATTACAGACAAGAATGTCATGCTAATTCCAAGACAGTCAATTAAATTGGAACATGCACGTGCAGGCCAAATTTCTTCCATCAGGAGCAGTCTCCATGAGACTATTTAGTGACATTAATCACTATTTATCTAGAGCCTCTAACAAGATACAGTCAAATCAAATTCTTTCAGAGAAGACAGACCCATGCCAACTTATATCCCTCTTTTTCACTTCCAAAAGGCATCTTAATCAGTTTATGAAACACGAAAGAATCCAGCCTGTTGCAGTGCCACATAAATGTTGTAAAAACCTGAAGTGCTGTTGCTATAGAAGGCACATGAGCTTTGAATCCGTTGCTAATGAACAGTGCTTGGAAAACATTCTGAGAAATAATTGCAGGCTAATAACCATGTTTCAGAAAATCCAAATGATCCTCTTTTATTCCATGTGTCATAGCAGTCTGAGTGTGGAAGCACAATGCTACCTAATCTTAATTAGCTTCCTTAATCTTCCATTGGCTGGAGTTCATTTGCTCTATTCAAAATTGGTCCCCTAAAGTTTTCAGTAACTCCCAAAATTACTTATTCTTTAGTTATCACAAACAAACACACTCACACACACCCCCCTACCTTTCTGCAGAGAATCAAAGGAAAGAATTTTTCATTAATTAATTTTTTTTTTAAGAATTTTTCATTAAAAAAGCCCAAGCCTGCTCATTCCAGGTTACCAGTTTTTAGTACGGGGTTTGCTCACGTGTAAATGCAGGTAAGTTATTGCCATTAACACCTTCCCATAAACTGACTCTTGAAGAAAACAGTAGAAATATAAACAGTTCCATAAACAGAAATTATGAACACCCAGTCTTAAATATGATGATTACTTGTTTATAAGTATGTCCCATTAAAAGGTAATGACCACATGTCATGGTATCAGCATATATTTGGTTTAAAATAGTAGCATTTACTTGGAAGGCAAAACAAAAATGTCTTCTCCCCAACAAATATTTCAAATTCCATTCTTCACATAAAATATTCTACATGTTTAGAGAACGGCAAAGAAATAATCTACTCACGCATCATATTAAACAAAATGCAATTTTCATTCTTCAAAGATGAACAGTAATGTCCAGAAATGCATGTAGTAATCTGCTCATCAGATAAGTGAACTGTGCAAGAAATTATTTGAGAATACTTACATACAGTGACTCCAGTTTGCTTTTCCCCTTTCACTCCTGCTGTTATTCAAGTCTCAGCTGAAGCAAACACTCTTTGACAGGGATGCATTTCCTCAGAGCTGCTCTGTCTGTCTGCAATTCCCCAGCTGAACACTCTTCCAATAATTTATATCCCTATCAGAGTTCTCCTGCTCCCCAAGCAGAGGCAGCACAGCCACTCTGTCATCTCCCACTTGCTGAGCTTCTGCAGCAAAGAAACAATAGAGGGGGAGCTGACAACTGATAGTGTCCAGCTACTCAAAGAAAAGCAACCTGAGACCAGAAAGTAACACATTAGATGGTAAGGGTACACTGAAGTGTGTCATCTGTCCTCCAGTGGCATTTTGAACCCTCAGAAAAGCTGTAAAATACTGATCCTAAGCTTGTGAGGGCACAACAACGCTGAAAAAGGATTTCAAAGCAATCATTATCAGGAATATCATGATATTCAAAAAGTAGATATTAATTTAAAATGAAATTATATCTTAATAAAAGAAAAAATTCTCAATTTCTCTTTACCAGGAGAGCAGCAACGGCTGAAATACTCCTGACAGATACTATGTTCCCTTCAATAAGTTAAATTACTCTGTTAATATTAGCACCATCATCAACTGTGTAGCATGAGGATTAGAAGCAGTGTAACTGTTTAAATAGTAAACATTCTGTTTAGAAGGAATAACAAGAAATAATTCTGATATTCTGATGAAGGGCCATCTTTGTAACAGAGCTTCCCAAATTAATTTTAGTGTATGAGATACCTAACTACAATAACTTCTGTGTTGAAACAAGTGAACAGATGAATTGAAACATGAATCTTCAAGGCAAGCTCTCCATCAAAAAGAGAAGTCTCCTCAAAATTCAGTTATACAAGTTAATAATCATTCCCACAAGCTCACTTATATATACAGTGGTAAATTTCATTTAATGTAAAGGATTTCACAGAAATTTTATCAGATAGTGCTAAGGTTAAGAAAGCATTCAACTTGGATGGAGAGTTCAGATCAGAATTTAAATCTCCATTGGAACATAATTAATGCACTAACATCTATTAATAACCACAAAAACTGCTAGAAGAGCAGTTCTGTTACTACTTTTTTAGAGTTCAGTAAAACTCATTTTTATAGACAGAACTAAACATTTTTAACACTTACTTTACAGCCTCCTCTGGGACGGTATATACTGCTGCCAACTCAGCACCACTTCCTGACACTTTAGAGAAAAAAGAAAGAAATGTTAAACACAGTGGCAGAAGAGTTTAAGTGCCTTGATTAATTTTTCCGCATTGGAGTCTGACTGAGATAACACAATTTTTATAAGAGGGCATTACCTTTTTGAATTGAAATCAATGAGCTGGGATTTCTGCCCCCGCCATGCCCCCACCCCCCTTGTAGAATTCACAGTATCAGAACCTTGACATTTGGACCATTTGTATTATTGGGAAGAAATAATCACTTAAAGGCAGAAAGCACATAAGGATATCAATGCAACAATGTCAGTAAATTCTCAATAAAAGATTCCTATCGAATAGTCCCCAAACACAGTGCCCAAATGCCAAAAGTCCTTTAGGACATAAAGTGAAAATATTATGCAGCCAGGTTAGAATCACTTCATACCATGACCTCATTCACATGGTGGTGTTGGAGAGCAAGAAGACAAAATAATTACAGTCCCAAGGGTTTAAGTGCGACCTTCTATGGACAAGGCTCACCAGTGAGATGCTGTTCTCATCCTCTGGATAGGTAATAAGCTAAGGAAAAAAGGAGGAGGAAGGAACCTGGTGGAAATTTCACTGTACCCTGTGTTTGAGTGAAAGATCTTCTAGTGCACTCTAAAGAGAACCTATTTTGCTGTAGATCTTTGTTTCTTTTACTTCATGCAAAGAACTGATAGAGACAAACCATTTCAAAACTTAGGTAAAGAAAAGCCTCCCACAGTTGAGTTATTTACAACTATTAATAGAGCAGATCTTGGCATGCAGCATGTATAGCTGGAAGAAGCAGTGGAACATGGTGTGTCTTCTATTTCAGGCAGAAAGCAAAAAGCAAAAAGGAGACTGAAGTAGTTGCCTCTTGCAGACCCTTTCTAGAATGCAGAATGAAACAAGGTTTTAAGGCACATACCAAATTGTGCTCAAGGCCCAGAGCAAAGGTCTTGGACAGTGGAGCTCACAGGAATTACAGTAGAACATGCTATAAATGAAGCCTTGAGAGACCCAGTTGAAGCCTTTTCCAAAAACACCCTCTTTTGTCAAAAACTTCCCCAACTATTCTCATCATCAAGGGCAAACCACACTGATGTCATCATATGGGGGCAGGGTCAGTAGTATTTTCACACTTAAATTATTTATTTAGAAGTTCACAAGGTTCTTGAGACCTTCAGCCAAAGAAGTTGAAAAATTACATTCTGATTCATTTTAGCAATAGTCCACAGATAAAACTTGCACAAATATCAGGTCTAACTTTCAGGAGTGACTCAGTAAGATTATGTTTATTAATCAGGTGCATCTGAAATTTGTGCTTGAGATTATGCCAATTTAAGGAAAGAATGTATAACCAAGCTTTTGTTAAACAAGCCCTAAGTAATGTAACTAGGCTAGAAAATAACTAACAGACATGTGAATATTGCTTGTTGAAAAATTAGAAGGGATGGCTATGGCAGGATTTCCTATGACTTTATGCAGTCATCAGAAGCAAAAGAATGAGGCTATTTTTAAAGCAGCTGCTGTTTATAATGTTCCCCCTTCAGATCTCCACTTCTAAATCCCAGCCCATACTGCAGCAGGGACCCTCTGCTGACACGAGAAAATTCTTGAGTCAGTAATTTCCTTCCCAATCTTTCAGCTGACCTCAGCAGCTCCTAGCACTTGCCAGGCTAAGATGACTCAGCACTACAGTTAGATAACTTTTTTTTCATTCCTTCCTGAAGTCCAAATAATACCCAAACAGTCTTTCACTCCTTTCAAGATCAAACCTCAGCAGACAATTTCAGCTCCCTGTTCCTCTGAAGCACCAACTCTTCAGCTTTACTGAGGCTCAGACAAGAGTGAGTCAGGCACTGACATCCAAAGAAAGCAATGCCCTGCTGTGTCTATCACTATGCAGGAAAACTCGGACAGAAATTCCAGGCTCCCATGCCTTTGTCATCCAACTGTATTCCTAAACAAAGTTGAATTTTCCCTTTTCTGGCTCCTCCTGGAAGTCTACCAGCTGCAGCAGGCAATCCAGGACTGTTTTGCTGGGTACCAGACTAGGCTCATTTACTGTCTTAATTTGCTCTGGAAGCACAGTTTCTCAGGGCTCATTCAAAACCTTATTTTCTCAAAATACAGTTACGAGAATAAGGGAGACACTAAACCTACTGAGATAAGACCAAAATGGACATTCTCAGTTTTCTGAGTTGTTGTACATGCCCAAGTGAAGAGAAGTAAATTCTGCCAGAATTATGGCAGGTGTCCATCATTCTGGACCTGATCAACATCCACAGAGTCTTTCACAGAGACAAAGTGGAATTACTGAAATATGTGTGAAGCAAATTTATATTATCCATTTCAACAGTCCCATATAAGCCTAGTTTGTGCAAAGGTCAATGTCATCCACTGAATACCTGCAGCACCACCTTATTCAGGAGTGTATTACCAACATTTTGAAATCCCAGATCAATCCAACTGGGATATTTTTCCTGTCAATAAGAGCAACAATGTTTTGTGTTTAGAATATCTAATCTTTCCATTTTATGAGCAGCATGATTCTACTCCAAAGATGGGGAAATTGAGTCACAAGAGAGGTACTGGCTAAGTAAAAGTACCCAGTAGCTCAGTGGTTTAAAGCTGGATTAGCACCTGAATATTTGAACTGACCACCCCGATCCTCACTAAGCAGCCTCTCCAGAGAGCTGACAGTGCCACTGCCCCGTGCCAGTGACAGCTTCATCTCCAGGGGAGAAGTTCAAGTGCCAGCAGGCAGCGGCTGAGTGCACCTTCTGCAGGTACCTCCCGACTGCGGGGGCACCCGAGCAGGGCTGGCTGATTTTGGTTGGTGCTCTCAGCTCCAGCCGAGCAGACCCTGCTGGGGCACCCGAGCAGCGCTGGCTGATTTTGGTTGGTGCTCTCAGCTCCAGCCGAGCAGACTCTGCTGGGGCACCCGAGCAGACTCTGCTGGGGCACCCGAGCAGCGCTGGCTGTTTTTGGTTTGTGCTCTGAGCTCCAGCCGAGCAGACCCTGCTGGGGCACCCGAGCAGCGCTGGCTGTTTTTGGTTTGTGCTCTGAGCTCCAGCCGAGCNCAGCCGAGCAGACCCTGCTGGGGCATCCGAGCAGGGCTGGCTGTTTTTGGTCGGTGCTCGCAGCTCCAGCCGAGCAGACTCTGCTGGGGCACCCGAGCAGGGCTGGCTGTTTTTGGTTGGTGCTCTCAGCTCCAGCCGAGCAGACTCTGCTGGGGGCACCTGACAACCCTGGCTCAAAACAGGGCTGACACAGACACACAACACAAACAGGAAGAAATGCACAGAGAGGCTGGGTGTTATTGATCTAGGGCTGTGTTTTTACCAGGCTAATAAATACAGCGTCTGCTCATTCCTGTAGGTGTGTGGAAATCTCATTTCGCAGTGACACGCTCCTGAAGAGCACTGTTGGCATAATGCAGATAATGCACTTTAAATACAACATGCATTACCTTGTCATTTTTTAAATCAGACTGCAGCAGACTTAAGATAAGGGAAAGGGAATCCCATGGAATCCCTTCAGGTCTGATGCTGGTTTAGCCACCATCATTCCTATCCAGCCAGACTAATTGCTTTGTTTTTGTGGGCTCCTAGGGAATAACACACTTAAGAATTTGGAAAAAATAACAACATTGACTGTGCTGACTTTTGATCAATCACCACCTAGCTGGGAACGTCAGACCTATTACGTGTCCCTTCTTTGCCAAAAATTAATGAACCAAAAATAAGTACCAGAGTTTGGAACCAGCTCTGTCTCAGCTGCATTCAATGCCACAGTCACACTGGAGGGTGAGGAAAGGGATAAAAGGACTGAAAGAAGAAAGCAAAGGCTCGTAATAATTGCAGCACATTTTCTTTCTCTTCACTGTTAAATACGAGCAATGGCTAGAACTCATAGTGGCCAAAGTGAAGACAGGTAATTTTAGATTTTATTGGTGAAAGATTCAAAGAGATTAAATTTTAGGAATGAACAATAAACAGCCCTTCTTGCCCATCATTTCACATACACGTAGTGTTGAAGAGAAAAAGAGTCAGCCAAATGAACCAGCTTTAAATAAAACTGAATTCCAACCCCCAACTTCTGAAACAGTACAAGTTAAGCTGTAGTTTTCCTTCAAGATTTTAATTTTTTAGATCCTGGTGAATTTTCATGACACTATCCCAAAGTCTTTGATAAACTACTTTGTGCTGAAAAAAATATAGACTTTTTTTTTTTTAAATTGTCCAGATCTTATCAGATTTTATCAGTAACATAAATGTTGGGGTTTTCTTTATTTTTTAATCCAGTACTGTTGCAGCCTCTTTTCCTTTAATTTCCCAAGATCTTTTGGCAACAATAAACTTATTTGTTTTCCTTTTACAAAATGGTCAGATTCTCTCAAGACAATTAAAGGGAACCATGCTGTTTGAAGTAGCACTGCCATTATCCTGCCAATGAGCCCTTGTAATCCTGAGGTTATGGTAGGAGCAAAAGAACTTCAGTACAAACAATGACAGTCAGTCCCACAACTCTTGAATGTGCCATGCAAGAAGAAAATTGCAAGAGGAAATTGCATCCATTAGGATTATATTCTTGAATCATTTGAAGGTTAAAACTTTCAAAATAAATAAAAAGTCAAAGGCACTGCAGGTCTGCATTTCTCAGGTAGAAGGCTCAGAGTGTGATGTCAGCCAGAATGGTTTGGGTTCAATCAAAGGCTCAAAGCACAAATTTGCAAAAGCCAAAAAACCAATTTGGACTTATCGAATGTTTTGTTTAGGAAGATATTAAATCTTAAAGACTCAGAATGCCAGTTTTCCACCCCCTTTCCACACGGAGTGTCTTACCTTTTTCTATTTGAAACTATCATTTTATTTCCATGTTTCTTTATAAACCTAAAAATTTAACAAACCTCAAAATATATTCTAGTGTTTTCTCTCAATATTGAAATTAGGAGGTGGATTGGCAAACCACTGTCCCACGCCATGGCTAGTTCTTTCACAAACTGTGTGAAAAAATATTTCTATTATTCTATTTCTATAATATTATTATATTTCTATTTTTATATTATTATTATGTTGGGTACAAGTATATATAGGCAAAGTTACACTTATTCCAAGCCTCTGAATGGTCACATCCCACCAGGAGGCTCCAAGACCCAAGGCCATGGGTACCAAAAAGCCATCACCCCCCAGGCCACAGGGCCAGATTAAATTCAAAATGTCACTCCAACTATAAAACCTTTGCCTCTCCTCCATATTACATTATACAGTTGTTTCAGAGAGGTATTGAAATAAATATGTATGCAAACAAAATAGCTCCATCCACAAACATCCTCCTGTGTGGGGCTGCCTAGAGGGTTTTCTGACCACGTTCATTTTGGGCTCATTATTTCGGCCACTACAGCACTGGCATTACCTGGAACTAAATTGTTAAATGTGGCCATCACATGGCTGAAGCTCAAAACTGCATCCTCAGATTTAAGTGGGGATTTTTGTGGGGGCTGGAGGGGTGACTGGGCCCAGGCCACAGGGCCAGCTCCCCCAGGAGCCCGCCCAGCTCCCACCCAACATTCAGAGCCCAGCCCTGCCCCGGACCCCATCCCACTGCTGCCCTCCAGCCCCGGGGACTGGGCAGCTGTGGGGAAGGAGGGAGTAAAGAAGAAAGATGTCTGAAATCTGCCTCTGTCACCACTGACCCCTCAAAAGCCTCACTGCTGTCCCAAACAAATCCCTTGGGCTGCTGAAGCCCTGCTAAGGAATGTCCAGGAGAGCATTCCATGCAGCTCCATCCCTGCTTTCTGAGCATTCTCACCTTCAGAATGGCATTTTATTTTTGACATTACATCCCCTTTCTACATCCCCCCACCTCTGCTTTACTCCACCACCTAGAGGAGACACCAAGTTGCACAAATATTCCAGAAACTCACTGGGAATGTGGCCTTCCAGAAGCATTTCTCCCTGCACTCCAGCACACGCCTCAGGTGATGGCAGCTTTCCCTCAGCGACAGCAGTTTTCCCTCAGGCGACTGCAGTTTTCCTTCAGGTGACTGCAGTTTTCCCTCAGGCGGCAGAAGAGGAGCCTTCCCTCAGGTGACAGAATTTTCCCTCGGGAGACAGAAATTTTCCCTCAGGTGACAGGAGAGGAGCCTTCCCGCAGGTGACAGCACAGGATTTTCCTCAGTGGACAACAGTTTTCCCTCAGGTGACGGCGCAGGAGCCTTCCCTCAGGTGAGAGCGGTTTTCCCTCAAGTGAAAATCGTTTCCCCTCAAGTGACAGGACAGGAGCTTTCCCTCAGGTAACAGGAGAGGAGCCTTCCTTCAAGTAACAGCAATTTTCCCTCAGGTGAGAGTAGCTTTCCCGCAATTTGTGGTCATTTTCCCTCATGTCACAGTATTTTCCCTCAGGTGACAGCAGTTTTCCCTCAGGTGACTGCAGTTTTCCCTCAGGCGGCAGAAGCGGAGCCTTCCCTCAGGTGACAGAATTTTCCCTCGGGAGACAGAAATTTTCCCTCAGGTGACAGGACAGGAGCTTTCCCTCAGGTAGCAAGAGAGGAGCCTTCCTTCAAGTAACAGCAATTTTCCCTCAGGTGAGAGTAGCTTTCCCGCAATTTGTGGTCATTTTCCCTCATGTCACAGTATTTTCCCTCAGGTGACAGCAGTTTTCCCTCAGGTGACTGCAGTTTTCCCTCAGGTGACAGCTATTTTCCTTCAGGGCCCGGTGAAGGCCCCAGGGCCGGCAGCACCTCCGGGCTGTGCTGAGGTGAGCTGGGCCCACAAACCCCACTCTTTTCAGATAGGTTTGACTGTAAATTCTGCTTTGTGCCCTTCAGCCATTGTGCCCAAGAGCCATTTCCTTGCCGTCTCACTGATCTGGTGGCCCCTGATTAGAAAATTCCTCAGGGTTTTAATGGTCCAGTCACAGGTCCAGGGTTTCTTTTGGGAGCAGGATGATCTTTTACTGCCATGTTGTCTATTTTGGTGTCGTTTTCCTCCTCTGTTCAGAACAAAGTATGTTCACAGAGGGAAGAATCCCTTAGGAAGAGACAGAGGAGGGGGATTATTCATGTGATACACCGTGTGTATTAGCAGGTTCAGGGAAAGAATTCTTTTCTGCTTGGCAGTTATTTTCTTTTGGTTTTTACATTTTGTGTTTTTATTGAGAGATGAACAAATTCCACTCTTTTTTCTGAGTTTTCTGGAATTGGAAGGGGTTAAGGGAGATGCTCCATGCACAGCGTATCCTCATCTCGGGCATTGGCTTTTTCCATGCGGCAAATAGAAAGTGATTTATCATAAACAGCTAAAAAGGGGGAGGAAGGGGCTGCAATGTGAGACATAGAGTCATTGTCAAAGATTTCTTTTGTTAACTGTCACTTTGCAGATTGACCTGCCAACATTACACGGAAAATGTTGGAGAGGAAGGAAATTATCCCATTCAGTTTCTGCCATTGCTTTTATGTTGATTCCCTGGGGCTTTATGGGGGCAAATTGTAGTCAAGGCAAGAAGAGCAGGATGCTATCTGACTTCAGGCAGTGAAACTGAGGTAGATATTTTTAGTTAATTTACTAAATACTGTGATCAGTGGTAGTTTATAGCTCAGGTATCAGCCTCTGGGTCCCTGCCCAAAGTTGTTTTGCTTTCAGTCTTATAAACACATCTACATCCAGATAAAAGCTTCTTTGTAAATTTTATTTATTTGGAGGTTTCTACATGTGATGAAAAAGCTTTAAATGGTAGATGCAGACCTAGGTTTGGATCTAGACAAATTTTGCACTCACCAAAACAAATTTGAGCCAAATTTAGAAGTAGTGCCATATGACATGCTCTTGGGGAGTGAGAGGCTGGCTGGAGGCCCAGATCTGACAAAGATCTTTTGCACATTTTTATCTTTATACTCTGTGAATAGTCCTACTGATCATTCTATCAACCTGAAGTACTAAAACATCATCATGCTGGCCTTTAAGTTTTAAAAAATTGATCTTTAAACCAAAGAACTTTTTAAAAAGGCAGTTTTAAATTTGCTTTCTGTTTACTGAGCCTTAAGGAAACATCTGTGTCATGTTTTCCAGTTTTTTCTTTGCAATGACAGAAACTTTTTTTTCTATTTTTTTTTTTTTTCTTTTCCCTTTCTTTTCCTCCTAAAATGAATCTGGAGGTTCTCATGCAAATCTATGACTTTCAGAAATGAGATTTTAGGAAGATGTTGTACATTGCAGGACTCTTGGTAGGAACTGAGTGAGTTTGCAACACAGACAACGCAGCACTTGTTTAAAGCCTGCAGAATGCCATGATTTCTTTGGGACAAGAGCGTTAATCATACTGTGGCTAAGTGATGCACATGCAGTTGTGTGTGTGTGTGTAATTTACTCTTCTGATGCTGTGTCTGCTTCAGCCTTTTCATGGCACCATATTCAGTCCCTCATGCAATGGGTCCAAGGAAAGTAGATGTGAATTAAAGATAATTACAGGCCAATGATGAATGCTTTGATTCTGTGGAAATCATGGGAAAAGTGGGTAAGAAGGTGTCAAAAAGTCTGATTTAACTTCAGAGCAGGTATCTTTTGGAGAAAGTCCGCATACCCAGAGCAGCAAGGGAAAAACCGCTTAAAATTACTTTGTAAATTCTCCAGATAACAACCAGAAAATTAAATGTTGTGTAAATGAGGACAAAAAAAAAAAATAGTGTGTAGCTGGAAACAACAGAGAAATAAGCATTCAAAGGGTATTATTGATGTGTTTTAATTGAAAATTAAAGTAGCTTAGGGGCTGACCTAAAGTGTTGGCAGTGAAATCAAACCAAACCCAAGAATCTTTGTTTTACACAGAGCACTCAGCAGCCCCAGCTGCCCTCAGCCAATGCTGCTGCAAGGCTCTGCAAAGAGTGCAATTACACAGCTTCTGTCCCAAACAATCTTGGTTTAGTGTAACAGGCAGAGGCTCAGTTTTACACATGGAGAAATAAAGCATAGAAAAAGTGGGTTTTCCTCAGTGAAACAAAAAAATATGAGAGGAGCTGTATACAGATCTCGTGTCTGAAGGGAATATTATGCCTTCAAGAGCATTCTCTTTGTGGCCATCCACACTGTTACTTTTATTGTGTAATGGAATATTTTTATTGCTCTTTAACTAAAGGGATCCCTTAAATATATATTTACCATATAGTTTTGTCACAATTTGTCTCTGCTAAATTTTTCTGTGTCTACATGCACACTGTAATTATTGTGGATGCCCATGGAAGGATAAGACATGAATTATGACAGGGAAAAATCAATGCTGTAGCTGCACATTTATACATGGACAGCAAATGTTGCATGTAGTTTGAGTTACATAAATGAAATTCCTGGCTGGGCTATTAAAATCCATTTTCATAGTAAGCAGGTGGCCAAAGGGAAATGAAAGCAGCTTTGCTGGACCTGCAGGACACAGATAAACAGTGAAGCAGAACTCTGCCAAAAATCCCCTTGTCTATGGTCAGGGATAGCAGAAAAAGTTAATGAACTGTCAAAAATATACCATGGCAGCTTCTATGTCTTTTCAGACTGCAGAAAATGTGTTTTCCCTTGCAAGATACTCTCTTTAGCCAACCTTCCTCTAAGCTTAGTTATGTAAAGATTGTAATTACTGATTGCCCCAGACTAATCCTTCTCTAAATACATCCTTTTTTTGGAGGAGACTGTGGGTAAAAGTGTTGCAGCATCTTTGGGTGCTCTGTTGGGACAGCCCTGGCATTGCTTAGGACTGGAGAGGCCTTGGCATAAAAGTGATGTGCATACTTTTTCTTCCAAAGTTCTGGATTTGTTAAAACTTGCACAGGAAAAGGTAACCTCCCCAAGATTCCTTGGGAAGTTTTCTTGTGTCTAAAGTACTCTGGAAAAAAACTTACAGAATGAAAAATACCTGTGGAGTGCAAGGCTTCTTTCAAAGCTCATCAAACACAAGGGCTTCCTTCGACTTTGAGACTACTTTGGATTATTGAAGTCATCAAAAATGACCTAAGAATTGCTTGGAAAGGCACCTGTTGTGTTAGGCAAGTGGCATAGGACTCAGCATTCTAAAAATTTGATCTAAAAGTAGATTTTTGGCTTCATCATGTCACTTGTGAGAGACCCATACCAGGTTCTTTACAACCACTGAAGAGAAAGCCTAAACCATGTCTTGAAATGCAAGTCATGGTCTCTTTCATTGTAGTCTGCTCTGTGTAGACAGAGGAGTAATAAATCCTTTCTGGGACAGCATATTTAGTTTAATTGCTACTTCACTCAACAAAACCCTGGTGAAATCCATAATAAGAGAAGCAACACTCCATAAGCTTTTTAATGGTTGCAATATATAGAGATTCCCATTTGTCATGCTGGCATTATTTATAAGCCTTCTATACATATAGGTTGGGGCTTACTTTCAGCATTTAATGGCCAGTCCTGACTAAACAATGCCCCATACTGTAGTCCCTTTATCAAAACAATTGGAATATGATCCTGTTGTAATTTTATATATTATTATTCTTCAGGAATAGTTTTCTAAGGGTACCGTGGTGGTGGCAATTGATTCTCAGTTGTCCAGCATTTGGCACCTGCACGTTTATTACAGATATACACAGGTACACTTTTAATTGGGCCCTGGCTACTGCCAGATTAATGTACTAAGGACCATGATAAGGGGGACACATTTTACTCCAATAATATGACCTAGTCAAATATTGTAAGTGACCCTTTGTAGGTCTTTTTCTTCCTGTAAAGCACTGTGATTTTCATCAAAACAAATAATTTCTGCAGTATCTAAAAGCACCAAGAGCACCATGAACGTTTTCTGAAATAAAACTTCTTATGAAGCTTGATTTTTTTTTTAATAACCCTACTTAGATATTACTAATTATGGAATTTGCTATCAAGCAGATGCTTTGTATATCTTTTACTTTGAAGAAAGTACTTAATACAGAATATATTATATTTGTAATTAGTATATTAACATTTTTCTCTTCCAAAATTGAGACTGAGCAGGAAAATCATCAGAAAAGAAACATTTTTTTAAAGAAAAGAAAAGCTATTTTTATTTAATATTATTTTAATATCTTTAATTTAAACTTCATCTTCTTATAAATCACTTTATATCATTACCTAAGAAGTCCAAGCAGCACTTCTTCAGATGTTGCTTTCATATATGTGATGCTTCTGTGTAAAAATATTAGTAAATAATTTAATGTTGATTTTTAATACACGTATTCAGAGGAATCTTGTATGAGTTGATCGACAATCTCAGCAGTATTACCATGCTGCCCTCTGGAGTACAGTGCCAAAGCACTGCATGGTAAAGTTTCATAGGCATCTGCTGTTCTGTGCATCCAAGAAAATTATCACTGGAAAAAGGAAAGCCTTGGCCAAACTCTTTGAAAAGCAGGGTGAATATGTAGTGTTTCACTTCACTCAGCCCAGATTTTTTTGGACCTGTTTTCACTAGATATGTTTTACTGTATAGGATTTCATCCCTGGCTAGACCCCAAAGCCTTTGATGAAAGTACAAGTGATTATTGTAGGATCACCTCAATGCTTGTATTCGCATTCTTTAGTGCAGATTTTAATTTTTAATTTAGAATCACCAGACCGAGGTTTCTTAGCAAAACTGACTTTTGTCATCCAGAGGTGCACGGCCAGTATCAGACTGTCCCATTGAATCCTGCTTTTGTGGCTCCTCTGTAAAATAAGTCTCAGAAATCCTGGGATTCTACCAGGAGAAAGAAGTAGGTATCAAAGACAACAATAAAACACATTTTCCCTCACAAGCTCAAAAAACCCAGAGACATTTGGGAGACATATGCATCTGTTGTTTCCTAAATTAATTCATCTTTCTCCAAGATGTGTCTTGTGGAAAAACTAGAAATTCCCTTTCACTGCTCCCTCCTCTCCCTCCCTTCCCCAAATTGCTTTAAATCCACATAAGAATCAAAACAAAGGTCAGGCATTTCTGTTATCTCTAAGTTCTGGGAGTGGGGGGGAAAGCACCAAAAGACCTGGAGTTTAGGCTCAGCTTGAATTACTTTATTATCTTTCTAGGAATCTTTCATTTAATATAGATATTTAGTATAAGGATTCCCAGTTGCAGATTGTAGATGGCTGGAACTGGGGTTCAAAGATAGCAGAGGTCCACAAACAGAAAATACAAAAAACCCCCTCCTTTATCCTGCTTCTCCAATACAGAGAGACTTCAGAGTGTACATAATTCATGTTCATTTCTGGGTCCTTTCTCTGCTTCCACAATTGGAAAACATGCACAAGTTGAAAGATCTTATCTTCAAAAGTGGGTTTAGGGACTTTACAACACTTGGGATCAGCTAATTAAACTGTTAGAAGTTGTTAAATATTTTAAGTACTTTTCCATTGGCGATCAACAGGAATTAGATACCTTCTTTCTTTAAGTCCCTTTTTAATGTAAAAAGGTGCCTTTCATTAGGTGCCTAAAGATTTCTGAAAATCTACTTTCTCAAGTCTAGAGTTTCAGGTCAGGCAGAAAGAAAATGTAAGCTAAGTGACAGGAATTGCAGATCAGGTACAGACTGACAAGCCATGAAAAATTAAGATCCTGACAGGAGTCTGCAACACTCACTGTGGTGAAAGCATTAAACTGCATTTCAGTATAAGTAAGGAAAATAGCATCGATGGGAAAAGCTCCCTGTGAAAATGCAGGGACTCTGTAGGGAAACCAGAAAGTGCCCAAGAAAATGACAGTGATGGACATCAAGGCATGAAGTGATAGGGCATGAAGGGAGAGGAACTGGCTGAGATGGACTTTAATTACCATGGAAAACCCAGGTAAAGGGGCATTCCCCGACATTGAGGAAGTCAGATCTGAATTTTCCCTGGAGGTATGGGGGCAGAGAAGTATGACTAGCTACACAGTTGCTTCTTTCAAAGGATATCATAACCCATTACAAACGTGAAATTAAATTGTTAATTATTTCACAGTCTTCTTGCATAAGAAGCAGAGTAACTACAGGTGGCTCAAATGTGGAATCAGAAGTGTCCTGAATGCTGTAACTGTTCAGATTTGCATCAGATCTTCACTGTCTGAATTTTACTTGGATAGAAGTTCAGTTGGTAAATGAGTGGTGGTCAGGTTTTTTTATGATTGGATGTTGATTGAAAAGGAGCGGAATTTAGCCCAGGTGTCCTGCTGCTTAAATCCTAAATAACAGTCCTGCCTCCTTTATTCTGGAGTTTGACCTAGTAAAAACTCTCTCTGACTTTTTAGAAGGCTTAAAATTCTAACTCCCTCTGGTAATTTTAGAAATACCACCTTCCATTAATAATCTCTAATGAGAGAAAGTTTAATATTACTAAATAATTGTTTGGGGAGTTTATTCCCCATACAAGTGAGGACTTCTTTGTGCGCATATGACCTGCATAGTGAAAAAGCCCACATTATTAGTATGTCTTTTTTTTTTTTTTGAGAAAAGATGGCATCAGCAAATAAATCCACATCATCCTGGTAAATATTTTTAAAGAGGATCCAAAAACATATCAGAGCACAAAAGTAGCTTTGCTAACAGCTTCTACCGAGATTAAATATATATAAATATATGTATATATCTCCCAAGACAAAATACACAGCTTCATATAATCTGCTAAAGAGAAAAGTAAATATTTTGCAACCACAAATGAAGTCAAAGCATAACATTGTGGTGAGACTTAAGAGGAGTTAACAGACCAAAATGTCTCATTATTTCACAAATTATAGCAGCATGAAAAAACACTCCTTTAGTTTCAGGATACTTAGCTCTGTTTCACGAAATAAAAATATGTGGTTAAAACAAAGCGGCGTTTCAAGCCCAGCTCTGGGCGCTGGCTGAGCTCGGTGTGATCAGTGCAGCGTGAGTGACACTGAGCCCACACTGCAGGGATGAGAAATGGCATTTTTTCACAGAAACGGGCTGGCACACGGACACAGCTTCAAGCACAACACGATCTTAGGCCCACACCGAGGGCTTTCTCAGGCAAGGTGAGACAGTGAATGCTTCAGGTTCCTTTTGCTAATGGTGTGGATTAAAACCTTAAGGGTAAAAATGCAACCAGTGGCCTTGACCTGGTTTGTAGGGGGTGCCAGGAGCCAAGTTCTGCCCTCAGTTACACCCTGCAGCTCCCCTGAAGCCCGTGGCGGTGCCAAGTGTAACTGAGGGAAAAATTCAGCTGTTCAAATATGCCCATGGTTACCAAGCCAACTGGCAGCAATGGGGAGGGAATAATAGCAGTGCTGAGGGCAGGAGCGGAGGAGCCTTCGCGGGGCAGCCTGGAGCCCTGCACAGCGCTTGTCTGCAGCCTGGCTGGGCTCCTCAAGTCAAAGCTGTTCGTTTTTCCTACTTGCTCTGACGTACTGCAGACAAAAAGGGCCTTTCAGTGGTGAACGCTGATAAATGCCCACCAGCTGGGGCTCCTGTACCTCTCCATGCATTGTAGCAGCAGCCTTTTGTTTGTGCCAGACCAAATCTTGACGTTTCATAGGGCAGAGAGCAGGTTTGAAAACATTTTGGTTTCTAACACAGTAAATTATTATTGTTATTAACAAAGTAGAGCCGAGTGGCTTCCAGGCTACTTATGACACAGAAAAACTCACCTTTTTGCAGCACAGTTAATAGTTATTTAGTGCTTCATATTACAGAAATTGGGAATAGGCTTTCTGACTCCATCTGGGGGAACAAAAGATTTTTTTTTCATTTCACAGATGAGGAATCAAGATCTCAATATCTGTCTGTACTCATAGTGGAAGAAAGGGATTTAAATTCTGGTATCTTTAGTTTAGTGCCTTAGGATGTCAGTGGCTAAACCCCTGACCAGCTTGTACTCCACAAGTCGTGTGCGGCCTGAAGCTGTACACTTTCAGTGTAGAAGACTTCTTGACACTGAATAACCTTGACTTCTGGTATTACAATGGAAAACAAAACATATTAATCTTCCTATGGGACAAGTAGATTATTTGAACTTCTGCTTATATAGCTGTAGCTATTTGCAAAGTGTTAACTTCATCAGAGCAGATTAAAATCCCCAGGTCACCAGTTCTGTTGAGTTTCATAGACATAAAATAATAGAGATGCAGTGAAAAATCAGTTGGACTGTTTTGATTGACAGCCATTTTGTTTGGAAAAGATCTTTAGACAGGCAAATTATTCAAAAGAATTGGATGGACTCTCTAACCTGGAAAAGGTTAGAATTAATTAACCAGACTTTCAGCTGAAATAGGTCTTTCTTGGTCCATTTGAAATAGTAGAAGTGTTTCAATTTCTACCAGCTCACTGTTTCCCATCCCCTGCATTACAAACACATTGTCATTTGAAAAGGTCTTAAATACAGTAAAATTAACAGGCAAATACAGGAATAAATACACAGTGAGGCACTTTTGTTTTGTGAGTTCTATAACTAAGAAATCCATAATTACTGTAATCATGTATTTAATGCTAAGCATGTAGATCCTTCCATTTCCTCTGGCACAAATTCAAATTAACTGTTCCCTACAAGAAGAGATTTCTTCCACCTCCAACAGTTTATTGTAATGTCTGCAGTTTCTGATAATTACTGTGGTTATACAGAAAGAATTTGCACTTGCATGGTATTGTGCCATCTAAAGAATATCAAAGGGACACTTCACATGCAATATATAAAGACCAAATTCATACTTCCACTAATTTCTGGAAGAAAATGTACAAGCATTTTTCTGCAAGGAACTATATACTTCAGTATTTAGAATTTGAAGCAAGAAATTATTCAATAAATCAGATTTGGAGGGGACATGAAGTAGGAAGAACAGTAATCACTTAAGCAAGGATTTGTGCATTTGATTAGTAAATAAATTTTGCTTATCTAAAGCATCCACTTTCCAATGATCCAGAACTACAAATGGTTCAAAAGGGACAGATTGAGGCATGCAAAGTCACAAACTTGGCCTCAATGTTCTCTAGGCAGCTCTTGGACAGCACGGTGAAAGACAACACCCAAAGGTGGGAGGGCAGAGACACAAAGTACTCTGCTGTAAAATGAGCCCATTCTAATTATGCTAAAAGGTCCTGCATCTTCAAATGGATGAATGTCATTTATTGAATCACTCCTCCTTGAAGAGACTGCTTTCTAATTATATTTTCTCTGGAGAAAGATCCATCTTCAAATTGCTTATTTCTATTTTTCTTGAAAAAGAAAATTATCTTTCAAAAGAAAAAAAAGAAGAGTGGAAATTAAAACTGCCTTTACAATTCCTACTTTTTTTTTTTTTTGGAAGAAGAAGAGGTGTTTGAAGGAAAATACTTCATTTAAAAGAAATGAAACAGTGCATTCCTTTCTCATTGTCCTGTTAAAAATGGAGAAGGACAGTCAAAATAAGGATTGCCCCTTTTTAGAGCATGATACTCTCCACATGACGGCATGAGGAGGACCAGTCTCAGATGGCTGATATTGTCAGAATTACACGGCAGTCAGAGCAGGTAGAGATGATTTACAACAGCCTTAGGATTGTCTCGAAGGCCATAATGTTGGGGGTTTGGTCTTTTTGCTTGTATTGTTTTGTTTTGTGGGGATTTAGCTGTTTCAGTACTCATCAGGATTGTATTTTAGAATCTCAGTGCTGAACAGTCCAGTTTCATGACTCACATCATCTGTTACTGCATAGTGGCCAAGGGCCCATAGCAATTATTAAAAGGGAAGGCATAGAGAGAGGGAGAATTCCCTTTTTGTCTGGTGCTGAATGCCACAGAGAAATGAAATAACATAAGGAACACTCACGGAGGTGGGGTGGGGGCTTGTGTAGAAACAACATTCATAGGTGTAAAAAAGCCAAACAAATCTCTACTTTATACCCAGAACAGATTCTAAGAACAACTGAACAGCTTTTCTGTGACCACTGCGTATGTCATCATTTCATCCTCACTTTGGAGATTTGGCTGGGAAACAACTTGAAAGCGAATACTCCCACACTCCCACTGTAACAGAAGCTGCATCCATATGATCAGTGTGCAGAAAACACTTGGCCCATAGCTCTTTTGCCTCCTGACAACCCTTAGAAGCCTCTGCATTCATAAAATAGACATGGGACAACATGAGGCTGGAGATAAAAAGCATTTTGCGGCACATGGTGCACCAGTTCACCTCCAACAGTCTTTCTAGGGAGGAGAATGTTAGAGGTCCACAGGAGAGTCAGCATGATCTGAAGAACAGTATGAAGATACTCAAGAACATTATCTATCAATATAGCCTTTTAAGCATGTGTCCTGAAATTTTAATGGTATGTGATTGTATCTTTTTGTTTTTTTAAATCTGAATTTTAAATCATACAATCATCATCCTAATGTGGTTTAGGATTTCATAAACAGACATTATTAGATTGATAGGGTTTTAAAGGTTGATTTCAAAGAGCCTTTTCCATCAATGAAAGCGTGAACATGGATTATTTTAATCAAAGAAAAAAGGTGTTATTTTCCTTGGAATCACTGCTGAGAAATTTAGAAGAATAAAATAGTCTAAAGAATGGAAACTCAGATTATAATCACGCTAATTTAATAGAACTGCTGAAGTATAGCAGACAGTGTGGTGCACTAAGTCTGGTACAGCACAGCCATGGCAATGAGCCCGTTCTGCAAGTACAATGAAGCAGAAGCAGCAACCAGCTCCCTGTGCAAAGCGTCCTTCCTGGCAGATACAGCTCAGGAAATATTTGAAATATGCAGGCTGCTCATGGCTGTTCTCATCTGCCTGGAGAGAAATTCATTACACCATACATAACATACCCATACACTGTGCGATGTGGAGGATCCGCTTGAAATATCCCATTTATTTCAGTATTTAGCTGGTTAGGAGGGAAAGACAGAACATTTTTAACAAATGTTAGTCATTTTCTGATTGTTGGATTTACTTACAATGATGGTGAGTTTACTGAGTTTCTGCTGGCATTTTTCTACAAAGGACACCTTGATATGCTTCATTCATCTGGAACATCTGAAATGAATCACAAGGAAAGGATGGAATTTTCAAGAGAAAAAGAAAATAATAAAATGCCCACCATAAAAACTAATTCTCTATAAATAATCTCAATCAGGAAAACCTTTACCCCTGAGACAATCCAAGGCTGCTTTTTTAGTAGCTCTTTCCCTTGTGACAAGAGCAAACTTTCCCATGCCACAAATCATTCCCGTCTATCATTTTGATATAATCGGAAGAAAAGTCATCCTGCCATTGCAATGTGTCCCCAATTTTTCAGGCTCAGATAGGGAAGTATTTGTATGTTTGGTTGGTAAGACTAACTGAGCTTACAATCAACAATTGTGATCTTTCTGGCTGTTTTTTGCACTTCAAAATCGCAATTTCATTTTTGTAGTTAAGTCCTTGCTTAATTGATTTCTCAAGGTGAGGTCCTTCTCCTGGATCAGCTTCCCCAGTTACCATTGTGTTGCCAAGTTTATATGACATCCATCATTGTGGAAGAAAGATACTGTTCTTTCCAAAGAGGACATAGGAAAAAGTCTGATGAATTAGTAGAGTAGTGCTGCTTATTCAGGAATTGAATATTTGTTTTCTGTTTCCTTGATGGAACGTCCTGAATTTTGTGAATTAGTCTGACTCAGTCTTTTCTAGAAGCTGGTTTTAACTAAGTCTGATTTGTGAAGGGGGCTGTTTCCTACGTGCTTCAGCAGCCTCTCTTCTTAGATCACACCTCTCATTAAGGTCACAGAACAAAACCAGCTCCACATCCATCTTTAACAGCTCCCAGGATCACTACTTCTGTCACTCCATGTTTCTTATTCCATTGCTGTGGTTGCAACAATAGGAAAATATTTCACTTGAAAGCAATATTCTTGTACTAATGCCTATCAAGCCTGTTTTGATTGCAGCTTAGAAATAACAAATAGTTTCTCTTCAGTGAGAAATAACTCCATTTGCCATTGCTTTGGCCCTATGTACATTGCAAAGAAAATAACCGTCTAATGGCCAGGTTTTTAGGTGCTCTTTTCACTCTTTGGTAGCCTGAGGGGAGATGGATTCTTTACCAAGCCAGGAGATTTGTATGCCTGGTTTGAGTTATTGGCTGAGTGGGTCTGCACTGCACAAAGAATTCCAGTAATAAAAAGCTCATTCCCAGCCTACGTTATTGGTCATCCATCCTGGGCAGATGCTGGGAGACAGGAGCTGACACTGATGCTAGAAAGTAGAAAACGTATCAGAAGAGCCTGAACGATGATTTGAACACACACAAAGATGGGAGAGGGACCAGAAAGGGGAAAGCTTGCAGGGTTTTGCCTAGGAAGATCATTTATGGATGCATCACTGCTATATCCTAAGATGATAACACAGAGGTAAATGATTAGCTCCTGCAATCATTGCAGCAGTGAGGATGACTTGCAGGCTGAATGGTAAATCCAAGACAGGACTGATTCTGGGCTCTTCTTAGACACAAAAGTGCAAAATGACAACATTCCACCGGTTCTGTTGTTTTATAAAGGTCATAAAATGTTAGCCCAATGCAGGGCAAAAGGAAATGAAGATTTGATCTGTAATCTGCTTCTTATAACACCAGAGGGCTGTTGCAGATCTCACCAGCACTCCTGTTTGGTACTTTTATTAAATTCAAGAAACAAATGTTACAAATTTGACTTGGATTTTACCATTTTTAGCATTCCATTTGATATAGAGTGAGCTATAGAGTGAACTTGGGCTGAAGTGTACTTGGCTAGATGTTATTGTGGGGTTCTTGCATGTTGCAAGGTACAAGTGTCTAAAAATAGAAAAAGATTTGCTTTGAACTATGACAATGGGTTGCTTTCCTCTATGTTTTCCTAGAAATTACTCTGAAATATTATTCCTACTCTGGTTGCATGCTAAGTAATTCAATCAACTGAAAAAGAACAACAAAAATAATTACTTCTTACAGTATACTTTCACCAAATAGAGAAATGAAGACAGCTACTTAAATTATGTGAAACTGATTATACTAAGAGGTTGTCACAAATGTCTTATGAAAATATGAGTGACTGCATTTGGCAGCAGCTGATGTGACATTTCATCCTTTGTCAATAATAGACATTTTGGTGTGATACAGAATTTATCAAACTACTTCATCTCAGTGGGATGAACCACAACGACACTATTCAGTTGCTCCAGTAAAAAGGAAAACATAAGTAAGAACTAACAGGTTTGATACAAAATAAAGAGACGAGATAAAATGTAATTTGTTTAATTTTTACTTTGAGCCATGTTTGAAAAATAAAATTGGATGCTTAAAAAATTTTCAATTTCAATTTGAATTTATAATTTTACCTTCAGGGCTTAGTCAGATGACAACTGAAATAAAAAGAGAACTTGTAAAGATTTCAGAGAATATTGAATGAAGCTCATACTTACTGCTTACATTCAGTTTCTCACCTTGCCATGGAATATACTTTAAAAAAGAACAGTATATCTGAAGGAGTTTTCTCAATACTGTCCAAATTGAGTGAATAATTATCATAACCTTTCCATTTCCTGAGCAGCATCTCTATTTGGAGAAAAAGCAATGGGTTTTAAATGAGAGAAATGCAGAAAAGACTTTTTCATGAGTGCTTTCCTGCAGATATTTTAACTTTGCACTGTTTGTGCCATTTATGAGCTACGCTTGAAGTGCTCTTTACACATTTTGAGGTACTGGCCCAAAATTCTTGTGGACTCTGATAAGTTTTGGACTAAGTTTTGAACTATTACAGCATGAATTTTTTTTTAAATTTCAACTTTCCTCCTACTGCAGCAGTAACAATTACAGCCATCAATAAACATGAGATACTCAGTGCTGACAGGCAAAGTTATTTTAGTCACATCCTACCTAACTGTACTCAGAGTCCATGCAGTTTCAATGTGTTTTTCCTTTGGCAGCCTTTTTTTGTGGTTCAGAATCATTTCCCACCAAGTGTTTTATCAGCATCCAGAAGTTGGCCTCATAAAGCAGAACTTTAATTATAATTCTTTTCATTATGAGTTGAGGGACTAAATATTGACCAAGAAATTGCCTTAGTCTCAAATGTTGACAAATTTTTCCCATATGATCTCAGGAAAACCTTGATGGGAAAGCATCTGTAAGCCACCTGAGAGTTCAGGGTTTTTTTTTAATAGAGGGAGAGTCAACCCTATCCTGCCTGGGGATTATTGGCTCACTGAGCGACTCCACTCCCCTGGTGTTGTCTCTGAAGATAACAGTCTCCACTTTTTTAGCATAGTTTCTTTCATGTCTCTTGCCTGATTTTGGAGTTTTTCATTGTTTCAATCCTACTTTACTCCATTTAAACAGCGAACAGATCACAGGGCCTGACCAAAAGTCATCATGTCACTCCACAGAATGCTAAGCTACACAGAGCAGCAGATAGGAAATGTAATCTTTATATCTAATGCTTCCATGTGTCGTATTACAACTCTGCTGGAATTGTATGGCCCATGCTGGGGCTGGTGCACAGCACTAGATGGCAGTACCCTATTGCACTTCCAGGGAAATGATCTGGCCTGGGAAATGTAAACTAAGTGCAAAATACAACCACGTTTCTTCTCTGAGTTTGTTTTGGTCCTCAGTGTGAAGCTGATCTGAGCTGCCCACAAACGCCCTTTGTCAGGCTGCAAACAGCTCACTCCCCTGCAAGGGCCAGCTAATTAAGCACTTCCTGTATCTGCCAAGAAAACTGCAGATATTGCTAGTTCAGACACCAGCAAAATCAAACAGCTTTATGCCTGTCACATTTAGACAAATCTGCCATCATGAAATTGCACTGAATATTAGATAAATGGGAATGATGTCAAGGACATAGTGTACCAAAACTTAGTTTCAGTTGTCTTGCATGGAGTGTGAATTGATGTAACTGTACAAGAAGCTCTGTTCTCATTGTCCAAAACCGATGTGGAACAGTCTGTGAACTGCTAAACTCTCCTGGTTTCCCTGCAGAAGCTTCTGCTGGTAACTTGCTGATATTGAGATGATAGATGGAAGATGGAGTTATGATTTCAGGAATATCCAAGCCATCTAATCAAAGAGAAAGTTTTGTCTTGTGCATTCCCCAAAACACCTCTTGATTGTGGGCTGAGCAGACTTCTTTGCTGAGGCAACGTTTTGACTAATAAAGTGTCAAGTGACAGTCAAGTGTTTGTGTGAGTGAACTTGGATGGTCTTGAGTGAAGTTTAACCCAAAGGAGCATTGTAGAGTTGACCATACGCTGTTTATTTCATGAGAAAGTCAAAGTGCCTTGCAGAGTTTTGTAATGACTGATCCAGAAAACTTGAGTTTCACTTCTTGTTTGGCCCTTGGCTGAGTGAAGTTCTGTCTCTCATATTCTATCTTTAATGCATAAATATGATACTTAACTGTTTATGAAACACATCAAGATAAACTCATGAAAGCAAGTTTTCATTGCAATCACTACTGACTACTCACTCATTTCCTCTCATTTCGTTTCAGCCATAATTCTATCCTGGTCTTTGCACTTCATTACTCCACGCTCCTTCAAGCAGAACCAATATTTTATCAACAGAACCAGTAAGTCCCTACAATTTTACACTGGTTCCCTTTTTACCTCTAACTTTTCACAGATAGGGTCCTTACAGTATAAATCTCTTTAGCAGCAAACTTTTTTATGCTGTTGCCATGAGCTATGCGGTGACATATATGTTATGTTTATATATGTTTGAGAGAGTGAGAGACCCTGTTCCCCTCAAATGAAGGCATTAATGCCAGAATCCATCTCTTGAGACAAGTTATTGATGGATGAGAAAAGCTTCAGTGTGAGATACTGATGATATTATACCTCGGTAAGTCTCAGTGAGAAACAGCAAACTGTTAGAAACTTCCATGAATGACACTTTGGGGAATGTTTGTTCCTTGAAATCATCAATCTTCTGCACAATACTTAGACCCATAGCAAAGATGGTGTAAAGAGAAGCACACAAACATTAATTTAAACATTAAACTTTACAGGGACAGAGTAAAGCAGTAATAGAATTGAGTGAATTATCCCATTCAGCCCTGCTGAATCTGAAGTCTAGATTTCTAACCCTAAATGGGATTAGCAAAATTTCCAATCTTTTAATCCATCTAGTGCTATTTTTTAAAATATTTGCCTCTAAAACTACAGACACTTTGAAAGATTTATGTCGTTAAATGTCCACAGCCTAAATAGATTTGGTTTGGGCCTTAATTTAAATGAAAAACATTTTTCATTTAAAAACCTTAGATCACAATGAATTATATGCAAACTGAATGTACTTTATAATCTGCCTTTACAAATGAAAGCAGAGGGCAGCCATTTGCAGACACAGTGTTGGGGATTTTGTACTTTCTTAATTTGTTTTAGAATGGGCCTTTCTGAAACTGCCTAATTTTGAATGTAGGAGGAGCAGAAGGAATATTTTACATTTATCTAGGCAGTTTTGACTAATAATCCAAAAGATGTTACCAGGTAGAAGTTTAAAAGACAAAATGGTATTTCATCCACTCTATTTTTATTAGTAGCAAACAAAAGCATAAAACTGAGTGCTTCCCTGTTCGCACGGTAACCAGAAAAAAAATCAGAAGATAGAAAAAGTTAATTTCTTTTGTTCCACTGGAAGTGAACAGGAACTGAAAAAAGCCAGGATAGGTGAAAGGCAAAGCAAATCTCCCACTGGCTTAGTGCAGGACTTCACCCTGTGTCTCCAGCAGGCACATGCAGACTGTAATGAATATACCTAAGAGCAAGGTTGGCAGTTCATCATTTTGCTGAGTTTCATCATTTGGGGAAGGCTTAAAACTTTCAGCTGTCAGCTCTCATTATGTACTTGGTTTTCAAGCATTTTCGCAGTCCTCCCAGTTAAGGAGACAGCAAACAAATTTTCAAAGGTGCCTACGATCAGATGGCAGAAGGATGTGTTTTGTGTATGCGCATGTGCTGGAGTAAGGAGGGAATTAATGTGAATTAAAGGCATTGCATTGAGGTTTCTGATTCACTTAGACAGTAAAACCACAGGGTAAAAATTCTGTATAGTAGTTGTACCAGAATTTACCTCTGTGTATGAATCTAACATAAACCAGAGTGAGGTCCTTCCTAGGAACTGGTACTCCCAACTCAGAATCTGCCTCAGTGTTTTCTTCAGTAACGGTCGCATCTTTTTATTTTTTCTTTTCACATAGAAAACTATTAGAGATGTAATTTAGTCTCTGGATAGCATGAATTAGGAAAATACTTATTTTTTATAGCCAAATAAAATTTGTTTTTTCAATGTTTTTCTGGTGTTTTTCCAAAGCTACGTGAAACATCAGGAAAGTATCAGGAAAAGGAAACCAAATGCTGATGTGACTTCTGAGATAAAAACAAACAAAAAAAGATACTGTGTCTACATTGCTCCTGCTGTCCCTGCAGAGATCAGCGAGCGCTGTGTGCCCGCTGGTGCCCTTGTTTGTCACACGGTACCTGTGGCCCTTTGCAAATGCTTTGATATTCCTTCCTGGCTCTCCTGTGTTTGGGTACCCAGTTTCCTGTAGTCTTTCCTCACCACTAAGCTCTATTTACTGCCCTTTTCCAGGTGCTGCTTTGCCCCCAGTTACTTCCCATGCATGCCTTTCTGTGCCGAGGTATTTTTGCTTTCCTTCCCCTCTGCCACATTCCAGAGTCAGTGATCCTGCTGCCAGCTGACTCTCCAGCCTGCGGATGCAAGGTCGTGCTGTAAGACACCGAGGCTGCCAATTTAGGACATCACCCGCTCGATCAGAACACAGCACTTTTGTTTGTCAGCAGCCTCAAATTATCCGTATCTGCTGTCTGAAGTCCATTAAGTAACGATCGTACTCCCTGTGCAGATGTGGTTGGCTCTCTGGGTAACTACTGAAGCCAAAGTTAGGATGATACTAAATATATTTATTTCTATCCTGCAATGTCCCTTTGGTTCCCAAGCTGCGGTGCTCTGGCTCATTCAGAGTTTACTCCCTTATGAGGCAGCCTCATCAATGCTTTGAACAGATGAACATTTTTGTCCCTGGACTGTGCTGCCCTGAGCAGCCACTCTTCAACACAGGCAGGAGCAATCCAGGGCCAAAGAGGCAGGATAAAGGCAGGATAATCCTAAAGGCTCTGCTGAGAGGGAAGCAGAGCTGTGGTGCAAAGCCAGGGTTAAAATTCTTAAGCAGCGTGAGGGGATGAATATCAGGTGCTGCCTGTGCCACACAGCTGTGAGAGGAGGAGGGGGTTATTTGTTTCTGCAGGTTCAATATTTGGTCTCTGTTTTGTCCACACTATTAACTGCTTTGCAGCAGTGGAAAATGCTGATAGTAGTTTAAAAATGTTAAATTATTTCACAAAAGTAAAAATACTATTTTCCTCATTTTTCAATGACAGTTGGAGCATTGTCCCCATTTTCCCCCCAAACTTGAAGATTTGTTTTCCTTGCTGCTATACCTTTCTTTGCATCTTTCTCTACCTCCACTTTATTTTTAGTAATTAATAATTGAAAAGCGGGAGGAAAATGAGGTGGGAAAAGCTTAAATATTTTGCATTTGCATTTGAAACAAATCCAGTAACTATTTTTAATATATGTTTTAAAACCAAGTGAACATTTTGAACTTATTCCACTATTTATTCATGTAGTCTACCACATTACAGATTTCACTAATACTTAAAAAAAATTGCTGTTTGTGGGACAATGTAGGTGATGTAGACAAAAACACAATTTTGCTTGATAAACAGCAACTGGCAGAGAGGAATCCAAAGTGAAAGGCTCAGTATTTGTCCTTTTAACCCACCCAAAAGCCGGTGACATCAGAATAGGCTTCTACAACATTTGCAATTTCCTCTGCTATCCCCAGTGAAGCACAGGAGCTCTGTGGATGTTTCACTACCAAAAATAAACCTCACTGTCCCAGCCCACTGGGATTTCACTGCTTTGATCTCTGCTGGGAAACCACTGAAGGTGTTTTACTGAAACTGCCATGCTGAGGACGTAAAAAGGAACCTTTTTTGTTTTCCTCCTTGTTTGCAGCTGTAAGCAATGAACTTACTCCCAAACAAAATAATGTTTGAGTTGGAGCCTCTGTGCAAGGCAAGCATGGATCAATGCAGATTATTATAATTGTTTTTCAAAACATCAGGAGAAAATATCAGGAGAAATATCAAAATATCAGGAGAAAACAGGAAACATCAAGAGTCGGAGCTATCTTATCTAGAATGCCCTAAGAAGCTGATGTTTCCATCAGCGCAATTGTGCTAAATTAACACAGTTTTGCAGTTTTACCAATCAGAGGACAGTCCCATTTCCTGGGACTCTGACAAACATTTGTATTCCTTCATTAGCTGGCCCAGCAAACCAAAACATGAAATTTGCATATTTCAAAATATGTCTCTGCTTAATAAAAAACGGGACTAACACACCTGAAAATCTGCCCTGTTGTTTAAATTAAAGATTTTACTATAAAATATAGTGAATATACTTTATTACATAATTTTAAACAAAAACCATATTCTGTTTTCAGAATGCTGACTGCCCTGCTTAACAATGACCAACACAATTTCATATTTTCTGCAGTCTTTTCAGTCCAGTTATTATTCTTCCCCCTCATTTTTCTTAATTTCAACAGTTACAAATTCCAAAATACATCATTCCTATTCCCACAGAAAAACAGATCCACAGATCCACATACATATTTTGGGAAGGCAACCAAGAACACATGCAAGATTTTTATAATACATTCAAACGCATAAGCAGCAACAGGCATAAAAATAACGGCTGGGCAGAAGACGATCCTTGAGAGCGATGTTTGTGCTCACTCTGCGGAGCAGGAAGCGTGGCCAGGTTGGTAGCTCACTGGGCTATGATGTCAGAAGGTCAGATCACACATTAGGATTTGGGCTCATCCCAAATGTTGACACAGGATTGAAGGGGGAAGGGAAAGGGAAAGGCATGTGACAGTAAAGGACATTGTATTCAGCAGTAAATGTCGATTGGGAATATCTGTCATTGGGCTGGGGAGAGGTAAGTCCATTATTGAATCAACACAAAGATTTCTTCTCCTGTTGCTAAATATTGAATTAGGCTGGGAATAAGCACCAGATCTGCTGAAGAAGACACTACTTACTAGCAGTAAATATCCTTTAATATTAATTTAATTTTAATTAAATGTGATTGAATATATATTCCCATCTGACAAAAAGAGATTCTCACCATGTATAAGGCTAAATTTTGTGAGTGCTATTTGGCTCAGCATGCTGTCTTTAAAAATACTGCCATGATAGCTAAGGTAGGATCATCATGGAATGCTTAGATATTCTAAATCTGCATTTCATCTTCTCTTTTGATTACATCTCAGCCTTGCCCAGTTGGCCCTTTCCCAGCTTTTAACCTTTCAGATATGATCTGCAGCTGCTGGATGCAACAGGAAATGAACAATAACAACTGGCACCAGTAACATTTCTGGGAGCGTGCAGCTCAGCCTCAGTTTGTCTGCTATTGCTGTCCTTTTCCAAACTTAGTCACCATGCTTTCACTCAATAATGTGCTTATTATGATATTAAGTTTCACTAACAGAGATTCAGAAAGTCTGCTTTTATTTAATTTAGTTTAAATTTCCCAGATTTCTCACCAACCTCATGCCAATAATTTTAGTTCAAATAATAAACTAAAGCAATAAAGTAGCCTACAACAAGCCTCTTGCCAAAAATGTCTATGTACCTGTTTCTAATACAGATCTTGATTATAGGTTTTTCATACACTTGTGCATCTGGTATCTCAGTTGAATTTGGTCTGTTAAATAACAGCATTTGGAAAGAAAATAATGCTGCCTTCTCAGAAGGATTCACAGTATAATCTCCCAGATTTATTAATATTAAAATTCTTGTAATAATTTATCTTGGGAGGGACATATGGGATCATCTCATCATCCAGTCCACCCTGCACAGCCCAGTGCAGCACCAAATTTGAAGCTGGCTCTAATTTTAAGATAAATTTCCCAGGGCCTTGTCTACCTCAGCCTTGAGTATCTCCAAAAACAGAGATTTCAGTCTCTCAAGGGAACTTGTTTCATTGCTGATTATCATCACTGAGAAAAAAACTTCCTTTATTTTGGCATAAAGTGTTCTGATATCTACTGGCCATTAAAAAATACCAGTTCCCTACTCAAGTAATATTTTCACAGCAAACTTACTGGCAAAGATATTGAGCATGCAGAATTACAAGTATAATTGAGAGGATGGGTTAAGCACAAAATTGTGAAACATATTTTATGCAAAGGAAGGACTCACATTATGTGATGCCTATAAATGCATTTGGTGATCTGGCAGGTATTTCTAGGCCTGTCTTTGCTGAAAGACCTTAAAAGATCCTCAGATGACTTCTTTATTCTTATCCTCCATCTTGTTTCAAGTGGATTTAAAAGTCATTTTTCTAAATGCCTGCCTGTCATTGTAGTAAATTAATCAACTCATTATTCAGTGGTAATGCTCTCAATTTCATGATTACTAGAACCACACCTTAAATGTTATCAAGGGTCAGTTTATTCCCATGTTAGAAGAAAAAAATGAGTGGAAGGCAACGTATTCTTTCACATACCCACCTCACACTCTGAGACAATAGGTCCTTCTAGTGCCACAGTCATTTCCTGCTGAAGGCATGTTCCTACTGTTTGTTTTAATTTGAATAACTGAACTGGATCATGAGCCTTTCACAGGGTAAATGGGTTGGCCAGGCAATTTAGGCTTCTTGTGGGAACCACTCAAATGTACAAATCTATTATATGGCTTCCATGCTGAGAAAACACATTAGCGTTAAAATGCACAGCAGCAGCCTAGTCTCAATAAAAATAATATTTAAAATCCACTCCTAAACTATAACTCCAAGTTGCAGCTGAATATGAAATATCCATTTCCAGCCAATTACACACAATTTCTATTGTGCTTTGGAAGATATGTATATGCACCAGGAGTAGGAAAATCCAAACCCCCCATGGCTCTAAGTGACCGAAACAGGGAAAGACTTAAAACATTCCAAGATATGCTCAGGCAGAAATGCAGTGAGCCTTGTGACTTCACAGCAGGCCTCTGTTCACGGTATGAACAGCACAGAGGGAACCCTTGGCCTTATGTGCTGTAGAAGAACTGCTTCAATCCCAAACTTGTCATTCTAGGAACAACGTGATTAACTCTCATGGGTTTCTTCCATAGATGAATAATAAGACAATTAAGCTTGGAGCAAAACCTGATTCTTTCAGTCCATCACAGAATCTCTTTTGTCTCCAGTGATGAAATAGGCTTGAGAAAAATCCTAAAATTTGCATGAAGTCTAGTGAGTAAAGATAAAGGCAAACTCATTTAAACCCTAATATTACAGGTACTTGTGCTTACACTGCAGGAACAGCTTGTTCCTGTTGCACAGCTGGGATGCAGGAAATTTTTCACAAGGCTAAAATTAATACATATGTTCAAGGCCTGTCAACATGAGTATTACAGCAGGTTCCACTGAAACACTTATTCACAGGATGCAGTCCTTACTTTGGAAATTAAGATTTCCAGTGGAGCTGTTCCCATGTAAAATGTTCCTGTCTCGCAGCAGGACTCCAGGATACATTTGTAATTCAGATTTCAAACGAGAATAATTGTTTATGGTCAAGTTCTCAAAGAGCAGGGAATACTGAGCTAACAGAAAGATGATGTTCTCTTTATGCGTGCACATGTAATCCTAATTAATATGTTCACTGGCCGTTGCAGAAAAGAATTAGTATGATGCTTAAACTCCAGGTTTATTTACCTTATTGATCAGGATTCCTCCTAAGCCTGCAGTTGCAAGCCAGAGTGGTATGAAAAAAAACCCAGCAAAACCTTGCTACAGAGATTTGTTCTTTTTTATTGCTCCTCAAAAAGCATTTATCTTTCATACAGTCCATCTGGATTTATAAGAACTTTCCTCCTGCCATAAGCTTTCCCTTCTATTTTTGTATGGAAGTTTTCAGTATCTTCTGAGATGAGTGGAAATAAAGTTTTCTGTCTGAAAGCCAAGTAGTTTCCTCTGATCAGAGTACTACAGTGACACAGTAAATTTGGTTATGAATTATCCTCCTGTTTAGAGGAAGGCAAATCTGTGCTCAGGGAGAAATCACTCTCAGCTAAGTGAAATTTAAGTATCATTAGATCCCTTTTGAAAATGTTCAATGTACATAGAAAATTGACATAATGGGAAGCAAAATTGTTGGTGGGAAGATATATCATCTACTAGCATGGCCAGGCATCAGAATTCTATCCCCCTGTCTTCCCACATTTTTATTCCACTAAATTATAAAAACCTGCTTGAGAAATGAAGCATCAACCAGATGTTTCCTGAGCAAAGACAACTTGTGTTTCCCTTTGCACATCATCTTCCGAGAGGCAGCAGCAGTGACTGCGAATCTGACATCATTCTCTGTGTTGACTTTGGGTTACTGAGAATCTTTCCTTTCCTTTACCTTCCAATTCAAATACATTCGTTTTAGAGAGAGATCACATGGAAAGAATGGATTTGAATGACTGGAACACATTGTGGAAGAATGGTTTATATTCATTTTGTTACAGCATCATTCCTTATGGAAACAGGGGATGGGGGACCAGTCATTCCACAAAAACCACCACTTCTTTTTTGAAGAACATGCCAAAACATGTTTCAGTTAGAGCTGGTAAATTTAAAACAGAAGTTCTATATGAAAATAGGTCCAAAGCTTATTATGATTTATGGAAACTCTGATATTGCACTTTGGAGCAGATGCCTGTTTGTCGACAGAAACTACAGCATTTTTCTGGTTCTCTTTGGCTGCTGAGAAAACTTCCTTAGTCCCTGTTAATCTGTAGTATGACACCCACCAACCTGCTAATTGGGTGGGATACAGAAGATGAGAGGCTCAATCATCACCTAACGGAAATGTTAATTCTTTTTTCACTCAAACAACCCTTTGCTTACAACAGATCACCAAATGAACAAACTTAGCACTCCAGTTTTAGGCAAGCTGCTGGAACAAAGCCAACTTGCAGGTGCTCCATTAACAAGCAGCACGGGAAGGGGGGTTCATGTTTCATAACCCTGTCACCAGAACTCATCATGCATGATGACTTAACAGCTTTCACCACGGGTAAATTCCTGTTCAAGCTATCCAGAAAGGCTCACATGATGCATGTATAATTTATGGAAGATCAATATTTAATCAGTCATTAATAATGCTCTAAAATGTTTTAAGGACATCTTTACATCCAGAACCTGAAAACACCAACTCTTTCTAGTCACAATCTTCTATTTAGACACGAAACCACATCACACAAAGCTGTAACTTTTCTTCCCTAGTAATACAAGATGGGTTTAGTAACTCAGACTTAAACTGAAGTGTCACTGCATATTTCTGTTACTTTAAAAGCCCACAGGGAACTAAAGACAAGATCTGATGTTGCATTCATCTCACATCACTGCTTAGCTGCTTGTAAACAGTGGAAAAGCTGGTTTCAGTAGCTGCTGTTCAGACATGTTTTAATTTAGGAAGTTGTGTACAGCACAAGAAGCTGCCTGTGCAATGGTTTCAGTACGGGTATGTGAGCAAAGGCCATTCTGCACATTCATGTGGGGTCTGTAGGAAATCAAATGTTCAGCTGGATTGACAATGGAGCCATTCAGCTGCCTGAACTCTCAGCCTCAGTGTCTCAGCACACTGCACAGACATGTACACTCTGTCCTGGTGACAAGTAACTAAGACAAAGTGAATTCATGGTTATAAAATGCCTTCACTCTTTCTCCTGCTTTCATTTCCTTAAAGACTAAACAAAATTACAGATTGTCTGGAGAAAAAGAATGAAAAAATTACCTCTTTTGTACATGACTCATCTCTGTGCACATACTCAGCTCACTAGGTACGCACTGCTTGTAAACATTTCAACTCGACTTCTAAGGAGGGTTTTCAATTACAATAGGTTTTGGACTACTGTGGCACAGAGGTCAGTTTTGTTCAGAAAGAACTGGATATTAATTACTTTGCATCATTGTTTCAGGAAGATTCATCCTCAGCTAGTCCCCTTTCAAAATTCTGTTATATCATGTTGTGTAACACTGTAATATTCAATTCAGTGATGGTCTCCAAAGACACTTGAAAAATGCCTAAACTGCTGGCAGAACACAAGGAATCCTGCTTAGTTCTAATCCAATTTATTCTTTCAAAATCCTTTAAAAATAAGGCAGCTCACCGTATCAACTTGTCATTTGTGACCTGCCCAGCACAACCACTCTGAAACATGAGAGACCGAACAAGAACACTACATGGATAAAATAATGATTTATTGGAAGCAAATATTCACATAAGGTATAAAGTCAATCACTTCAATAGCTTCTATTTTAAGAAGACAAAGCTACTCCATTACCAGATCTATTCAGAAACATTATTAGATTTAGGAACAGTATAGAATATTTTAAATCCCTGAGATTGAGACCCTCTTATCTTTTATGCACTCCCTGTCCCATCCCCTGAAAAGGTGCTGGAAATTTAATTTCCTGCTCAGTTAAGCTCTTAGTGGGTTACCATCCATTCTTTGTATCAGCATGAAATTTAAAAATGCAAGCAAGCCCAAGTTCCACATCAAGCTCATCCACATTCAGTGGCAGGCACCCCATTCAAAATGACTTCCAGTTTCAAGTTGGTATGCAAGATGCTTTATAGATAAGGCTACTGACTCTGAAGATAAAATTTGTTCCCCTTAAATCAGACACGGAAGAAATCACCTCCTCCTTTTTCTTCTAGCTAGACACAGCTGTGAGTTTTTACTTTTCATATAAAAGCATAGAGCTGTGAAGGCTTTAGGCTCAAGTCGTTTTCCATCTGGATTTAAGGAAGCTTAGTAACAGAGAATTCCAGTTCCTACTGCACATTTCTAGTAATTTACCTCAGCCCTCAGCATTTTTAGGTTTATATCAGGCAGAGAGTTTAGAATGACACACTTGGGTAGCAGAAACATTCCCTCCTATGCAATGCAAGTTCCATTACTGAGGTTCAGTAGGAAGCCACCCGGCAAGGCTGCAAAGGCAGATCCAGGCATAACACATGCAGACAATTTGCAGTCCCAATTCAGACGTATTTTCTAGTAAGATCATTGTCTCTTGTACAAGGATGTAACATAACCATTGCAGAACTCCTCTAGTTGACACCTGACAACCAGCATAAGCAAAGCACGGGGAACAAGCCAAGACCTGAGAACTTTCTGAAGCTGCAGCTGATGTTGGTGCTACCTTGTCAGTGGCCAGCTCTTCAGCTGGAGATGAAAAAAGAAGATCAAATAAAACTCAAAGCATAACGCAATTAAAATAAAATTATTTCCAATATTAGAGGTAGATTTTATCCAGTGTAATATATAACAGCCACTCCCTTAAGAGCAGAGATCTAGGAACGAAACAATTCAAATCAATTTCAATACCTATGTGCTCTTAGAATAATTAAGGCAAGCTTTTTGTATGTCCTTCAAGAAAGCAGGCACACCACTCTGTAAAGAGAAAAATGGAAAAGTCATTCCTGCATAATGTAATCAATAAAAACTATAAGCAAGATGAGAATTCCTATTATATAGATCAATGCCTTCAGACAGATACATTTCTAAGATCTGATATACAATTGTCTAAGATACAATTCAAAGATCTGGTACAGAGCATCAAACCATTCCTTGAATACTTCAGTAACAAACTGCATTATCAAAGTTTGCTTGTCTTGAGGCTAATCATATACACTCTGAAACAGGGATTATTTGGGGTGTGCTGCAGAAATGTACCTGCCTGGTTAACTAACCAAAAGAATTTGACAGGAATTAAAATAAATAAATAAATAAAGACTATTGTCATGAGAGCAGATAATGAGACTGTAAATATAGGACTCTGTAAAAGCTAGAAAGGCTGATATATCTGTTTCAGGAAAAATTAATTGTACCCAACACACAGAAGATGGGTATGAAGGCAGTGAATTAGTTCATTCTAATAATTCGAAACAGATTAACTAAAGATCATTGTGTGTTAACCTTTACCTACCTTGGCAGCCCAGTTGACCAGCCAGGATGGAATCATGCCACCAGGATCATCAAAATAGTACATATAGACTAGAGAGGAGAGAGAAGTTACCAGAAAGTTATCTGAGGATTAGATCTAACACACTGCGACAGAAGATGTCAGTGTGCATGACTGAGGCACCAACTGCAACAGTTCTGCTCTAAATTCTGCACAAAAAAGTCAGCTTGTCCTGAAATGCAATGTGAAGTAAATACAGGCATTCCCAGTTAACCTCTGGGAAGCTGACAGAGCCACAACATTAATTTAGATTACTGCAAAGCATTTTTGGCACCCTGTCTTATAAAATAACACTGTCTTTAAAAGACTAATCTCAGACAGGAGTCAAGCTCTAGGCGAACCCTTTAATCTACACGTCTGTCAAACACAATACTTGAATCATTGCTGAGTTAAGAAAATTGCAGCAGAGTCTCCCCAGCTGAACTGTCTAGCAGGAAAAGAAGTACACACTGGGGGTGGGATGGCAGTGCAGAAGGAAGTGGTCAGTAGACTATTCTTAACTACCCAGCCAAACTGCTAAATAAAAGATTCTTCACAGCGGTGCACTGCACTGGACATTTCCAGAAGTTTCATACTTTTTAAAGTACTCCTTGGCTTAAAATTTGCATTCCCCCTTTGTGTGTTTTGCTAATACATGTATTCCCCGTTTACATGACTTGTGACACATTTTCTTGACCTCTCACCTTTAGATCCAGCCTTGCCATCACTTTCAATTGCCACGCTTTGTTTATAGCTTTTAACTCTGATAATACCAGGCTTTTCGGGGCACTGAGGAACAGCCACACTTTTTGCTAGCACAACCCAGATCTTCCTCCCATCCACATCCATCTCCCGACGTTCCCGAATATAGACATACTGCACTGCAAGTTGAGGAGGCATGTCAAAACAATGTCAGTTTGAGGGATGAGGAACTGACAAGTGAATTCCATCACAAACAGCAACTCCTTCAAGTTATTTCTCATGCCCCTACAGGATTCAATCCTGCAGAGCAATAATTCAGTTATGGGAGCTCTAGCTGCGTGTGGGAAGAGGCACCCACACTCCTCTTCACGCCATATATATTCATGTAATGTGAGGACTGCAAGATCTTAGACCAAGTGCAGCAGAGCAGTGGAATCAGCTCATTGTTGGGATTCCTGGATGACCAAGAGGCAAAAACTGCAAGACAAACAAAAGGTTGAAAGGATACATCTCTGTTTGAGAGAGGAAAAGGGTACTTCACTTCCCAGTAGATGACTTTTTCACCATCATATGTTTCCTCATACAGTTCTACAGTTGAAAGAAGAAGACTGTTAGATATTTTTAATTTCTACTGCAACAGAACTATACATGGCATTAAGAACTGCTCAGATTTCTGACATGAATATATTTTTATGCAACCCTGATGTCAAAATTCATATGTATGTAAAATTTTAGCAGTAAACAACATTAAGAAATTCTGTACCAGGGCTGTTCAGCTATCAAATACACAAAAATAGGCGGCCAGTTTTTCTGTGGCTATTGAATTAATTGGTGGGGGAAAAGACTCAAACAAACAAAAACCCCCAAAATATAAAAGCAGAACAATTCTTGGGGAGGCAGAGTCAAATTCCTTTTCCAACAGTTTGTTCATCCAAAGCCTTTCCATCTCAAAGCTTTTTCCTCGCCTGTGCATGTTCTGCACAATTCTAAGTCACAAGTACAATATGCTTTTTCACAGGCATGTCATTACCCTTGCAAATTATACTGAGTTAACATGGAACTAGTTAGTGCAGCTTTCTAACACCTGAAGACATTTTACATGAGTGATTAATGAGTTTTGGAAAAGCTGTCAGGAATTTCACAGCAGAATATACAGGCAACAGAAAACTAGAATCTTGAGCTGTTTATGAGCCTTCATTACACCACCTTCAGTCTGCCTGGAAACTCAAATCAGAAGGCAGCAGAACTGGATAAAAAAGTAACCAAGAATAGTGCCTAAAACACGGCAGTGACTCAGTCAGATAGTAGTGTGGTATGAAGGAGAAAAAGCAGTTCAAATCAAACCACATAACTGAGTTTGAAAACCTGTCTACAGTACAGCTCCTTTCCCTGCGGCAGCAGCTGCTGCTATGAGGGCAATGGACCTGACAAGTCAAGGGGCTGAGCCAGGGTGAATTCCTGTTGGCTCAGGGCCTGGAGTAAAGAAGAATGTGATCCAGAAAGGTGGTTCACCTTTACAGTCAGAGTGTCTTTTCTTCCTTTAGAGCAGACTTGTGCCTGAGGTGTCCTGTGTCCTCCAGAGCCAGCCACAGCCCTTTCAGTGGTTTTGAAAACGAGGCCCGAACAAACTGATAATCTCACTGATAAGGCAAGTACAGCGTCCCAGACGGGAGATTGCTCCCCTACATAACATGTTCCAAACCAGGCTTCTGTTAGTATGCCCAGCAAACCAGCTGTCACCCATGGAAACAGCTTCTCCTCTTCTCCAGCTGGAGCAGTGCTGGATGCACCTGGTGTTGTAATAACCCACAACATTTATGCTTTCCACCAGAGGTCACTGGAGCATTGGATTATTCACTTTACTTTCACTTCTAACTGCAGAGCTTTCCTTTTTTAAAGGCACCATGACACTGTTTTAAAGACCCTGACACAACTGTTATTAGCTACCTCATCTACCTGTGTACCTTTGCAAACACAGGAAAAACATGAGGTGAACCACATCTCACCCACGTTCACTTCAAAGAAGAATAAAGTGCATTTTAATCAATGATCTGATTTCATTTAGCATCACTACAAAGAGATCACAAGTCCATTCCATCCATAGTATAGGCACAGCAGCCCTTGCTGCTTCAAAAGTCATTTATTACAGTTACATTGTTGGCAAGTCTGATCTCAGTCAGGACAGTGCTGCAATCAGCAGGAGCAAGTTTCAGTATTGCTCAGGCCCAGCATTCTGCATCATGCCACAGAAGCGTGTGGTACCTCAGCCACTACTCTGCAGTTTAGTCACAACTTCCCTGCTGAACTGGCAGCTGCAGCACAAACCAGGCCTCAGGATGTCCACATCTCATGGATATTCTGAAACATTCAGGAGCAGTTGCCTTTTCAGCTAAGAAGGCAGCTACTTCTGCTCTAGTCGGGTTTTTATTTCAGTGCCAGCCAGCAGTTCAGCAGAGAACTCTCCCTTGGACTGCCACTTGCATGGCTGTAAGAGCACCAAGGAATACAAAAAGTAACACAAAGAGCAAAAAGGCTCTCAATGGAAGTTTTCTGGGTTTTCTTCCTAAACATGAAAGAAAAAGCCCAGGCTTAAATGGGATTACAATTAAAACGCTGGCTGGTATTATTTCATCACATGTACAGTCCTAAAGAATGGGTGGGCTTGTGTTAGTTTTTAAGCTGGAAGAAAAGCATTAAGCTATGTTTATGCCCTTCAAGAGTTAATTTCTGTGAAATGCTGGACTTAAAACACCAGCACAAGTACAGATTAACAGATGAACAAACCATGGTCAGCAAGGATATAAATGTCAGTTCTGCAACATTATCTAGTTTTTAGTTTAAGGGTGTAGCTTCCCCCAACGGCTTCCTTTCTTTTCTCTATGATGGAATTTAAAAAAAAAAATGTTTATTTAAGAAGGATTCATTTCTCCTAAATGCACTTAAAGACTACTGAAGCAACTCAATATTTTTACATCCAATACAACAATGTTGAGTCCCACTCTGGCTCTTTGTTTCATTAATGGCGAAGTGCTACAAGAAAGCTACTGACCATTTTGACAATTAACACGTATTAATGAAGACACTACTCCTTACATTTGACAAGTACTGCCGTGAGTTAAATCTATGGTTCTCTATATCAATACAGCCACAGGCATTATCAGCAATCATTCCCCGTGGAGCTGTCCTAAACCTAATAAGCACAACATTTAACAAGTCTTTGCTATTTAATACTGCTCCATGTTCAGCAAAACACTCTGACCACTTTTCAGTTTTATTGGCCTGAACTGACTTCAAGCACAGGCTTAAAAAAGAAAGGCTCCCCATCCTTTTTTAAATAAATGGATTACTGGATGTCTGTATCAGCTGAACCCTTACCTCATTACTGCTGACTTAAGATGTTTTAACATCATATGGATATCCAGGTTCAATGCCCTTTTTCAAAGAAAACATTAAATAAACGTACCTAAATTAGTTATTCCTTTCTCTGCAAAAGCCCGAAATTACCAAGTATTCTCTTGATACACCCATTCCTGACTGTAAAAGGTGCCAAGAACAACCAATGCTTTCAGGAAAAGATATTCCATCATGCATCAAACTGGTGGAAGTCTGAGGAAAATTTTTCACAATGAGAACAAACAGCAATTGAAATAATCTCCCCAGGGACAAAAACTGGAGACTTTTAACACTCAGCTGAACAGGGTGCTGGGCTGTCTTGTCTTGACTGTGCTCTTGCCAAGGAAGGTTGGACCAAATGATCCTAAAGGTCCCTTCCCACCAAATATTTTATGATGCACTGCTCCACTGCCATATGCAAACAGACACAAAATTTCTCCATTTCTTCCCAGAACATCTACTAAAATTTAACCTAAGCATTACAACAACTAGAAGCTACAAGGTGCTCCAGCATACCCAGTGATGCCAGTTGTGCTGTAACCAACATGGAAAGTATTAATTCCAGAGGAAAGATATATACATCTGTTCCAGAGCGGTGTTTACTCGTATATTTGCAGAGGGCAACCTCATCCCTAAAGATATTTAAGTCTGACCCAAAGTCTTTGGAGGTAGCAACTTCAAAATACCTTTGAAGAAAGTTTTAGTGGGAACAATCAGAATGAACTCGAGCTTGCCCTTACACTGCCTACATGAGCTTACCTTTAACATACTGATCCCACTCTTTTCTGAAATCCAAGTCCATGTAGACATCCGCACACAATTTTGGGGGACAGTCAGCAAGACCACCAAAGATTTTATACTCATAAAGTCCTGATTGCTGTGGAAACAGAATGAGGAAAGGAAAAGTCACACAGGAAAGGGAAGTACTCTGCTTCAGGGAGAACAGCTGAAGGAAGTTAGGTGGGGCACAAACTACAAATATGCTCAAGAGCTGTGAAAGCAAGTGTTCAAAAAACAATGCAAGATCCAGTCTTTAACCTCTTGACTTTTTGATCTATACATGAAAGTTTAAATCCAGCCAGGCTGACCTGCCCTGCACAATGGTTGTTCCTTCCCTTACACCAGTACCCTTTTATTTCATCAGGAGTTCCAGAGGGAGCATGTTTCTTCACACACACAGTCCCCTTTTCATCTCCCATGGTCAGTGCAGACTAAATCCTGCCCACACTGAGGTTTACCAGGAGCATTAAATTCTTGTGGCAAGTTAGTTATGCTTATACATCAGGCAGGGATACAGGAATGCTTTACAATGTCCATGCTTATATACAATGCACTGTTGTATCTGCCTTGAATATTTATCAGCTATTTTCTTTCTGAAAGCTGAAGGGGTGGGGTCCAGGATATCTCCTGTGTGAATGTTTTAATGTTACTCTCAACATATGGAAACTCCATCTGTGCCTATAGAGCAATGCTTGTGCTATTGTTAGCACCAGTTCAGGCTTAAATTACAACAATGAGAGTATTTTGAATATACAGTCAAGAAATCAACTTCAAGCATTCCCAAGGAGAGGTGGGAGGGATTATACAACATTCCATTAGATGAATTTTCTTCTTTCCTTTGCTTTCACAAATCAACTCCAGAAGACAAAGATTTGAAGTACCAGAAGATAATAATGGGACCAAGAGGCTTAAGCTACTCATCTTCAGTGTGGCTTCACTGAAGCACCAATCACCAGCTTCAAACCCAAACTATTCAGCATCTGTGTAACCTCATGCACTCATCTTTGTAAGAAGCATCAACATTTTTATTCTCACAAGAAAAGCATCAATTTACAGTAAGAAAGTTAAAACAAGAGTGAAATGTTTCAGGTTTTCTGAGGCCTGTCACCAGGAGAGTCAATCAGCTTGGCTGGAATACAGCACTGAGCAGGAAGGCCCATATCTATTTCTGCAGCCTGCAGAGAAGGTGGAAAGGCAAAGCAGAAAGAGAAGGCAACAGGAAAAATAATTGCTGCTTTCAGCTTCCTGGACTATCACTGCTACAGTGGAGCTGCAGTTCAATAACTGCAAAAAGCTAATTTTTCCAGTAACAACTTAAACAAAGACCCTCTTCCTCGACTTGGTTCATCTTCTCTTGTGGCATTTGAAGTAACTGAAAGACAAAGCAGATTTATTTCCCAGTAGAATCAGAAGATTAGACTTGAAAAGGTCCCTTGCATCCTACCTAGTTTGTCCATCTGGCCTAAAGTAGGCGCACTGTACACTACATACAAAACCAACCAAGCAAAAAAGGACAGACAACTCTAAATGGTTTTAGTTTCACATAGTCCTTTTAACTCAATAGTCCTTCTGCATAAAAGCACGAAAGGATGAGGAGGAGAAGCCTGAGCTTTTCTCCACCCCACCAGCTGCCATTCATACAACAGCAGCACAGCCACCGCAGGAACCCAGGGTACCCCGGTCCCATTTGCCTGGCTAAATCCAGCCTCCAGCTTCCCAAAGTTCCTTTGCCTTCACTCCCCACGTGATGCATTTACAGGTCTGGGTTGAGCTCTGATCCTAAAGCCTCTACTTCATCCACTCCAGAAGGAACAGCCCCAGCACCCCGTTCTCCATCAACACACTATTTCCTGCATGGATACCTGGCAGGCACCCCAGCCTCGCCTGTGCTGTGTGCACTCATTGATAAGCTCGTCTTGCCATTGCCAGTTACCACATCCACATTGTAAACAGGGACTATTTATCACTGAAAATATTCCAAGGTCTATTAAATGATGGTTTTTTAAAGTGGCTTTCCCCACCCCGTTCTGCCTTTAGCACAGCCCTGTATGCTTGCTGATTTTTTCTAACATTACCATGTCTGAAATGATTTTTCAGAATACAAATACAAAATTGTCATAGAATACAAATACAAAATTGTCATGCAAAGAACAGCATGTAGTCTAGCATTGTAAGGAGCTGAGGAAACTGTGATCAGTGAGTTAAAGAAATAGGATATATATATATTTATATATGGATTTAGAAGTCAGTATTGAATCCTAAAGATGTGTCAGAATGGAAACATTGTCAATCACAAGCCAGTTCCTAAACTGGAAGTTCTTTAAAGAAGTAAGTCCCCCAAAAAGCATAAAAAATTTCATTCCAACCCCTTCTGAACTACCTCCCGATTTTAGAGGGAGAACGGTGGAAAATCAGTGGGAAAGGAGTTTTGGAGAGAGGCAGGAAGGGGGGAGGAAGCCTGGGGACCAGGATGCTGTGACGCGGGAGATGCTCAGGAGCAGGTGCGCTCCCCTCAGCACAAACCCCCTCCGAGGGGGCTCGGGAGGGCAGCACATCAACCACCCCGTTAGGCCGAGAGCCCCTTCCCCCGGGAGCTGCCCCGTCCCGCTGTTCCCAAGCGCGGTTCCCCGGCACGGTGCGCGGGCGGGGGTCACTGCGGCCCAGCAGCTTTCCCATCGGCAGTTAATGGCATTACCCGCAAAGCTGCTTTCTGGGAGCCTGGAGAAACCGAGCCCAGGCCTGTGCGGGCAACCGGCGGCGGCGGGCGGGATCGTGCGGGCCCCCCAGCCCCGTCACCCCTCAGCCGCCGCCCCCCGGCCGCCCCGGGCCCACCTCGTGGTACAGCCGGTAGATCCGCACGCCCCCGGTCTCCACCAGGAGCTGCCAGGGCCCCGCCGCGGCCGGCGCCGCCTGGTCCAGCTCCCGGCAGGCGGCCCGAAACTGCTCCTCCGAGAAGCGCCGCGGTGACGGCGCCTCCATCTCCGCCGGACCCACGGCCGCCTGCACCGCG
>VZTX01005871.1:313-34711 GCA_013400915.1 Pardalotus punctatus | reverse complement strand
GGCTCGGCATGGCACGGCACGGCTCAGCTCGCTCGCAGCCCCGGACCGCCGGCCTGGCGGCCGCGCCCCCGCCGGCTCCCGGTGCCCGCGGGGCTCCGGTTCCCGGTGCCCGGTTCCCGGTGCCCGGCTCTCGGTGCCCGGCTCCCCGGGGCTGCTCGGGCACGCCGGGGACCCGCTGCTCCCTCCGCTCCGGCACAGGGCTCCCCCCGGCTCCGGCAGCCGCGGGGCTCCGCAGCCGGAGCCGCTCCCCGCTGCAGGTCGGGCTGTCCCGCGGAGCTGCCGCTCCGCTGCCGCCGGGCTGGACGTGCACAGGGCTTTCCCCGCCTGCTCGCGTGTCCGCTCGGGGACAAGCAGGGTTTTACCCCAGGTGTGTGTGTGCCGTGTAGCAGGCGCCTTTGAAAGTTTCGCAGTTGGCAGATTACTGAGTTTGGTAGTGGAGGGGTTGGCTTGGCTCCCATCCTACCCCGCGGCTATGTCGGGAAAACGAAAAAGGTGCGAGAGTTTAAATCTGTTCATGATTTTACCTAAAAACTTGGTGAGGAAAACTTACTGCATCCTGAGGCTCAGACAGCTGGTATGGAGGTAATGTGTTCCTCTCCAGCCTTTTATAGCTCAGGGCTTGATCCTGGAGTCCTGTAAGTACAAATTCTGGTTGTGTATTTCCAGGAGTGTTTACCTGGGGAAGAGCTGCAGGATTGGGTTGAGGATTACTATAGTCTGTTGAATTCTGAATGAACTCAGGCTCTCCTCTCGGGACACAAGGACTCCTTGTGCTGTTTTCAGTAGTCAGCTTAATGCATAGCCAAGTGTGAAGCGTGAGCATTCTGATTTATTGGGCTTTTACATAAGCAAAAAAGGGTGTCTGAAGTATTGTGCAAGATAAAGAGACTGGAGTGCAGAGCCTGAAGGCGGAAAACTCAAATGTGTCCCACTGGTTATGAGTAAAATGTGATAAAGGGGAAGGAGTTGTAGTGGCTCTTTGCCCTTGCACAGAGGTGTTCTGTATGTGGGAAGCCTCCTGAGAGAGCACCACATTGAAATGATTCCGAGTTAAAACACTGGAAGCTTCGTGTAGAGATTTCTGCTTCTCAGCGTTGTGGTGAGGGAGGGAGGGAAGGAGAAGGGAAGAAATTGCATCTCAAAAAGTTGCTCTGTCAGTTAGAATTTTTGATAAAGACATTAATTTTTAAAAGATTACCTAAACTTTGTGTAGTCAGGGATAAACACAAATAACTGACAGAGCAATTAATCTTTTTTCAAGCAAGATGCTGGCAGAGTGGCTTAGGGGGCACAATTGCGCTGGGAAGAGCGTTTCAAACAAATGTAACCTTGCTGTAATCCGAGTGGAAGTTGACTGCAAGCACATTTCAGAGGTCTGCATTTGTTTTAATGCAATCTGGATTATTTATCTGAAGTGAGGGTTTTTTTCCTGCTTGTCCCTCCAAACTTTTTGAGAAGTTTAACTGATGGCTAGGTAGTGTGTAGAAGAATATAGTCAAGGAGATAAACAAGGAGACTTCCTTATTATTAGCTAACTTCAATAACTGGCTAAATATACTTTAGCTGTGTCACAGGCTTATTCCAAGGATCTCCTGGAGAACAGCAGCACTTTGTGCCGGTAAATGTTTGTGTTTGTGAAATGTTAGTAGGCTCTAAATAATTTCGAAACAGAAGAACCCTTTAAGTTTATCGTTATACAAACTTATTCTCATGGATTTACTCTCATCCCCACCTAGGACTCCTGCTTCAGTGTGGAAATGATCTTCCATGATCATGCACTTCCAGAAAGGGAATGTCAAATAAGATTAGCAACATAAATCTCTGCTGCTTCATAAGTTTTACCCAGCTGCCTGGTGACTTCACAGCTGTTTCTGCAGTTGATAACAATTTCCATCGCTCTGCTTTCTGCAGAGTCGTCACTGCCCTGCTGCAGAGTCCGCCTTGTCCCTGCTGGAGTTATGGATCTTGTTTTTAAAGAATCCAATAACAAAAATGAACAACAATAAATATAGTGGACTTACGTTTATTACAATGAGTTCTTGGACTCTGTTAGTCTTCCTTTTTTTATTCTGAGAAGAGTTTTTGGGATTACATTACTCAGGTTTTGTTGTAATGGAATAATTGTAAAAGGTTTTTTTAGTGGTAAGCATGTCACAGTCAGTTCACAGCTAGGAAAACTGAGGAACAGGGAGATGGAGTGATTTGCTCAAAGAAATTGGGCACAGAAGAGACAAACCCCCATGTATTCTGAAGTGAACAATTCTCATAGGTGTGAACCTCTTCTCATAGGTGAAGTGAGCAATAGAAATTAAGTTAAATGATATTTTTATCTACAGAAATTCATGTGCAATGCCTTTTCCTGCCTGGCTCTTTCTGGGGGATTTGACTGGGTTATGATATTTTCTACTGAGACGTCACATCATCAGAGGAAAATGTTGCATAGGGCCAGACATGGGTGGCTGCTGCCAAGAAGAGAGGCAGAAGCCACTAGGAGAGCCAGAGGGAGATCATCTCCTGCTTTGGTTAGGTGAGGAGCAGGAGGCAGCACACAGCAGGAGCTTTTCCACTCAGGAGTTTTGTTCTTGAGAAGCTGATAAATATCCAACCACTTTTCTTGTAGGAAACTTCCACACTAGAATATTGTCGCCTCCAGTTCATCATTCAACATCTGACACTTCAAAGGCTCGAGCAGCTCTTTCTGCATTGAATTGTCATCCAAGACACCTTCAGCACTCTTCCTCTTCTTTCTGAGCCAAGGATCTGCTACCATGGATTTCTCCTGGATCCGGTAGGTGTGCATGCTGATGGATTTCACTGCTTTTTGGTAAATCTCAACTTACACTTACTAGTGGCTAAAACGTTCCTCTCCCCTTTATCCAGGGCTGGCCACAGATTGCCACAGAAGCACATTCTTCCTCCAACTCAAAGTAGCTCCTTAAGATAGTACTTGTGGTATGATTAGTGAGAGGATGCTGGTGTTGCTGGGTATCTTTGCCTAAATTTCTTACCCTGAAACTTGAACCAAATCACCTGTTGGCGTAAGTCAGAAGTGACTTTGCTGGCAATGAAGATCCAGTGCCCTTTTTTCTAGGGCTGAATACCTTTGCTCACACTTCAAATAGGTTCTGTTGTTTATTTAATTTAATAGTGTTTCAATAGAGGGTTATTTGTTTAATATGAACGCCTGTCTGCTTACATCCTATTCCAGACAAAAATTCTGCTCCTCAGAAATCAACAGGTATTTTGCCATTGAGTTAATTATTGTAGATTAGAATATTTTTTTTTATTCCTGTAATGTTTGACTGTATAAATATATCTCCTTTCTACATACATTTCTGTAAAAGAGGTCTGGGAGGTTTTAATGGCCTTTGAAGATGGATCTGAAGCAGAGGGACAAGGAGTAAATATATTTTGATTGAAGGTTAAAGTTTTTCAGAATAATAATGTTTATTATGGGCTTTTTGAAGTTATTAGGAAGTTTCTCTATTTCAGTGGCTGTTAGAGTACTTGGACTTTTGAATAGTTATTACAGTGTATGTGAACCAATAGACCTTTTATATGGAAAACAGTTAGTTTTTTTCTCCCTCAATAATTTAATTTATTGAATTACAAATTATATTAACAATTTAATAATAAAATGTTAAACTAATTGAATATGGCTAATGGCAAGACTCAAAAAAGGTGACATTTGGGGACCACATTTTTACGTTGTGCTGAACTTCTGTAACATTTTATGGATAAATAATGCAGCAACATAATGGCACCAGTGTAAGTCTCACTGCTGTGTCAGTCATTGTTGAAAATACAGGACTTGGGCTCAGATCCATGTGGGAACAGATCAGTGACACTCGAGAGCAAATCCATGGCTTTCCTGGGCTCTTTCTTTCTGATTTGAAAGGTATTTAATGATGTCTTATGATTCAAAGAACAAAGCTGCCAAACCTGGGAGAATTTAGGATATCTAAGGTGTCAGCACAGATATATTTGCTTTGTCTGATAAGTACTGAAGAAATCCCCTTCCTGCCCTTGGAGATGCCAAGTCCTCTCACAGAAACAGGCAGAACCATGGAACGGTCATGGTTGGAAGGAACCTCTGGAGGTCATTTGGTCCAACCCCCCTATTGCTCAGCAGGGTCACCTAGAGAATGCTGCCCGGACTGTGCAGATGGCTTTTGAGTATTTCCAGGGGTAGAGACTGCAAAACCTCCCTGGGTTCCAGTGCTCAGTTATCCTCATAGTAAAAAGCTCCCTGATGATCACAGAGTGTTTCAGTGTGTGCCTGTTGTCTCTTGAGCTGTCCCTGGCTGTGCTTGTGTGTGTGGTGTGCTCAGCAGGGCCAGGCTCCTGCGGCAGGGCTGAGCCCAGCAGGCAGCTCTGCACTGCAGATCCCCCAGGGAGCTGAGTGCTCTTCCCCAGGGCAGTAGAGCAAAAGCTTCGGCAAACCGGATCCAAGTTTTCCTTCTCTCTTGAGGGTTCAAGGAGACTTTGCATACAAACTCTCTGACTACATCCAGCCTTTAGCCTGTTTGTGCCGTTGTTTAAAAATAGTGAAATCCCCTTTCTTGCAAAACCCACGGCCACTTGTAGGAGGTACTGAGATATAAAACCAAGGGCTCTCCACAATGAACGAATATATCTTAGCAACAAGGGTGGAGTGGTGGGAAAGGAAAAGGAGAATACAAGTATCTGGCAATTAACTTCCTAGTCACAGATGTGAAGGTGATAAAAGTGATAAAAGCATTACTGCATTGCCAACACTCTTCCTTGTTCTCTGAGCTGCATATCATGCTGCTCATGAAAGCAAAAGCGGCACAGCCCACACCAGAGAGTGGTGGAAGAGTCCTGGGAGCTGCTCACAGCAGGAAAATTAGTGGCTACTCTGTGTCCCAGTCTCCAGAGCATATTCTGGGGTGCACTGCAGCACCCAGCCTGGTCCAGGACGGCACATCCGTGGCAGCCTTGGCGTTGGCAGAGATCACTGCAGGCCCCAGGGTGGCCCCAGAGACAAGGCCAAGGTCACTCATGGCAGCCTGGAGTGGTGGAGAGCCGTGGGCTCCTCTTGTCCTGATCAGGTGGACTCTGATTATTCCCTGGGCGCCCCAGAGCTAAAACTGTGCAGATGCAGTCAAACTGTGCCTGCTGTCAGGACTGAGAGTGTGGTTACAGCATGGAGACAGGAGACAAACGGCCTGCTGAAACTGAGATGAGTGAATATGACAGCAAATCTCTCTCCCACACAGTAACAGGGATGTAATTTCATGGATTTACAAGAGACCCATTGCCTTTGCATGAAGCCAGTGTAAATGGAATGCTGGCAGTCTGGCACTGATGTTGCTGTAACAGGAGGTTCACCAGCCTTGAGCTGAGCTGATGGAAGGGAACTGCCCGCATCCCCCCACGTCTACACCTTGTCATGACCATTTGAATTTTTTCCCTAGGTACCATTTGCACTGAGAAATGGCTCACTGTTCATCTTTTTTGCTGGGCTAGTGCTTGACCATGTTACTGTGATGTGCAGTGCAGCTAATCTGAGTAATGTATTGTGTACAGGTGTATATATAAAGAAGCTCTGTGGAAAAAGTGTGTGAGCAAAAATCAAAACAGTGTGTGAACTTATCTTTGTGAGAAAATGTAATGCCATTGAAATCTAAATTACATCCAGAAATACTGACTTTAGGATGTAACTTAATGTAGGATTTGGCCCACAGCACTTTAATGTTGGTGTCTGTCTTGGTCTGTGACTGTTGTTTCTAGCACTTACATACATATTGTTGACTACTGTAAGAATTGATTCAGATCCTTCACAGTTGGTAGTGTCACTATTGATCTTGTGCATAAATTCTTGTGGGGTCCAAATGTTGGGTTGTTTGTGATCTGGGGGATACTTCTGTGTCCCCATTTGTCACATAAATGGTTGATAATTATTGGTTAACTCATGCTCTTCTCTCCGCAGTGCAGCGCGTGCTCAGCCGAGCCTGCTCTAGCCTAAGAACTGACCAAGCCGAGGCAATCAAGATGACAAACGAACCTATCAAAGAGATCCTGGGCACCCCAAAGCATCCTGACTCCGTACCCACGGAGAAGAGCAACAACAATGACTGTGTGATAACCACCATCCCCCTGGTCAGCGAGTGCCAGCTGACGGCCGCCACGGGGGGAGCAGAGCTCTCGTGCTACCGCTGCACCATCCCCTTTGGGGTGGTCATCCTGATAGCCGGCATCGTGGTGACTGCCGTGGCGTACAGCTTCAACTCCCATGGATCCATCATCTCCGTCTTTGGGCTGGTCCTCTTGTCCTCAGGACTCGTTCTGCTGGCTTCCAGCGCCGTGTGCTGGAAGATCAGGGAGCAGAAAAAGAAAGCAAAGAGGCGGGAGAGCCAGACAGCGCTCGTGGCAAACCAGCGAACCTTGTTTGGTTAAACACAACCAAGAGAAGGCTGGACAGAAGGCAGAACCTTTGTAAGTCATCCTGGCTATTTATCCGTAGGAGAGATTGCAGGTTTTAATTTAACTGTGGATATGAACTGAAATGAAAATGGAATGGATTGAGAAATGCTCTTAACAACTCTGCAAGGGCTCTTAATGGTTTTGTTACTGCAGACTTTGTAGTGATTCTTTCCAAGACGGAGGAAAACCCATTTTTCCTTCACAGATAACTGTGTCGTCATAACTGCAACCATCCTAATCATGTTCTCCAATGTGCTGATTGTGTTGGAGGGGGAACTTGTGGGAACTAAGAAAATAATTTGAACTGACTTGAAAGGCCAGAGATCTCCTCAAAACACTGACATTTGACCAAGGGAGAAGTCATAGCATTTGAAGTGACTAGAAGCTTATGGCCAGAGTATCTGGGACTGAAAATATAGCTAAAAAAAAAAAAAAAAAAGGCAATAAGAACACACTGCAAATTGCTCAATAAGCTGATTCTTATATTTTATGTAACTTACCCCTCACAATACCTGTGGTACTTTCCCCCTTTTTTAAACCAACTAATATTGAATTTGTTTTATTATTGAATAGAAATCAGTAGAAATGTGTAATTATATTGTCTAACCTAAATAACGAGGTATGATCATAGCTTAAAACATGAGACTCTTTTTGTAAATTAAAGTGGTCAGGTTTAGCACTTTTGATTATTTTGCTATAAAATTAAAAATAAATTTCATTAAAATAATATTCAGTGCTGCTAGACCTTTAGAAAATCTTTCCTTATTGCTATCAAGATAGCTTGTATCTTCAACTCTGACTGCTTTATGTTTCTATTTTTGTAGAACAACCCCTGTGACAATAACTGTGAACACGTGTTCTGCTGATCTCTTACAAAAACCTTTGCAGCCTGTGGGCTTTGGTTTGATAGTCCATCCCTCTGCAGCTTGATTAACAGCTCTGTTTTTGGAAAAATTGTAGCAAACAGTTCTTCAGACACTCACTGGCACAGTCAGCTTGAGACACAACTATTAATAATAACTTGTAGAAGCAAAGCCATGTGTGTAGTGTTTGCTGACTGAGCTCTGGGATTATGAATCTTCATGAAAAGCAGGTGCCAGGTGTCCCCTGTGTGTGGCTGAGGTGTTGATTCTGTAACGCTGGTGTTGTAGAGGTCTTCCAGCTTTTTCCAGTGAATGGATTATTGAGGGGCTTGTCCCAAATGGAAGTAAACCAGAACATGATTTCTCCTTCTTGAAGGACGAGTGGTGCTGAGCTGAGTCACAGCTTTCCACCCCGGTGTGTATGAGAAGGCAGAGGGGCTGCATGGGGTTCCCTTTCTGCTTTTTTGTCTCTCTTTTTTTCCCCCTTTAGTTTCTCCAGGCTCAACAGGGCTGGGTGTGATTTTTGCTTTCCTCTGCCGAGGTGAGCCAGGCCTGTGCCTCCTCTGTGCCCTCAGAGCCTCGGGCAGCCAGGACAGCTTTGGTGATGCTGTTGCAGAGCCCACCTGCCAAAGAGGTGCTGCAGGGGGTCACATCTGCAGCTCATCCTGGATCCCTGCGCCTCTCCCGCTGAAACCACCCAGGAATTCTGGTGTAGGTGCCGCCATTTCCTCTGCCCTCCATGGTTTAAGCTTGTTACATCCATAACTTATCCCTGGATTTGCAGAGTGCACCTCGTGTTTTAAATAGAGCGAGCTATATGTGCGGGAGGGGATGTTTGGGGTCAGTATTTGCGTTGCCACACTCCGTGGTTACCAGACACTATAATAAAATCACTTGCATCAGAGGAAAGCTGACAACACATTTTAGCACTTCCATAGCCCTCACTTAATCACGGCAGGAAGCTTTCCTGCTGCTAGGAGAACATGTTGCGTCACCAGAACATCTGACACCGGTGTCTAGTGTCAATCACTTTGCTTAAGGTCATTAAAAATATTAGGGTGTCCCCTTACGATGTACAGGTTTTGCATGAGTGACAATTCATGGGAAATGCATAGCATGATAAATAATGGAACAGGTGGACTAAAGTGGTGTCTTTCCTGTTTAAAATGAGAAAAGTGATTGACATCCACAAAGCTGGATAAGCTAAATAGAGCTGTTTATCTTTCCCCCCTGCCAGGAACACAATAGTTTTTCTGACTCCTTCTTCCCCCTCCCCATTTCTTTTCTCCTCAGTGGAATTTTGGGGGCTGCCGAGGAGAGAATTGCAGGGGCTGTAGAAATGCAGTGATTTCCACTACATGTGTAGCAGCTTGGCTTCACCATTCCCAGGCTGAGCCCGGAGCAGGAGCAGCCCACTGCCCTCTCCAGAAGTCCTCCCTTTATCATCACTGCGATACAGCTGAGCTTGCTGTGGAAGGAAGATAGAGCTACAAGGTGAGGCTCTGCTCCAAGTCAAAAAAGAAAAGCCAAACTCAGTGGAAAGGAGACAGTGGGGTTTCTGGAGCAGTTTTTTTCAGGAAGGGTAGATAAGAGTTGTTCTGCTGCTCCTAGAGATGATTTCCTTATCTCTGCTCTCCGTGACATTTGCAGTGCGTAGGCAAGGACACGGCAGAGTTCCTGCACCGCCCTCTGCCTTGCTAACTGTGGGGCACCTGGGCATTGCCCAGCCTGTGGCAGTGACAGACACAGTGCAGTGACCCCAGATGTGATCCCCTGGCACAGCAAAGCTTCAGGCACACCGTGGTGTCCTGCAGGACCCCCCAACTGACAGCCTGGGAGGCCTCTGGGTGAGATGGGGCTGCTGAGCCCAGTGGCATCATCTGGATCCTTCTGAGATAACATACATGCACAAGCATCTTCACACCAAGAAGCAAATGAAAGGCTGTGCAGGAATTCAGGCTTGCTTGCTCTTTATTCAGAAGAGCAAAGCAGTAAAATTATGGGGAAGAACCCCAGCACCTTGTCCTGGTGTCCTGCAGGAGCAAGGCAGAGTTGTGAGCAGTTTAAGCAGAGATTTTTATGCTGTTGAAGTTGTTCTCAGAGGTTTCATCACTAAGTGTTCACATGGCCTTAGAAATGGACTTCTCTCCCGTTATTTGTTTGCATTGATTTGGGGCAGTCTGAAGCAGTAGTAGCATCTTTTCTGACTGACCAGTGATGACATCCAACCCAAGGCTCACAGTCTATGTCTTTTGTCTTCTTGCAAATCTATATATTTCAGATATTTTCACTATTATCCTCTCTCTTCCTGCACACCCAGGAATGACACATCCTTTTCAGCCCTTAAAGCCCAACCAAAATTTCTGCTTCAAATTTTGAACCCCATGACCTCATCTGGATTGGTTTGAGGTTTCATGCCTGGATGCTGCAGTCCACCAAGTCTTTCACACAAAGCCATTTGGAACCCCATGATTGCTGCCTGGTGTTTCTCATGGGAATCTGAGAGGCAGAAGGATGCAGTTCTGAACTTTCCAGTTCAGAAACACCTTCCCTTCTGGTGTGAAAAGGCTTTGAATGCGACAAATGGTATTTCAGTTCTGGGAGAGGCTGGGTGGGAGCTGATGCAAATTTTATTGTCACAATTGCTTGTCTCTCCCTTCCTGAAAGCCCTGGCAGCACTGCACAAGCAAAACTGCCCTCACAAGGATAGAAAATTATCTAATAGAGGAATTGCGCTGGTGCTCCAGGCAAATGTTACAGCGATCTTAAATAATAATTTCAAAACCTAAGCACAGGAAATTGTGTCTGTAACTACACCCTGTATTGCTATTGTACACAAAGACAGTTATAGCCTGGGACAGTATTTTAAAATAATAATCAGTTTGGTATGACAATGCTCAGATTTTTTTCAAGTCAAAACGCCCAATTTACGATTCCCCAGTCATTTCACGTGTCATGTTTTGTATGTGACTCTGGCTCCAACACCATAATTTTCCAGGTTTAAAAAAAAAAAAAAGAGAGAGAGAGAGAAAGAAAGGTTAGTTTCATGGACTTGTGTCAAGAATTAAGTTTCTCTGCCGTGGACACTTGGGAGAGCTCCTGTTACCAAACACCAAATTACAGTATTACTGCAGCTCCACAGAACAGGAACCAGCTCAGAGTGTGGAACGAAGAGAGGCCTGAGAGTCTCATCAGCATCCGGAAGAGTCAGGCCAGGAGCAAGCCCTCTGGAATATCCCATATTCCTGCCTCAGCTTTGCTTATCCAGAGTCAAATCCAGGGTTGCTGCTCCTTTGATATCTGAGATGGAAGCTGTTGCATATTATTAATAGGTTTCACCTAATTTGTTTCTACAATGGGCTGCAAAATCAGAAGAGCAGAACAATATTGGCAGCCATCACTTTGCATAGATATTACAAGTGCTTCTGAGCATTGACAGACATAATTTTGCTTTTATATTTCCAACACCTCTGATGCCTGTAGCTTGTATGACATTTTAGCTATATCAATATAAATGTCTGCCAGTCATGAAGGGCTTTTATATATTAAAGTACATTACACATCAAGAATTTCACTGTATGATGTGAAAAATATAAATTCTGGCAGAAATCTATGTGTAGACTAAATCTTAGAGGCTGAACCATGTGGGAGAACAATGGTCTTAAACTGCAGAATCAACTTGAATTTTTGGCTTTTATTCAGGTTGTTGATGTCACTATTAACATGACACAGGACCTAATCCTTCCTCTTGTGAGCAGCCAGTTGGAGTCCTATTGTCCTGACTCTGTGCATCCTAAAATTTGCATTTGTAGCAAACATGGCATTTTTGAAAAACACTTCTTTTGGATTGATTGCTTTTCTTCTTAACTCTTCTTCTGTGCTTTCTATACTAACAGAAAAAAAGTATTAAACTTTAAAAACAGAGAGAAAAAGAGGAAAGAAAGAGAACACACAACTGCAGATGTTGGATACTGCATAGAGTAATGGAAGGATAGTGAAGCTTTACACGTGTGCCTTGTTGATAGAGACTTTTAAAAATATGTGAGTCTTGTTTCTGATTCATTCTTGACTGTATCCTCAGTTTCATTCTTATAAAATGCCTGAAGTCCCCAGATTAACACTGGTTTTAGACCTCACCTCATATTTATTTTCTGTTTCCCAGGAACCATTTAGCCCAGCAAAAAGCAGAATCTTTTACCATCTTTTGCTGCCTCACTGCCATCAAATGGCCCCGTGGGATTTGCAGAGGCAGTGCCCCTGTGGGTTTGTAAATTAATAAGGCATTCAGCCACAGTCAGCTCTTGAAGAGGCAGGCACTGTGTAGAGGAAAAGATTTCTGTGCTGCAGCAAGAGATGTCAGTGAATAATCCATGACAAAAAGGTAAATAAGCCCTTCACCGCCTCTCCTCAGCCACCTTCCCTTTCCATCTGAAGGCCCGAGTTTGTGAATAGAGTTAACAGCTTTCCTGGAAAACTGGCCCATGACATTATTTCCTTGTGAACTCCATCCACCTGTCATGTTAGGGCTTGGTGCGACGCCAGGGCTGGCAGGAAATAATAGGCAGCAGGATGCTGGTGTGTGTCGATGGCCCTGACCCTCCCATTCCTGAACATGAATAAGCCCCGAGCTCACCGGGCGTCAGAGCCGCGCGGCTCCCGGGCCCTGGGACGCGCATGGGTGGGAGGCACAGCCATAAAATAACATCCAGCCAGCAGAGCTGCAGCCCAGAGCGCTCAGGGAAGGGATGGTGTCACATTCGCACCGCCTGCTGCTCTTTGTTCTCTCCCCTGCGCCCTCGCTGTGCTGCAGAGAGAGAACCGCGGCTTCACACAGTGAAAAAAGGACAAAGTGACTCCACGTGTGTTAGCTGAGATTCCCCCGAACAGGCTTGTTTCCCTGGAATCCATGGGGTAACGTTATGGATGACCATCTCTGTTGCCACTTGTGCTTTGCTTTTATCTAGATAGAGACAAAGAAAATGTCATTCTTTGCCTGTCAATGGATGGTGCTTCAAAGAATGACCTCTGCTATGACACAAGCGGAGGGCTTTGCAAAACGAATTTGTAGAGAAACATCCTTAACCACTTCTCTATAAACAGGTTTCTCAAGAAAGTCTAATGACTGGGTCTGGAAAAAAACTGTTTCCTGATCTGGAGCAAAAGTGGTACAGCAGAAGTTTAATTAAATGCAGGCTTGAAGCAAAGCATCCTGTCACTCTTTTCCCTTTTTCCCCCAAAGACAAAACTGCTGAAGTGAATAATGTAACTCGTGAAAGATCATAAAGATGGTCAAGTTACTGCTAATGTTTCAGCTCTTGCAAGATGAGCAACCAAATGTAATAGGACCAACACCTCATTAGTCTTTTACAAGAAAAAGCCCAACAACTTAGAGAACAAGCTGTTCTTCCCTTGGCAAAACCTTTCCGTTCCTCCATCACAGCAGCTGGGCCATGATAGGTGTCATAGCTCAACTGCCACCAGCTCCAAGTGTTGTGAAAGATGTAAACCATGGGTGTTGGGTGCAGCAGCCACATCAATCTCTGCCTTGTTCCACTCCTGCCCCTCCGTGTGCTGACACCAGTGGGGCTAAGGTGGCTTTTCTGAGCAGCCACCTCTTCCTCACGACAGCCTGAGCTGCACCATTGTGCCAGCCAGGACTAGAGGGACTTAGCTACACACACAGAAAAGTGCAGTTGGCTTGTAAAGTGACCAGAAGTGAAAGCATGAATCCTGGAGCTCAGGATGGGACAGAAGGATCAGGGAGAATCCATGTGCCCATGTGTGTTTTGCTCACACTGGTGCTAAAGCACAAATAAGCACTGCAGAAGAGGACTGAAGCACGTTAACAGCCAGCTTGGGCAGGCTTCTCTTCCCTGGCTGTGTGAAGGTTTTGTTTTCTCTGCATAAAGCAGAGGCAGCCTGGAGCTCTGGGCTCCGCTCTGGGCATTGCCGCACACCCGGGAGCATCGGCTGGATCACAGCGTGGAGCTGCTGCTGCACTGCTGGCAGGGCTTTGTGGGACTGCAGAGGAACTGCCCATCACATCAATTCCCATGGGCCACCACCCAGAGGCTCAATCAGATAGGATCAACCTTCACTCGGGTCTTTGGTCAGAACGGTCATAAATAAAAACCATTCCCTGGTGGTGGTAAAACCAGTTGTGCTTCTGTGGAAGAATTACTGCTCAACTGCCTTTGGAACACAACAGGCTCCTTCCGGTCAGAGCTGCAAAATTTAAAAGTGACCCCAGAACTGGCCATTACTGAACAACATTACTGGCCATTACTGAACAGCAGGACTGCACAGGAGCTGGCAGCCAGACACCCCCCTGCCTGGCAAGTCATGTTCCACAACTGCCCCGGGTCCCAGCACTTCTCCAGATCTTCGCTGTCTTTTTGCAGGACCCAGATCTCTTAATCCACTCGCTTTTGGGGTATTTTCTGTTTGGCTTCCCAGCCACTGCTGAGCCCACCTTTGTCAGGGGTCCTGCAGCTCTGGGCATCCCCTGTCTCCCAGAGAAACGGTGTCAGGGCTGCCTCCCTAAGCCCTTTGCACGGCACTGAGGTCCTGAGAGCCGAGCAGGGACACAAATTTGGGATATTTTTGAGCGCCATCTACTGGAGTTTTATCTGTTTTCTGATGGTTTGCACACTTTGAGTGTTTATATTCACACATCGATTCAGTAAGTCAATACTCTGTGTTCAGATGTAGAAAGGATTTAAAATTGAGAAGGATGAGAGAGGAAGACTTCAGCACCCCTGTGCTGCCATGAATGAGAGCATCCCTCAGCCTCGCAACAAGCACTTAGTCATGCTCCTGTGGTTCTGATAGTCCTTCATTGTGACAGATTTCCAAATGCTACAGTTACAGCTGGTCAGAATCTCCCGAGGGAATAGAGCTCCACTGGAAAACTATGATCTGATTAAGCCAAAACATTTCACAGAAATGTAAATTTCATTGCTTATTCATTTTTACAGGAAGTTGTAATCATTGGATTACCACATATAATTTTCAACTGCATTGTTTTTAAAAAATCAGAAGGGTAACACTGAAGATTTTCATCTTGCTGAAATGAAATATGCACAAGTATGAGAGCTCTGTACCTAAATCCATGCACAGATAAACCCCTGAGGCTGAGATTTGCATCTTTATTTGGGAAGGTAACAAAATGAGAACAACCTTGGAGCTTTTCATGGGATGAAATTCCAGACTGTGAAGAGCTCTGATCCCTGAATTTTATTTCTCCATTCTATTTTGTTTTGAGAGAAAATAGCCTGACTTGGGAAATTCTTTCCCTCCATGCCCGTCCCCCTGCTGATACCTTGCTAAACCCTAATTCTGCCGGCATACTCAGTTCAGCAAGACTGTTGGCAGTTCCAGTTTCCTGTAGCAGAGGCAAACCTTTTGTACTTTCTCCCTTTGGGCAGTTTTCTTTTTTTCCCGGTAATAGAAGTGTGCGAGGCCTTTCCAGCTGGGAAATGCACGTTGCAGGCGGCGGGGCCAAGTGCACGAGGAGAAAGGAGTCTCGGTACAAGTTACGACACCAACATCTGGCAGATAGATTTGACGTCTCTGTCACCTCCTCTGCTGCACAATGCTCCTGTCCCCAGAGTGAAGGCTTTGTTAAACGCTGGAACTCTGAAAATGTGACTGGCATCAGCTCCGCAGAGCACTTGGAGAGTTCTCTTCTGCGCAGATCTGTCTTTGAAAGAAGTAAAATCTGCTCTGGTCTGAACGAACGGAATGATCGGCAGGTTTTGGGGAGCCAGCCTCTGCTGCAGAAAGCTGCAGCGTGGTCACAGGGCAGCAGACATCCAGATGGGCTGAGCAATGGTTTGGAGAGGCTGGAGCAGAGAAGTGCTTGGCGGAGGAGCAGCAGTCGCAGCCTGCTCTGCAAATAACTTGCAAGAGTCCAGTTTTGCCCAGGAGTCAGAGGGCAAAGACTCTTTGCTCAGACTCCAGCACTGTTAGCCCCTGCTGGTGGCACACCCCCTGTGGGGAATGGCTGCTATTCCCATCTCCTTCAGCCACTCTTTTTAGCTTCTCTGCGATGGGCTTCGTGCACCGGGATCATGTAATCACAGGGCCTGAGCAGGAGCCGTGTGAAGGACACCCTGCAAAGTGACTCTTTTCTTTCTTTCCAGCTCAAAAGTGGCAGTGGGAGGGTTGTTCTGTGGGTATGACGGTGCCTGGGGATTTGTATTTAGCTTCTATGTCTTCCTGTCTTTGTGGGGTGTGTGGAACACAGCCCAGAAGGTGATTTCTGATCTGCCTTGATGGTGAATCAGCTCATTGAGGTGGGCAGAGCCCTTCTGCATCCCCTGCACATCACAGACAGAAGGAGCAACAGTGTAAGTTATATTAAAGAGTCTAATTAGCTTTTATTTTTCTTCCAGCAAAGTTTAAATCCACCTTGAAACAAAGTTTTCCTTTTGGGCTTGTGCAGCAGCTCAGCTGAACACAAGAGATGCTATTGGAGCGATTTTGGGCATGGAAGGGATTAAACACCGTGAAGTCAGGAGCAAAAGCTTGCAGGTCAGCAACAGGCACAGCATGAAATTACATGGCTGAACATGTGAATTCTGTCATGGTCAGGGTCCACGGCCACCTGACAACTGCCTGGGGAAGTTTTACATTAAAGCCCCGTCAAGCAGTACAAGGGTCCTGAAGTGATGATGAAAGGAGTGATTAGAGAGGGGCTGCAGCAGAGCTGGCAGCCGCTAATGAAAGGCCTTGAAGTGCAGAGACCCCAGGTGCCCCACGAGGAAGGAACTGTGCTAAAACATCTGCTCATTTTTAGGGTTTTTAAGTCTTTTTGTAAATGAACATGAACATCCACATAGTGGCCTCCTCCCCTGTGATCACTGAGCAAACCTTGATGCCAGAAAGGGAAAAAATAAAAAAGTTGTCTTGTTTCTTTGAAGGGAAATCTTGATAGTGGGTCCAAGAAGAGAACTTGGCTCCCATCTTCTCTGAGTTTGCCCTTTCTTGTGGAGAATGGAAAGAGAACTCTATACATTTTAATAGCCTCTCTAAATACTGGCACGTTTCCATCCTCTTTTTTGATATATGAAGCATAAATAAGCAACCTTCTCTTGCATGGCCTGTGTTTATATAACTGTCTTACCATATGATGTTGGAACACTTTGGTAGTGTTTGCCAAATACAAGCTTGTGGCTGAAGTTTCTGGATAATTAAAAAATTTCCAAGATGGGCTTATTAGCAACACTTTCCATTAGACACTTTTTCCTAATTGATGAAATTAATTCTGATTTGGTTTTCTCAAAAGTTATTTTTACAGACATTATTCATGTTGTTGTTTGTTTGTTTTGAACATCTGTTCCATTAAGCAACATAACATCCTAGTGCACATAAATAATCATCCTGTTATGCCTTACTCTTCACTGAAGTAGATGGTCTATAAATATTAATTCTCCAAGTTTAGAAATGTGCCCAGAGGAATACACCTGTAAAATTATATCATATAAAGACACTATAGCACTTACTTTATTCTTAATGTACCAAATGATATCTTTGTCTCACTGGGGATAATAACCCAACCTTCAGATTTCCAGAAACCCAAGATTGCACTCACAGTTGTCTGTCTGTTGACAACTACTTTCTAATTCTAAAAGGATTTTCATCTTCATAAATCTAAAGGAAATTTCATTTTCATGGCAACTTTATGGAACCGAGGATAGAAATGTATACATATTCTCCAAATTAAAATAGAAAACAATTTCTCTGAACCAAATCTGAGGAACATTTTAGTTACAGATTCCTGCAGAAGGGTCACCTTCCCAGGCCCAGAGTCCATCACTCGATCTTTCCATGCTTTCTGAAGATTTTTGGATTATATCCAAAGGACATAAGGAGAGAAGATTCATTTGCCACCAACATGAAACTGCACTAGAGTGTGTTAAACCCACCCAGTGTCAAGGAATTCAAGTTTCAGGATTTTTTCTTTCTGGTGAAAGTCACTCGGTTTGGGGCCATCAATTAAGCCATCAATTAAACCCAGCAGAGCCGAAGTCTGATTACAATCTAATCACACTGCAGTGGAACCACACAGTAATCCCAGTTGTCATTGCCACACAAAAGGTTGCTGTGAGCTGTCAATCTTCCTATCACCAACAGGAAACTCGACTTCCATGCTGTTTACAAGCCTCGCTTAGGAACCCTTGGGCCTAAATCCTAAACAAACTTCCTCAATAATTGCCAGCAGAATAGCACAGCGTGGACACTTTGTCACTAGAGGTCCATTATTCTTTAAATTGCCCTCTCACAGAGCCAGCCCAGCCTCTCCAACACTCCTTTTGATTGTTCCCATGCCAGAGGTTCTTGGTGGGATCACAATGAGCTGTGAAAGCAGCCTTTCCAAAAACCAGTATTTGAGTGCATCCAAAGAGCAGCAGTTCAGCTCAATATCCAATCCCCTTATTCCCTGGCCTACGTATTTGATTTGGAAAGCACTGAAAACACGTGTTCAGACAACAGCCACAGCGAGGGCTGCACTTTGGGGTGACTCTGCTGTTGATGTGGATTAAGCAAAGAATCCAGAGAAGGGTAAGGCTGAACTGCGGTGCTGAAGCTCTGCTGGACCAAACCTGAGCTAAGGCACGCGGCTCCTGAACCAAACCCTGTGCAAATTCTTGTTCCTCTGCCCTTCAGTGGCAGCTCAAGTGGCCAAGCAGGAAGGTGCAATGAGGTCCTTCCAACCACTGAGGTTTGTACAGTGAAGATTTCACAGCTCTGGGTCTCTGATGTATTTTTGCCTCAGGCCAGGGAAGGGATTTACACACAATCAGAATATTTTTTCTCAGCTAAAGCAAGACCCAGTCTTGTTTCAAGGAAAGGCTGGAGGGCAGCCATATACATTTTGAAATCCCTGGACCAGAATTAAACCATTAGGACAGATTTTGCAAGATGCAGGGCTTTTTACAATAAAGGAAGGGAAAAGATCTCTTGTTCATTTTGGGCCATAAGAGTAATATTTCATTATCCTCTTTCCAAAACAAAAGTGGAACAAATTGACTGCTTCAAGTTGCTTATTCAGGAACATTCCAATAACATCACACCTTATGCTTTGGCTTCTCTAATAGCTTTTCCCTGAGCTCCTGACAGCAGGGCTCTGCCTTTTGCTGAGTTAACAACGAGTTCTCCAGCATTTTGATTGTGGAGCAATGAGGAAACTGTAAAAGGGGGCCTGGATACATCAGCGTGCTTGAGACCTCAGCCAGGCTGCTGGGGGCTTGTCAATCTTACATTTCGTGTTCAAGGCTACAGAAACAGCACTCAGAATGCCCCTTGTGCCCATTGTAAAGTCCTACAATTCTCCATGAAACAAATTCTCCCAGGCTTTTATTTACATGCCTGCATGTGAATGTGTATATGTGTGTATATATAGAATATAACCCCCAACCTTTCATATTCTTCCTTTAAGAAATTATATAATTTTAAAAGAAATTTTTAATAAGAAGCATTACTTCCTTTGCTCTTTAGAGCTAGCAATTGATTAATTAACTTGTTTTCAGTTCCCAGTGTCCTTAATTGGTTTCTAATGAACCCAAATGCATTACAAATATAATTTCAAGTCAGCCTGAACTCCCAGGAAGCTGAAGGCTCTTACTGATCCCATTGGAATATGCAGGTTTGTAAAACTGTGATCTCTTTTATTTCTTGTTGTCTGAAAAAGCCATTTCTATAATTGTTTAGTAAACTGAAAAAAAAATGGGTTTCATTACAAATTAAGAAGGAAAGTTACTAAAATGAAGATGGGTTCTGTGGGTGGGCTGGTGTCTGTATCGGGTTTTCATGTTAATAGCTCTGGAAGAATGTCACTGAGTATCTTGTTGCCTGGCCTGAACAATTATCGGTTTTCGTGGTATTTATTGAGCCTCTTGGTGCACTTGGAGCTTGATTTCTAACTCAATTATCTACTGAAGCACAGAAAAGCTGATTAGGAAATATACTTTACCTACAATGTGATGTTTCCTTTTATGAAGATAAGCATACAGGGTCGTTAGCTTTGATGCCAAGTAATTTTTCCTATGGGATCCCTTATTTGTAGAACAGGATTTAGTTTTGCTGTTTAGCATCAGAAAACCCAGGTTCTTCTGGTTTTCCCAGGGAACTGGTACCTGTAATGCCCCATGCTCTGGGCTGATGAAACCATGTGATGGTTCTAAAAATCTCCAAATTTTTCTGTATCTTTAAAGTGTTCTGGCAGGGTTACATCCTCCCCAGCCATACCTCTACGTGGGAAAGAGAAACGTAACCAATTCCCCTGCTGACCTTTCTCTTATTGTGTCTATTTAAAACAGGAAGAGCATGCCCATTGGCTCAGCTAATACCTTAAATAACTAAAAGACACCCTGCTATCTCCAATTCCTGACTACTTCCTTGTTTGTTTCCCTCCTGGCTAGCAGCAGCTTGCATATATATTGATATATGTATGCAAATTTTCAACTCCAGACAGGGCTTACCCAAGGAAAAAAAAAAGCCTGTCTGTGTAGCACTTCAAATCCCTGTCAGACTCATCTCCTGAGCTCTGTTAGAGACTTTCATTTACCTTACTGAGTTCTTATCTTTAGGTAAGACACTTTATTGCTGCCTTTAAGATAGAAAACATGTTTTGTGTGTGATTTTATTTAAAAAAAAAAAAATCTATTAAAATTATATATATGTATACATAAAAATAAAAAATAACAATTTTGGACCTTTCCTCCATTATATGAGGAAATTCAATGTAAACTCAGATTTATTAACCAAGCTGTGGTCTTGAGCTCTCAGTGTAAGGAATGTGGAAAGCAAAGGCAGCTGGTGGAGATCTTGAGGGAGAATGTTGATGTTTTAGGTCTGTCCATTTGAAGGCCTTTAGTGCCTTAATTGCTTACACTGACATACTTCCCACTTTCAAAGGTACTTTAAAGTACATATAAAGCCTTTAAGGATTTAAAAATGAAAAGATTTTTTGCTAAAGTCCCATAGGAACCTGGTGCTGTTTTGAGCATCTGGATCCTCAAGCCCTTCTGTGAAATCTGCAATTTGCAGTTTGCCTGAGGGATCTGGACCAAGTGGAAAAATGAGCTGAGCCTGGAACAGCTGAACATCCTGATGTGTGTCTGGAGTTCATTTCCAAATGCTTGAGTCAGATGCTCTTTTATCAGTTCCTGGCACAGCAGGGAGTAAGTACGGTCACCTACAGGAACGGAACCGGTAAGAGCTGTGCCCTGGTGGGTCTGGGATCTCTGGCACAGCTTCTCAAGCCAGAGGAGCTGTGGCAGATCCTGAGAGCAGGGTCAGGCAGCAGCACTCCCTTTGGTGCTCGTCCATTTGGCTCTGCTGGAGATCCAGCTGCTTTGCAGGGCCCAGCAGCTGCCTGGTGAGAGGAATGGCAGCTCCACTGCGGTGATGTCAGATGGAAATGGCTGGGGTTTGTTTGTCGAGTGTGTTCCCGAGCAGACAGCAGGACAGCTCTCCATGGTGGTTTGTGGAGAGCCTCGAGCTCTGTTCGCTGAGCTGTTTGTTGGTTATCCCACAAAGCAGGGCACGAGGGGCGGCTGGAGCACTGGTTTTGCCCTGGCTGATGGTTTGGGGACTGTGCTGTGACCCACAGGCTGCTGTTGGACCTGTGCTCGTCTGCCCCAGCGTGGGGGGACACAAATGTTGTCTCCTCCACCAGGATGGGACCTGCAGGGATGGTATCACCAGGGGAAGGGCAGGTGCCAATGAAAAACAATTTTTCCCTCTCCCAGGACTTGTCCATCACCCCTTTAACAATCAGAAGCTGCAGAAATGTTGGCCATCAGCAACCCCTGAGGCTCCTGAGCTGCTGGCTCACATGGCAGGGCCCAGGCCGTGCTTTACAAGTCCCACACAGCTTGGACCCCTCCTGAAGATGGTAGCAAACAATGTGTGTGGCTTGCCAGACAGACATGTGGTGGAACTGTCATTATGAAACACGTATTTTTGGGAAAGGAACTTGCAAGTGTGACTGTTTGGGATTGAGTCAGTAGATCAGCCCAGATGTGAGGCCAGAGGGAAGAAGGATCCTTCCAGTCTTGGGTAAAATCTCAGTGCAATTCCTGTTAGAAATACCAGAAGCTTGCAAAAGCACTTACATTGATACAGTCCCTGTGTTCTAAGGAAAGGCTCAGAAATCACTCAGAAAAAGAGTGATTGTGGAGTTAAAAAATCATCCACCACCTCTATTACATGAAGGAAACATGGCAGGGGATGAAAGGCAGAGCTTTATTTGCTGTTGAAGATGTTAGATTCCATGTGGCAGACAACATCCAAAAATATGAAGTCACTTCCAAAAACCACAGCTGTTCTGTGGGAGCTGTGATTTCCATATGACTGGGCTGTCCGAGAACATCTTGGTGGCAGTCTCGGGACAGGAATGTCGTCATGAACACTGCTGAACTTTAGAGAGGACTGGATTGTTTTCCTGGTAATGCCTAGTGACACTATTTTGTAACGCTAGCCTTTCGGAAAAAAGATATTCCCCCGAATTAGCACATTACGAGCTCATTTAATGAATGTTCTGCCTCTGGGATGAGAGACCAAGCCGACCGGGCTATTGCTCTAAAACTTTTATAGACTTGATTCTCTTGAAATCAGTTCTCGTTCTATCTTAGTCCTTTGGAAAATCAGAGAAATTACTGGATGAAACCCTGGGAATGGTGTTTTTTCGCTCAGACTCAGCTTAGAGGGGTGTGTTATCCCCCCGAGGGATTTTTGCTGTAGGAATAACAATCTGCCTCCGCCTCAGAGCTACTGGAAGCCATTAGGGCTTGGCATTGGCTTTACCTTCCCCTGTGTGTTTTTGGGAGTCTCACTCTGAGGTAGAAGGCAGTGTCCTCTTCCACTTGCGTGCTAAATTCTGTAATCATAACATTTATGTTTTCTATCATTTTAAACAGGCCTGGTATTGAAGTTTCACTGTTGGGGGAAAAAGAAAAAGATATTTTTCCCCTTTAACTCTTGCAGTAGGGCTTTTTTGTTTAGAAGCTTGGGTTAAAAACAAATTTGTCAGCCCCTGCTCTGAAAGATTGATCGACGGCTCGCAGATCCAGCTGCCTGTGAGGTCTGAGCAAACCCCAAAAGAGCCTAAACACACTCTGTGTGTGGGAGCGGAGCCTCTGCTGCTGTGCAATCACTTATGTCAGCAGACACGGGATACTCCAGCCCTGGGCAAATAAATACACCCCAAATGAGCAACCTAGTGAGAGAAAGTGGCAGCTCTGGGGATGAAGGCGGTGAACCTGTTGGAATGGAACACACAGGGCAGTGCCTGGGGAGGAGAGGGCTGTGGGCTCTGTGGTGTCAGTAACATGCTGGGCTGAGAGGCGTTTGGAGAGCAAAGAATGGCCCCAGTGTTCTCCTGGGGATGGAGCCAGCCCCGTTAAGTATGGTTTGCTAAACTGCTGACAACTCTGAATAAACAGAGTTTGCCTGGACAGGTCTGAAGCTCACAAGAGGTCGTTGACTTTAATTATGGTTCAGCAGAAGTGAATCTGAGCTGGGGGAGCTGGAAGGTTGACAGCTGGGTGCTGCCAGCCCGGGGGGATAGCTGGGCTCGGTGGGCGTTACTGAGCTCTCCCTGCCTGCAGGGTCCAGCCCGGCACAGCCCACACTGGGGTGTCTTCCCCTGCAGTTCTGTGGGCAGACAAGGAGCACAGAAAATAACCTTGCTCGGGAGATTTACAGGCACATCACCCAGCCACTCCTGAGGGATTTTGGTAAAGTCGCTTCTGAGGGCAGTGCTTCAGAGAGGGCATTTTGGGTGCGCTGTGGGATGCTCTTTGATTTGCACCTACATACCAAAGATAAAGGGTTTGAGTGTTCCAAAGCCATTGACAGCGGTTTTAATGCTCCTTTAGTGGGCCAGGTCAGTTTTCTGATTGTGCTTTATTTATCTCCATCCTCCCTTGTTCAGATCCAGTGTTTGTTAGCGAGGCCTCCAAGCTGCAGAGCTTACATCAATATTCATATTTTCCCCTTCATGCAAACAATGGAGAACTTGAGCAAAAGCCCATCTAGGACCCTGGGAATTTTGTACAGAGTTCAAAGGACTCTGGAGCTAGCTTATAAATGATCAAACTGTTTTAATTAGGAAAGTTATTTTATGAATGTAATCTGTGCAGGGCTAGGAACAGCTTGCTGCACACAAATCCCTGAGCTGCTTCTGTTTTCTTCCCTGCTCTTCAAGCTGCTAGAGAACTTTCCAGCATGGGATTAGCTGCTCAGACAACAGCTTGTATCGAAATATTTTTATTTTTTAATTGTGGATTTGCCTCATCAGATCTAGAAATGATTCAGGAAGGTGTGGACAGGGAGGCGCTGGGTGCTTGTGCTCTGCAGCCCCGGAGTGCTGCGTGTTCAGTAGCAAGGCTTGGCTCACAAGCTTCCCCAGCAGGAAGCTTATAATGAAAGGGTTATTGAGCAAGAAACAGAAAGATTTAGACTAAAGTCACTCCCGACTGAACAGCTGGCTTTGTTTTTAATTTGTGCTATCAAGAAGGGATGGGGGTAGTGGGGAGGAAGTTTTCCCTCCTCCATGCCGAGGCCATCCCTGACCTTCAGGTGCTTAATCACAGCCTTTTACTGCTCCCTCCTAACACTTCCCCATCTGCAGCATCTCTGTTCTGAAAAGTAGTGGAGTGCTTTAAAATTGTGATTAATTGTGATTTTAATTGCCATCCCCTCCCCAAAGGAAGCTAACAACAGCCAAAGCAGAGGGAAAAAATGACTGGGAATGCTGAATCTTGGAGCTCAGTGCTGGGAGGCAGAGCTGGCGCCCAGAACCCAGCACTCCTCCTCACTTTCTTTCCTGATGAGAGTATATTTCTTGGAGGCAGAATGTGTGTGTCAGGATGGAAGGGAAGGGTGGAAATCTGGTCCTGGAACTGTGCTTGCCAGCTCTTACCATGAATTAATTACATTTGGCTTGCCCAGCAAGTATTCATTGCGTTGAGAGAATACAAACAGAATTTTGCAAGACTGAACCATCCCAGCTCCAGCTGTGATGCTTCCTACCCAGCACTCCAGCAAAAATCTGTGCTCTACTCTTCTTTTTTTTTTCTTTTTTAAGTAAAAGCACTGATGATTTTGCACTTGATAGATGCCTGGTGCCACTGTATCCATCCCTGCCTGCTCTCTGTCTGCAGCATGCCCGATGCTGGCTGGTTAACCCCTTCCCCTCCAGATGTGGCTGCGTTTCATGCCAGATCTGCCCGTGGTGTGAAGTTCATTAAAAAAAGCCTGGAGCTCTTTAACATGAAAGCCCCTCTGCTGGTGTTACGTGGATCATTAATGTGGCATCTCGTCCCCAGTGCTGCTGCACTTCTCATATTCACAGCATTGCCATGAATTCCTGCCCTGCAGAAAGGTCAGCGCTTCCCCAGCAAAAGTATCCCCACTGCTTGGCTGGGCAAGGGCTCAAAATCTGCAGGCAGTGTGGAGCTACTGCCCAAACCAGCTGCCTGCCCTCCCCAGGGTGGCAAGGGCATCCTGGCTCCTCTGCCCCTTGTAGATGATGACAGTGGAAAGAGAAAAACAAAGAAAATGATTTCTATCTTTTATTAAAGCTACTGTTCCTGCCTGCTAGCTGTGTCTTCTCCCCTCTGTGCCCTGTAATACAAGCAGCTTCAGAGGGAAAAACTAAAAATCCCACCAAAAACCCAACAGAGGATTTTCAGAGGGGTTTTCATGTAAGAGAAAAGGAGAGGAAGCTGTTAAGAACCCCTCAGTCCTCCTTATAGCTGTGTGCCTTTCAGGAAAATTCATTGGGATGGACATCCTCTTTCCCAAGGGGCAAGCGCTGCCTTGCTTCTCTTGGTCCCTCTTCTTGGAGGAATGGTGCTAAAGATGGACCTTTTCTGTTCAGAAAGATTTTCCTTCTTCCTTGCCCTCTCAGCCTCCCGAATTCCTGTCTAGACTGGGGGCAGGTGCTGTATCCCCTTGTCTCTTGGGGTCTTACAGTCTCCTGGGGCAGGTGTGTCCCCTCTTAATGTCCGTGCTCACATCCAGAGCCTCGAACCTTCTTGCCGGTGTCCCCTTCCAGAGCCCAGCCTGCTTCTATATAATAAATAAATCTGTTTTCTTTTGCCTTGAAAGGAAAAGGGCTGAGGGCTTCCTAAACCCAATTGGGTAAATTGTTTATTGTGCGAATTTCAATGAGGGTTTTGGAGAGGAAGTGGTCTGTAAGCCCTGATAAACATTGTGCAGCAGATAGCGGTGGGGAAGGGTTGTGGTTCCATCTGGATGTACACACAGCCGCTCCTGGCTCTGTGAGAACAATGAATTCTATACATCATGAGCTGCAGGGCTGCCTCCTGGGCTGCTGCCATCAAATCCCACAGCCACGGGTACCAGTGGGGCAGGGTTCTGGGCTGGCAGGGCCCTGCCGTGACCTGGGGCAGCCAGGGTGGCAGTTCTGCCGTCAGGGGATGCACTCAGGGATGCTGGGGCTGGTTCTTCACCAGAGACTCCTTAACTGGGTGAAAAAAGGTGAGCAGTGAATGGGGGATAAATACCAACAATAAATACAGCCAATAAATACAGCCAAATATTGGCCCCCAGTCCAAGCTGGGTCTCATGTTTGCATTTCTTGCCCTGTTGCCTGTGCAGGCTCCCCCCCTCACAAAGCCCCAACAGATTGGGGATCTTGGCTCGCAGCTGACAAATCCTGAAGACAATTATTTTTTTTTTTTGGGTCGGGCCAAGAACTATTTACATAATTATGTGCTTGAAGAACTGGGTTCCAAATAAAGACATGATTTCAGATATAAACACGCATTATCTTCAGAGCATAAAAAAACCCACAAAGTAAATTTCTAACTCTATTAGCGTGACTTACTGCGTGTTCAGGGAATTAAAAGTCAGTGGAGGCAAGATGGCACAAGTGAAGCTACAGCAGGAAAAGCTCAATATTAAAATTACGTCTAAAATAAATGTTATCAGCAAAAGATTGCCCTTTTTCTGTCCTGTTAAGAAAGATCATGGTACTTAGCCTAGTGGTTATATTCTAGGACTTGTAGGTGTTTATTTTAGCAATTGGTTTTCTACCAAAATTATCTGGTTCTCATTGAAATGTAGGTAATCCCTTGCTTTAACTATTACCTTAAAAGGAAAAAAAAACCCAGCACTGAAACAAAAAAACAAAACAAAACTGGAACTGGTGTGGCCAGAGCAGAATCTCATGTGGAAGATATATGAGAACCTCATAGGATGTTGACTTGTATTGGCTCTGAAATCCTTTATGTAATAGTTTCACTCTCATATTGAAAATTATACATCATCTGTAGTCAAGCGTTTTTTTCCAAGTGTTTCTGGGGAAATCCCTGGATACTGGTCAAGTTCTCTTGACAGATGAAGAGAAAATATTTGGTGTGCTAAGATCTTGCTGGGAGAGCTTAAAGCACGAAGTGCCTGCTCCTGTGAACCCAAATTAAATCCCTGCCCTTCCCCATGTGCAGCCCCAATAATCTTGGTGGGACAGAGCGAGCAGAAATTCCTTTTCTTGTCCGAGGAGCTCCCAGGAGAGGATGGAAAGGCTGGAGAGGAGGTGTTACTGCCACGACTGTGCTCATTGAAAAATAAACAGAACCAAGAGACCGAACAACTTCTTGGGGGGCCAAGGGAGTTCAGGCAAGGTGGGGTTTCCATGTCACCTGAGTGCCAGCCCAGCCCCGTGGCCGTGGGGCAGCAGGAGAAGGAGCAAAGCTCTGCCAGGATCGCGTCCCAAAGCCCGAGGGGCGGCTGCAAGCCCCGCAGTGTTTGTTGTGGGGTTGCTACTGGAGTCTGTGGGCTAAGGGAGTTTCTCAGGCATGTTGGGGAGTCATCTGATACAGGAGGAGCCTGAGACAGGAGCTCCACGTTGCCCCCTCGCCCAGCAGCCGAGCCCGGGCCGTGGCTGCTATTTAAATCGACAGCAGAAGTGTCAATGTATCTGTGACATTTTTTTCAAGATGGCTGAGGAGACCAGGAGCTGACAAATGATTCTTCCACTTCTCCTGGCTAATTTTGGATTAGCTGCGTTTACAAACAGGTGCGGGCGCATCCACAGGTCCCAAAATTCCTCAGTGTGCCTCTTCAGGGTTTCAGCGCCCAGACCTGTGGAGGGCAGGGCAGTGAGCTCAGGTGTGTTGGGGTTCCATCCTTTGCCACGTGTGCGTCACATCATCATGTGTGGGTTTAAAAGCCGCCTTGGCTGATCTTTGGAAGGAAGCAAAGCACCTTGTCCCCATTGTTGCTGGTGCGAACTGTGGATTCTGCTCACTTTTATATCAAGGTGCCAAATGTGCCCTGGGTTTGGCCCAGCAGGGAATTGTGCCGAGCTGTGGGGACAGAGAAATGACCCTTGGCACAGCCTGTGCCCGGCTAGGGGGAAGCTTGACGTGGTGAAATGGATTTTATCACCGTGAGGCATGTCCAGGAGCAGGGAATTTTCTGGCACAGACCAAGAACCTGTTGCTCCCCATGTGCTGCCCAGGATGGAGCAGGAGCAGAGCAGTGCTCACGGACACCCAGCTCAGAGCTCCTCTGCCGAGGTGGGTGTGTGGGAGATGCCAGATCTGCAGCATTTTCCGAGACCCTGGTTATCTCTGAGGCATTTCCAAAGAAAATACTCGATTTCCCCGGCTTTGTGCTGGCACAGCTTCTGTGGAAAGGGAAAATGAAAAGCAAACAGAGCTCCTTTTCAGAGGGATGGTGCAGACCACCGTGCTGTCCGTGCTGTTTACATGGCTGTCACTGCTGGGGGGGACCAGGCAGTATTTGCTGAATAGTTGCAATTAAAATTGGCTTTTTTCACCCATTAACTCTGTGCAACTGCTTTCAGTCCCTGCCTGCTTGAGGCAAGAGGCAGTCAGGGTTCATGGATATCCCTGAACTTCATCTCCAATCAGTGAGTGAAACAAAGCATCATTTCCTCAGGAGCAAGCAGTCTGATAATTTTTTGTCTTTTATCATGATTCTCAGGGACCCTCTTTTTTTGCTTCTTTGAATTTATTTATTTTTTTTTAAATCCCCATAGATCCACAGCACCTGCAGGTTTGTCAGCCCTTTCTCATCAGGGTCGGAGCCCTGAATGCCTTCTCTCCCCCAGCATCCTCCCCAGGCTCCTGCTGCTCCTCTGTCTCCCAGCACGGAGCATGAATCCAGTCCCTGAGATCAGCACGGTGATGTCACCAATGGAAATGGCAGGGGAAAGATTTGCCAGTGGCTTTTCTAAAGAAACATAATGTGCAGAATGAGGCACAGTGAGGACACTAATAGAGGGTTTGTGCTCGACAGCGTGTGGTTCTGGAGAATGGCTGTCAGTCAGCCTGGCTTCTGCAGTTTTACCTCAGCTGTGACACGGGTGTGTTTGCCCAAGGCTGAAAGCACAAAATCAGCTTTGCAATCAGCTCTAGCCTCAAGTGCAGGTTCAATGTTAAACGTGAGGATGTCCGTAAGAATTCAGAATTTTGGGGAGAATACAATGTCTTTGACTAGCTTGTTTTCCATTCTCCTTTGGTGGTTTTTGGTTGAAGGAGTCTGAAGAAAAGCAGTGCCTTAAATCAACATGCTGTCAAGAAACAACACCACGAGAACAGAGCTCCTCAGAGCTGCTGCAGGCCTGAGCTGCCCTGGGAACTGTACCAGCCTCAGAAGTCAAAAGTACTGACCTGAATAAGAATGAGACCATTTTGGGCAGCTGAAATTTAATGTGGAGCCTGGATAAAAGGCCTTCCAGTTCACTGGGTGTAAATGTGAATAACTTGCTGTTTCTTGGCTGAAATCGTGGTGTTAAGAGCAGGCAGCAGCATTACACAGCACACTTTTCAGTGCTGATTTCAATTTTGATACAGTCCCAGTGGGACTATAGAAAACTCTGCCCCATTATGTTTCAGAACAATGGGATCACTGCAAAAGAAAGACACCAAGTGCGAACGTGCCAAGCTGATTCCTTTCCAACCTCAGCTTGAGCAAAAACATCCAGGAGCAAACATCCACCAGTCCTGAGGTGGGCAGAACCAATATGCAGGTCCGTGTGGCGTGACTTTTTTTGGCCCTTCTCTACATTTGTCACCTGATTTTTGCAAGGATGACACATCACTTTCTGCTCTTCTGAAATGCCATTTCACGAGTGCCATGAGCACTGAGTACTTGCAGCACCCTGGGAAGGTGATGTGGGCTGGGATGCTGATCCGTCAGGCCCTGCCTCCACTCGTGGTCACTGTTGGGAAGGTATCAATTTACTTCTAATGGTGTTTGGGTGAAGATGTGCATTTTTACACCCCTCTCCATGGACTGTTTTTGTTCTGCTGTCTCACTGCCCTGACTTCCAGCAGCTGAGGTATCACTAAATGTGATTAAAAGTCAGATACTGCTTCCTGTATCCATTTTCAGAGAAGTTACCAGTGAACAAACAGGGCATTGTAGGAAGCTGTTTAATAACTCTTTGTAATCTGTGAGTTGATCCAGTTGTTGCCACACTCTCACCTTGGGGTGCAGTGAGCCCTAGGACAGGTCCTTATAATCTCTGACAGCCAGAAAGGAACAAATGGGAAAGGTGTAAAAGCTTTCTGAGTACAAACCATCCTCACTGAACTATACCAGGAGGGAAATAAATGCCCTGGAGGGGTAAAGCACCAGGGAGGAAGCTCTATTTAAACAGTGGCACAAGAACAAATGAGTGTGGGCTGGCCATAAATTCTCTGGGTGGAATTTGGAAGGAGGTCTCTCTAGCCATCAGAGAGTGTTTCTTTCACAAGGAGTGTGGGAAAGAAGCTGTTGGTTGGGATTTTTGCCCCCTGAGATGGAGTTTACCAAGTGTGTGTGAACAATTTCATGTCTGCAGTGCCGAGGGTCCCTTCTGTCCTTGCTCTCTGCACCCCACAATTTGCTGCTCTTTGGCAGAGCAGGTGTTGAGGGGACCCCCAAAGTTCCCCTGGGCCTTGCCCTGTCAGCCCCGAGAACACTCCAGACGTGCTCTGCACTTGTTTCTCCTCAAAAGATGCCTTTGGACTCAGGCTGGAACAGGCCAGGAATTTGACAAAACCAGCCCTTCATGGGGAGGGGAAAAGTTTTCCACTTGCTGAAGCTGAACTTGTGTGCAGGAAAATGCTGTTTCCAACTAAACTTTCACTGCAGCTCTTTGATCCAGAGTGGAATTTCTGGGCAAAATTAAAGTTCACGTGAGGCCAGTTCTTTTGTTTCTTTCCTCAAGATGTTTGGCTCCTTTGAACCCTTTGTTGCGTCGCAGAGGCACAACTGTGCCTGTGGATCTCCCCTTCAATCTGCTCACAGCTGCTTTTCCCCTTTCTTTGGCTGGCAGCTCTCATTCCTCTTATTGGGATGAGTTTCCCTTAGTCTTAAATTATTTTTGTGCTCTAGTTCTTCTAATCTCAGCTTTAGGAAGTACCTGCTTTAAGACAGGGTGAACAAATGGTGTGGGATGGAGGATGGAGAAACTAAAAGGTCTTGAGGTAAAATCATTGATTGCAGACTTCCACCCCAAAAACCTCTCTGCTCCATCCTAAACAACTGAGGTTCAGAAGGTTTTCTTCCTCTATCTCAGCAATGTATTTGAAATTCCCATCAAAGTTCATAATTTCTCTGAATGTTCTCTAGCAGTATAACTATATTAATGCCACACAATTATCTACACTAATAATTTCAGAAGTCCACAAAGAATTGTAAGCAGGCAGGTTTAAATTAATTTAAACAGCCTCTGCTCCAGGGAACTGAATGTACAAGCCATTGCAAGCTTTTAGGAAGGCTGATACATTGGAAGATATTTTGGTGTGCCTTTACAATCAGATTTCTTCCCACGATGTAACCTGATTTTGCTTCAGCTCCTGCCTCTTTGTATAATTTCTTGCAATGATAAATCACCCAGCCTTGGAGATGTTTACAGTTCTCAGTTCACTGAGGGTGGAACAGATGGCAGTGCTCACATCTTCCAGTTGTTCTCTGAAAATGCTGTTACTGGCCATGGGGAAACACTGTCAGGAGGTGACCTGTGCTGATAAGTATTTGTAGGAGCCCCTGAGACGGGTTTTAATGAATTTTTGTAGCCAGGTTCCCTCTCCCTCTCTCATTTTATTTTCTTGTTTTTTAATTTTTTTTTTCCAAATGTGCTGAAAGAATAAACCAAAAAGCACTGTCTAAGCTATAAGCACACAAGGAAATGAGCCAGAAAGTGATAGGGTAAGTCTGAGTTATTAAAATCAGGTCATACCCTGAAGGAGATTACAGCAAGACGAGCCAACATAAATATACACTATATTTCTGTCATATGTCTTTGTTACTCTGGGTGGCCTGCAGTCAACTAACAGGGCAAGGGGAGAGAAGCAGAATCCATGAGTGTTACAGGATCCTAATCCAGCTGGTTGGAATCCAGTTCTTATTAACCAACTAATTTATATTCCTTCTCTGAACCAGAGGTTGATGTTAGTCTGCTGTAAATCTGGAGGAACAGCCATAATTCTGTGTTTTACTGAATTCAAGTCCCACAGCTCTCAGCCCCTTCTCCTCCTCTCCTGTTGAACGTTCCTAATCCCCTAAATAACAAATGGAGGTTTTCAGTGAAACAAGACTGCCTAGTGATAAGAAAAGCCATGCTAAATTAAATGCAAATCTTGCACAGCCAGTGTATTTTATGGATTTTCAGACCTTGATCCCTGGATAACCTATAAAGGAAGGCTTACAAGGGTTTTGGAGGAAGGATCACAATGCTGGAAGACGTTAATATATTGGCCACGAGTACAGAGAGTGTTATCTTTTAAGATGTTCAGCCAAATTCTGGTTTTCATTAAACCGGTGAAAATCTGGAAAACACTCCTTGCAGTGCTGTCACTCAAGATTTGCTCTTGATGTAACAAGGAACAGAATTGGTTCAAGCATGAAACCATCAGCCCACACAGAGTTCAGCTCTGCTGTTAGTCTGGGTTTATGAAGGGATAAGCCTGATTTTTGCTTGGGGCTGAACACAAGCTCTTCTGTGTCAAAAACCCCAAAGACTTTGCCCCTTTAGCATCCCCTGGGAAGCACGGCCCCAGGAATGGGGACGGGAATAAACCAGGGCTGGGGATAAACCAGGACTGGGAATAAAGCATCCCCTGCTCCAGCAGCAGCTCAGGGCCAGGCTCTGGGAAGTGGCACCGCTCACCCAGGGATGGCTGCCGGACAGGAGGGACACTGCTTGTCCCAGGGCAGCTCAGATTCGGGGGGACTTCTCCCTTCAGGGATTTAGGGGTTCGGTGCCTGAGAGCAGCCTGAGGTGAGCGTGTCCTGCAGGGCGGTTTGGATGCCGACACAAACCCAAGGGGACAAAGTCTGGCTTCCCAGAGAGGGGGGAAATGCCCTGAAAATGGGGGGATTTTATCTGAACTTGTGAGTGCTGTATGGGATGGGGCTGGGAGCTGCAGCATGCAGGGCACCCTTTGGAAAAGCAGGAATTTCAGGAGTGAAGGTTTCTTTTACCCTCCATTGCAAATGTCCACGTGTTGGCACCGTGGTCTCCTGCTTGAATCCTGGCAGATGTGGGAAAAGCTGTTTTATTGAGCCCAGTGAAGGCACTGCTGGAGTTTGGGGCCACAACAAGCCCCATGCAGAAGGTGCAGTGTTGTCCCATTTCTTCCTCCAGGGAATTCGCCCTGGTGCTGCCAGCGCTGATGGAGCAGGAGGAGGACAGTGGGCAAGGCGAGGCTCTGCACTCATCCTGCTCCATCCTGTGGCTAAATAAACTCTGTTAAAAATAAACAAACACACGGGGTTGGTTGGGGGGAACCCTCCGAAAACATCGCTCCCTTGTTTTGCTCTGCCTATCGCAAATCTAAACACAATATTTTCTCATTCTCGGGCCCGTATGAATTTCTGACAGTACAATTGGGGGCCGGAGCACATTGTCTGGAGTAGCTTACCAAGGAAATCGAGAGTTTGGTCAGCAATTGTAAATATCCTCCCCTAATTGAGTTTGTTTGTTCTGCAGCGTGCTCCGGCGTCACGGGCTGTGGGACACCCTGGCACCAGGTTACTGGTGGGAAAGATCCGCTGCTCAGATAAGGATGGGAATAAACCCCACCCACAGAAATGCCACAGAAAAATCCCTGATTTATCCATTAATTGCTTTAAGGGGTGGTGAGTGCGAGTACAACAATGGGGTATTGACAATAATGTGCCTCGTTGGCAGGAAAAGGGCTTTCCCCTTGCTCTGCGGCTTTAATGTGCTTGTTCTTGGAATCATGAAATGTTTGCAAATCCTGCACTGGCTCAGGGATGCGGAATGAAAGACAAGTACCCAGCAAAGAAAGCAAATGTTGGAATAGCTGTTTCCTGCTTGGAATGAAGCAGAATTATCTTCTTGTGCCCAGCACCACAGGCTGGGAGTCTCTTTGTCATGGAGTCGGTCACCAGGGATTATTTAGGGGGTTTAAGGTTCTTTTTGTGAGCTGCTCCTTGTAATTCCCAGTGCAGATGGCACCCTGAGGACTCAGCACTGCTCCTCATCCATCCCTTCGGGCTCCTCAGGGTGCTGCCAGGGGCAGGATTGCAGGGCTTTGCATCAACTCTGAAATGGCTTTTAAAGAGACTCTCTCTGTTTCTCTGTCAAGCAGAAGACAAGCTTTTCAGTGCTCCAGAAGTTCCCTTTGCCCACACTGGCTATCAGGCTGCAGTTCAGTGCTGAGTCACGCTCTTTCCACAACCAGGGCAAGAAAAAATTGTGCTCAGGAGATGTTTACCTATTGGGAGATTAATTTCAATGTATGTTCCCTTGCTAATGAGTCAGAGGTTCAGGTCTGTTCCCTATTACACTGCACAAACCTAGAAAGCACACCAGATGTGCTCTCCATTAAATCAGGTTATGCTGTGAAAGTGAAGTTGTTCCAAATTTGCCAGATTTATATAATTGAGAGCAGAATAGGGCCCGGCAGCTCAGCTGGCAGCAGTGGACTCAGTGCAACTTAACCAGGGAGGCTGTGAGCAACTGGCTGGGGGTTTGCATCCAACCTGGGGTTTTACATCCAAGCTGGGGGTTTACATCCAACCTGGAGCGTTTACATCCAACCTGGAGCGTTTATATCCAACCTGG
>VZTX01005868.1:0-10713 GCA_013400915.1 Pardalotus punctatus | reverse complement strand
GATGTACCATTAGCGCCCGGCGCGGGGGGAGCCCCAGAGCTGAAACCACTGCGGCGCGGGGGGGGCGCGGTTGCCATGGCGACGGGGCTGCGACGCCGCGACCTAGCGCAGGATCCGGGCCTGGCGCCTGCTCCCCGCGGTTGCCGCTGATTCCTCCGGTTTCCCCCGTTCCCTCCGGTTCACCAGCACTCCTGCAGACCGCCGGGCCCGAGGGGTGCCGTGCCGGTCCCCTTCCAGCAGCCTGTCGCGGTAGGGCGTTCCCTCCATCCCCGGCCTGGTGACCCCATCGGTGCCTGGCCTGGTGGCCCCGTTGTTCCCAGGCCGTGTCCCCCTAGCCACGCACTATGGCGCACCTCCTGGGCCACCGCGGCTGCATGGAGAGCCTGCGGGCCGACCTGCGGGACCTGCAGGCCGCCATCGCCGACGTGTCCTCCCGGGCCGGCGCCGTGCGCTTTCCCTCCTGGAAGTTCCCCGACAAGGTGTCCTGCTACCTGGACATGTCGGTGCTGCTGCACCGCTACAGGCACAGCGACAGCGAGCCCGAGTTCAGCCAGCACGCACACGTGGTGCTGCTGGAGCTGGTCATAGACAGGTGAGAGACCCCAGGCACCCGGAGCAGGTGGAGGAAGGGGGTTTTGTGTGTGTTTTGGGCACCTCAAAGTGCAGAAAGGAGCTAAAGCTGTTAGAGAGTGTCCAAAGAAGGACTGAGAGGGTGGTGAAGGGCCTGGAGGGGAAGCTGAAAGTGGGAGCACTTGGTCTGTTCAGCTGGAGCAGAGAATACTGAGGTCACACCTCACCGAGGGCAGTTGGTCTCTCTGTGACCACGGACAGGACCCAAGGGAATGAAGGGAATGGCTGGAGCTGTGCCAGGGAGGTTTATCAGGATATCAGAAAATATCTTCCCCCAGAGGGTGCTCGGGCACTGAGCAGGTTCCCCAGGGAATGATCACAGAATCAGCTAGGTTGGAAAACACCTTGGAGATCATCAAGTCCAACCTATTACCTAACACCGCCTTATCAATTAAACCATGGCACCAAGTGCCACATCACAGCCCCAAGGCTGCCAGAGCTCCAGGAGGATCTGGACAATGCTCTCAGGCACAGGGTGGGATTGTTGAGGTGGCTGTGCAAGGCCAGGAGTTGGACTGGCTGATCTTTGTGGGTCCCTTCCAGCTCAGGAGATTCCATGGTTTTATGAAGTCTTTTGGATGCTTTTTTCCCTGTGTATTTCCATGATGAGCAGTGTCAGCACCTCGTCCTGATGCCCTGCCGAGCTTTAAAACCCAACTCCTTTCCCTGCTTGGAGCTCCAAGTACAAACTGGCCATGAAGAAGCAGAGCCAGACATGCTCCACCCAAGAGCTGAAGTGGAGCAGATGGGACAGGCTTCCCAAAACTTTGGAAACAGTCAGACACAGCTGCATCGACAGCCCTGGGAGGCCAAAGCCCCTTTTCAGGCTGGGTGAAATAAATACAGCTCTGGTTTAAAAGATGAGCCATTCCCACTGAGCTGTTTGCCCTAAAAAATCAGGATTTGCAGCAGCATGGGTGCCCCAAATCTTTGGGGGGAGTTTAATCACAGCCACTTGGAAGTGGCACCAGGAGCACCGATGCCACCCTCCTGTCACACTGGCTTTGTCTGGGGGATGGGGAGGGGGCCGAGTTCCCTGCCCCAGCTCCCATTCCCAATCCCCGTTGCTCTAAGCCCTGTTTTCCTGTCGGGACAGGCTGCTGCTGCTCCTGCAGAGCTTCACCAGGTACATGGAGACCGTGCTGAGCGGGCGGGCGGTGCCACCAGCACGGGGCCTGGGGCCCTGCATGTCCGTGGGGCTCACGGCCAGGACCTTCTGGAGCACCATGCTGAAACTGGGGGCCTTCTGCCAGCAGCTCCAGGACGAGGTGGGACATTTGGGGACACCCCATGAGCTGAGTCACTCCCCCCCACCCCACCTCCCCCAGGATTTGGATCGTGGTCCTTCTTGGACACCCTGTGACCATGCCAGATGATGTGCTCCCACCCTTTGAGTGCTGGCCCCTGTGTCCCACATCTGTCCCACATTGTCCCCTCCCAGCCTGAGTCCCTTCCCCCCATCCTGCTCCAGGATCTCAGGATGAATGAGATAATTCTCCTACTGCCAAAATCCTGCAGCTCTGCTGACCCCAGTGTGGCTCTGAGCTATCTCAAGACAGTAGTAGTAGTAAAAACAACCTGCCCTCCCCCTGCATTTTATTTTCCTCAACATGATCTTTCTTATGGAGAAGTCTCACAATAATCCATGTGGCACAACTGGGAGGCAGTGCAGGGGGTGGGAAAGAAAGGATGGTCACAAGGAGAGGAGCTGGGGAGCAGGTTCTGCTGCTGAGGCTTCCCCTTGGTCATTGTCCCTTGGCTTCCCTGCTGCTCTGGTGGATCATCTCCAGTTTGATCTGGGCTGTGGTTCTTTTTTGTGCTCTCTCCCTCAGAAGAAGAATTGCAGACAGGAGATCCCCCCACAGCAATCCACTCCACCTTCTGCTTCCCAGGCTGGGAAGTTTGAGAAGGAGCAGCTGAAATGCTGCTTGCCGGACGTTTTGGAGTCAGGAACTGCCCCTGAAGCTGCCCAGTCCACTTCAGTGTGCCCGTGTCCGAGTGCTCACGTGCTGGACAGCTCGGACATCTCCCAGCCCAGGGCTGGCCCCAACCTGGCCCAGGGCACCCGCAGTGTCCCCACGCAGACCTCAGGGTCACCCCATGGCTCCTGTGACACCTGCTCCAGCACCCAGGCCAGCCTCCAGGAGGTGGGCAGAGCCATCACCAGCATCTGCCAGAGCCAGAACATCCCCTCGTGTCTCAGCAAATTCCAGGAGGTGCTGGAGGACAGCACAGGGAGAAGGAGCCTCTCTGCAACAGACATGAGCTCCTGGGCCTCAGAGCAGTGCAAGGACCTCTCCCAGATCCACAAACATCTCCAGGGGCTGCTGCAGCAGGTGAACCCCGTGAAGGCTGAGCTGGAAGAGATGGGCAAACAGAATGAGAAGCTGCAGAGACAGGTTGAGGAGTTTGCCAGGAAGCTGGAGGCAGAGAAGGGCACCAAAGCAGAGCAGCAGAGGAAGGCTGAGCAGAGCCTGAAAGCCAAGGACAAGGAGCATTCCGAGGCTGTGGCCAGGCTGGAGCGGGACAAGGATGACCTACGGAGAGGTACAGAGCTGTTCCCAGAATCCCCTCCCAGGCCCAGGGGGATTTGCAGAAGAACAGAGTCCATGGGCAAATTTTGGCCCCACCACAACAAGCAGGGCTTTTGCCATGGGTTTTTGGAGGTGCTGGGGGATTTTCCCGGCTGTGAGGGTAATCCCAGGCAGTGGGAGCTGGTTGTCCATGGCCTGTCACTGCCTCCTCCATGGTAGCACAACACAATCACTGGATGAAAACACTTTGGTGTGGCTGTTTGCTGCCCCTTGCTTTAGTTTTTTGTTTGTTTTGTTGTTTTTTTTGAGCAGCTGATTAATTAGAGGGTTTTTGTGCTGATTTAGGAGCTGCTCTGCTGGAAGAGCTACTCTCAGCCCTGAAGGAGGAGCTGGCAGCGAAGCAGGCAGCTGTTCAGGAGCTGGGTAAGGGGGTCACCCAGGGTCTCACCCAGCTCACACATGTCCCCCCTCACCCTGGTCTCACAAGTGTTTCACACCCATGTAGCCCCCAGCACTGCCCAGACTGGGCTGCAGAGCTGGTGGAGATGGGCAGAGGAAGGGCCTCCTTCACAGCAGCACCCCAACATCACCCAGTACCAGAGTGGGCTGGTGCTGATGGAGGCTTGGGGGGGTCACAGTTACCCTGTCAGACCTGCCTCCCCCTTGCCAGGGCCTGTGGAGGGCATGGGGGACCCCTGAACCACAGAATCACAAGATGGTTTGGGTTACAAGGGACCTTAAAGTCCATCCCATTCCAAGCCCTGCCATGAGCAGGGACACCTTCCGCTGTCCCAGGCTGCTCCAAGGCCCATCCAGCCTGGTCTTGGACATTTCCAAGGATCCAGGGGCAGCCACAGCTGCTCTGGGCACCCTGTGCCAGGGCCTCACCATCCTCACAGGGAAGAATCTCTTCCCAGTATCCCCTCTATCCCTGCCCTTTGGCAGTGGGAAGCCATTCCTTCCCTTGTTACTCCATTCCCTTGTTCCAAGTCCCTCTTCAGCTCTCTTGGAGCCCCTTTGGGCACTGGAAGTTCTCCCTGGGGTCTTCTCCAGGCTGAACACCCCCATCTCTCCCAGCCTTTCGGAGGGGTGGTCCATCCCTCTCATCACCTCCATGGACCTTCAGCTTCTCCCCCCTGCCCAGCCTGGGCCACGGTTGCTGTGTCCCCCCAGAGCTCTCCAAGACCACCTTGCTGGAGGAGATGAGGACCACAATGGTGGCCCGGAGCCAGGTGCTGGAGCTGGAGGAGAAGGTGCAGATGCTCACAGGCCAGAGGGACAGCCTGGACCAGGAGCTGAGTGCCACCAGGGTGCAGCTGGAGAAGGAGAAGGTCCGTGTGGAGAACATGCTCCGGTACGAGGAGGTACGGCCGGGTCCAGAGCGGTGGGAGCGGGCTGAGATGCTGCCCGCTGGCAGGGCAGTGGGGAATGGTGCCACACCCCCCCACCACAGTCCCTGCAGGCCAAGCAGAGGACCCTGCTGCAGCAGCTGGACAGCCTGGACCAGGAGCGTGAGGAGCTGCAGGCCAGCCTGGGAGAGGCCGAGGGGGACAAGGCCCGGCTGGAGGAGCAGCTGGAGCAGCGTGGGAAACAGCTCCAGGCACAGCAGGTGAGCGCTGGCACCCAGGTGAGGGACACAGCCTGTGCCACAGGGCTGTCAGGAGCCACACACTGCCGTGTCCCACACCCCCAGCCAGTTTTCCCAGGAGGGGCACTCTGGAATTCAGGTGACATTGCCATATGGCCATTCCTCATGGGACTCCCTGGGGAAGAGCCTTCTCCCTCCAGCCTGTGTAGACAAGTCTGCTTGAGTTGGCACAGGGGAGCGGCAGGAAAGGGTGTTTTGAGCTGCTTCCACATCTCCAGTGCACCCCTTCCTGGACACCTGGACATGCTCCATGGGTGTGCTCCTGCTTCCAGCACACACACGGATCTCACAGCTGACACCCTGCACACTGTCACTGTCCACTTCCCACTGCCATAGGACATGCTTATCACAAGGGAAGGGTGGGAGCTTTCCATGGGGCGCTGAGTCCTCACTCTTGCAAACTTCACCTCCTCCCTGCTGTGCCATGCAGGAGCTGCTGGACACGCTGCAGCAGGAGAAGGTGGCACTGCAGCAATCCGTCCTGGAATTGCAGGCGAACACAGCCCGGCTGGAGAAACAGGCACAGGAGCTGAGGGAGCGGGAAAGGCTCCTGGTGTCCTTTCCTGACCTCCACACCCCCACTGAGATGCAGTTTGAGAATAAGGGAGCAAATGGCAGCACAGCAGGTTTGTGCCTTGGGGTTTCCAGAGCTCCCAGGGGATCCTGCTGTCCCCAGACACTCTGTCCCACTGATACCCAGGAAGGGCTCAGACCCTGGGCTGTGCTGTGACCATCCCAAAGTGCTTCCCTATGTGGGTGCTGTGCATCCCACACCTGCACTGGCAAATACAGCAGGACCAGGACATGGCAGAGCTTCATTTGCCCCCAGGGTTTGGGGTCCCAGCTGCCACTTCCTGGGCTGTGCCAGTGCTCCCTGCCTGGGGCAGGCTCTTTTCCTTGGGAGGCAGGAGGGGTGCCCACCCCTCTGAGCAGGCAGGCAGCAGCAGCAGGCTGAGCTCTGCTGGATTTTGTTTGCAGGCAGCAGGAACTTGACGGAGGACATGGAGAGTCATCTCCAGGCCAACAACATCCGGATCAAGGTGCTGGAGCGGGAGAACGCGCAGCTCGAGGCTCTGCTTGCCAAGGTGAAGGCAGCGGCTGAGCAGGGCGTGCTCAAGGTGAGCTGAGTGCCACAGGGGTGGGTGCTCTGCACCCCAAAACCACCCCATGGCCCCCAGACATCCTCTGGGGACCCCAGGAGGGCCGGGCTCCTCGTGCTGCTGGGAGGTCGCTCTGGTTCAGCTGGTGTTGGCCGAGGTGCCTGGGGCTGGTTCCAGCTCCTTTCCATCGCTGTGGCCATTGTGCCACCAGCTCAGTGGTGGCCGAGGGATGTGACGGGAGCTGAAGCTGATGGGGGGGAATTTCACCCCCTCTTCCATTCCCCAGCTCATCCCACAGGCCCAGCTGCGGTCCCAGCTCCACAGGGAAGCTGGCAGGCAGGAGACTAAGTGAGTAGAAACCCAGAGGAAGGGGCTGGGGGGTTTCCCTGCTCTTCCTCCCCTTTAAGTGCCCCCACCCCGCAGGCGGCTCAGCAGTGGAGGCAGCAAGGACAGCACAGGGATGCCGGGATGCACTGACAAGGCCAGGCATGGAGCTCCCAGCAGCCAGCACTCCAAGCAATTCCAGGCAAAGCCCACATTCCACGCCAAACCCTGCCTGACGCTCCCAGTGCAACAACTGGGGATTGGCCTCCGCACCAGGGCTCCCCGCAAATAAACACTGATCAGTCTTAGTTTTCTAACAGAGAAATGAAGTGTTCCACCAGCAGCCACCTGCCCTGCTCTGCCCAGGGGACCTTGTCACCGGTTCTTTGTGCGTCAGGAAGGCGCGTTCCCTTGGGAAACCCAGTTCCTTGGGGAGCTGCTCCAGGGATGTTCTTGGGCACTGGAGCTCAGGCACCCGTGGCTATACTGCTGCTGGAGTCCTCAGCAGAGCCCTGACTGTGCTGATGCTGGGCACAGCATGTGTTAGTTCCTGCCAGGAACCATTCCCAAGAGGGGACTGGGATGTGGCCACACTTGGAAAGCAGAGCTGGCCTGGGATGAGAACAGTCCGAGCTGCCCTTAGCCCACCAGCATAGCCACAAACTGGGAAGTCATTCCCCCCTCCAGAGGGGCTGGGAAGCACCAAGTCACTGGCCCTGACCTCTGCCCTGCCTCACCAGCCCTATAAGCTGCATGCAAGCCCCACACAAACCACACAGCCAGTCCTTGCTCCATGTTTAATAGGGATGGCCACGTGCCATGCTGCAGCCCATGGGGCAGGACACGCTCATGGCATGTCCCCAGTGCCGTGCTGGGTGAGCCAAACCCTGTGCTGGCTTTGCAGCCGACTCGTGCCATCCTTTCTAATAAGTTATTATAAATAAAGTGTCCAACCCCCTGCCCTCCCATGGTGAGGCTGTGGCTCACCCCGCAGCCCCTGCCCTGGCAGGGCTGTCACCCACCTCCCAGAGGGGCTGGCACCACAGCCGGGCTCTGCCCACCCTGCCACAGCCACCCACAAATAGACAAAAAAACCCAAGACTTAGAAAAACTGCTGTGAGCAGGGTAAGAGCATAGTGGGGCCAGGGCTCTTCCTGCCTCCAGCCCCCACCCTGTTACACCCATGGGTGCCCCATATCTTCCCTCCCCAGCACTGCCCATCTGGACCCCCCACCCCTTTAGCCACACCCAGCAGGAGAGCCCCGAGTCCTTCTCTCTCTGATGTCAGGGCGCTGTGCCGGGCACAGTCACGCCAACCCCACTCCAGCAGCAAGTGCTGCTCACCAGGCACCCCATGCCCCCCTCCCTGTCCCCGGAGTGGCCGTGGGTCTGTCCCTGGAGTGTGTCCTCGGGCCAGCTAGCTGTCCGTGCAGCAGTTCCCTGCAAGGGAGGACGGAGAGCCTCGGCACAGGGAGCCTGGCGGGCTCCAGGTCCTCCCCAGCCCATGCCCCAGGGTCAGCGGGGGCTCGGCCGGGTGCTGGGGCAGTTCTCACCCAGGATGTTGCGCTTGCAGAGAGGGCAGGTCTGCTGCAGCAGGAGCCAGGGATCCACACAGTCCCGGTGGAACTCGTGGGAGCAGGGCAGCACCCGCAGCCACTGCCGGCAGGGAAGCGAGGGCACACGTGAGCGGAGCCAGGCGGCTGGGACACAGCCCAGGCCCAGGCAGGGACACCCCGGCCCTGGCCAGCACCAGGAGGCTCAGCCCAGGGTGGCACCAGCACAGGTGTCCACAGGGCAGGCTCCAGTCCTCCCAGTCCCACCTGGCTCTTGTGGAACTGGTCCAGGCAGACAGCACAGCTGTCGATCTCACAGGCCCGGCTCCGGGGCGGCTTCCCGGGATGGTACCGCCGGGTTTTCAGCGCCGACAGCCGCTGCCGGATGTGCTGCTTCAGGTCCAGCTGCGGGGGCAGAGCCGGGGGTCAGAGCCCACCCCACAACCCCTGGCACAGAACACAGGAGACACGTTCCCACCTCGGCATCCCGCTCTGACAGATCCTGCCGCGACTGGCGCTGGGCCTGCACCATGACGCCGGTGCAGAGCAGCAGGGCGATCAGCAGGATGGTGTTCCACAGCTGCTGCAGGTACTTCTGCGGGGACAGCGCGGTGGGGACGGGAGCCAGAGACCCGGCCCTGCTCCCGGCCCCGGCCGAACCCCAGCGCCCTACCTGGACCTGCGAGCTGCTCTCCCCGGGGCAGATGACCCCCTGCCACTCCCCGTAGAGGCCCCCTCGGGACAGGCCACAGGTGGACCACAGCGTGAGGGTCACTCCCTGCAAGGCAGGACACTCCATTGCCGATGGCCACGGCAGTGTCCGGCAGTGGAGCACACGTGTCCCGGGGCTGAGGAACACTGGTGCTGCCGGCTGCCCTGCTCCCACGGGGACACCAGGGCTGGGCCCTGCTCCCCACATCTGCTTCCTATGGATCAGGGAGGTTTGGCTGGGCACAGCCATGCCCTCCTTCCCACTGGGAGAATGAGGAAGAGGAGGAAAGACCAACATACCAGGTTCTCCAGCAGCACCGCCTGGTACGTGATCTTCGCTGTGGCCCGGAGCCCCCTGTGAGCAAAGAGAAAAGTGTCAGTTCCATGGGCACAGCAGGATCTGGGCACAGCTCCCCACTGCCAGGGAGCACCCCCTTCCCACAGGGATGGGCAGTGAGCAAGGAGGACCGGGGGGAGGACAGAGGAACACACAGGGGAGGTGACAGTGAGACAGTCCCTCCCCAGCCATGCCCAGCCCAGTGATCCTGCACAGGGCTCTTTCTCCCAGCCCTGTCCCTCAGTTTCCCCATGCGTGACGCCACAGCAGCAATCCCGATGTCCCACATGTCAGGAGGATCGAAGGGGTCCCACTGCTGCTGGTGGTGGGGACAAACACCCACAGAGGCCATGGGGGATGCCTGTGCCGTGCCAAGAACCCGCTGGTCTGGATAATTTGTACCAAGAGTCCTAAAGCTCTTGGCCAAGGCCACTATCACCCCTGCCACCGCACGGGGACCCACAGAAAGGCTCCAGCCCTGGGGAAGGGCTGGATCTGACCCAGATCTCCCCTGGAAACGTGTCAGCCCCAGCTGGCCTCAGCATGGCACAACACCAGCCCAGCAAATGTGACAAGCTGGGTGAGAGACCCCCAGGGTGGTCCCTGGGTGTCACAGCTGGGTGGGGGACAAGGCAAGGACAAGGCAGGGACCACACAGGGACAAAGCAGGGACCAGGCAGGACAAGGCAGGGTCCAGCCCCTCCCACACCCCTGCCCGTACCGCAGCAGCGCTCCCAGCAGCCTGGTGACGTTGTCCGAGGACTGGATGACAATGACGGGCTTGGCGAGCAGCTGGGACACGTCCAGCTGCAGCGGGAGGGAAGCGGAGTCATCAGCAGGGCACAATCCCGGCCCGGCCCCGCCGCCAGCACTGCCCTACCTCACGGATGGCGTTCTGGTTCAGCGCCAGGATGAGCAGGGCTGAGGCCCCCAGCACCAGGGCTCGCTTCATCTGCAGGGACAGTGGGGACGTGATCAGGGGACAGCGGGGCCATGTCCCCAACAAGCTCCTGTCCTGCTGCAGGAAGCACCCAGCACCTCTTCGCCATGGTGAAGGGTCACAAGGGACCCAAGACAGGTCAGAAGCTGCCAGAGACCCCCCAGCCACCAAGCACAGACTAGGACCCCCCCACAGACAGCCAGGAGACACCCCAAGTGACAGTCCTGTGGGTGTGTGACCTGCAAAGACCACGGCAGCCCCCAGGCCAAGCAGGGGACTGGGCCAGGAAGAGGGGATAGGGTCAGGCAGAGGGTCACCTTGGTGACAACAGCAGTGGTGAAGGACTCCTCCTTGGCACCCCGGGGACCCTCGGCCGGCTCCTCGGTGCCCACGGGCACCACCCCGATCCAACTGTCAGCAGCGCCCAGCTCTGGCTCCATGTCACCCACCTGGGGACACAGCAAGGAGAGGGAGAGCTGGGATGGACCTCAGGGTTCAGGGCACCCCCAAAGCACCCCCATCCCCCCGTGGGTCCTGTGGATCTGGGCACTGGGTGGGGATGGGGACAGCAGCTGGGGTGGCACAAGGGACAGAACCCTAACGCCCCTGTCCCTGTCTCCACCTCCCCTCTGCTTCTGGCTACCCCCGGGCAGTGGGACCCCTTCGCTGCCTGCCCTGGTCAGTCCCCCAGTGTCCCTGGCCTCCCCAGCAACCCCCAGTGCCTCCCAGTGCCCTCCAGTTCCCACTGCTCCCCTGCCTCATTCCTGCCCCAGTGCCCAAGGACTCACCCCAGAGACCACTGGCCCACCGACCCCCCTCCTACACTGACCACTGCCCTGCCAATGCCCACTGTCCACCCAACGTCTCGCGGTTTCCACTGCTTCCCCCTCATCATTCCCACCCAGCTCCCACGCCCCCACTCCACACACAGTGCCC
>VZTX01005866.1:37529-64990 GCA_013400915.1 Pardalotus punctatus | reverse complement strand
AAAAGTAAACAGTTTAATTAAAGGTCTGCTGCACATCCCTCCCCAAGCCTCTAGGCTGTTAATAAACAGAGGAAAATCTTATTTCAATAAGCTCTCCTCTAATTAACATTCTTCTCTGCTTTTCCCTGGACGTCTTAAACAAGCAGTGCCACGCTGGGACTCAGCTGGATCTTCCTACAGACAATGAATAGCCCTCTACAATGATATTAAAAGTTGGATAAATAGTAATGTTCAATCTCTGTTAAAAATTAGCATGGGAGCTGATGACTAAAATTTATCATGCCTTGCCTTGCCTTGCCTTGCCTTGCCTTGCCTTGCCTCGCCTCCCCTCCCCTCCCCTCCCCTTTGGTTGTATTTATGCTCCCGTTGTTTGATCTGATATTTCAGGTACCTCAGTTTAGTTGCCATTGGTTGTACCAGAGCAGATTTTAGAACCAGATGAGCACAAAATACGGTGCAATGGCCTAATAACTTCCCCTGCTATTTAATAAATGCAGCGCTGAACTTATTGAAAACCAGTATTAGACACAACTCAAAGAAATCTGTGCAAATGCCATGTATTTCACAGATCTCACAGGCTGTAATGATGAAATTCCACTTATTTCAGAGAATTATGATAAAAGCGGTCCCAGCTTTCAAAAACTTCTGTAGTAAATAAATTTCTGCATGGTTATTTCAGCTCATCCCTTTCTAAAAGCGTCTCTGAAGGGATCCATCTCAGTTCTTGGTGGGGGAGCTCATCTTAGTCCTGCTGGTGATCTTTCAGCCTAAAATAATTAATTTTTATGTGTGAATTTATCCTGATAATTCTGGCAGGTGCAAGTCATGTCCAAAATAACCAAGTGTATAAAAGGTAAGGCGGGTATATGACAGACCTTGTAAAGATTGAAAGGTAGAACAGAAATCAAAAACTCTCTCATTACAACATAATGATATTTTAGGGGAATTTATTTATTTGTTTACTTTTGTTAAGGTATTTTGATTTGTACCTAAAAAGTTCTGTGCTAGTGGTGTGATGGAATTTCTACAATTCAAGATGACCACAGCTGCTTTTTTATTTTATTTAATAACCAAACCCACTCATCACACACAAAAGGAAAAGTACAAGAGAAGAAAAGTTAAGGAATATTTAAATAAAAACAATAGTGAGGGGAGCAATATTCTTTCTTCTGCATGGTTCTTGGTCACCCCAAATTATTTGGATCAAACCACAGTAAAACATTCTGTTTCATCTCACATTTATATTTTTTTTTCAGTTGCAATTTAAATTTATCTTTTAAAATTAAAACTGCAGCTATTAAATCAGCTACTACTTCACCAGCAGTTATATAAATATAACCATTTTCAGGCACTTCTCCCAGTATAATTTCATGGTTTTTCCTGCTGTTTCAAGCACTAGAATTTAATGTGGTCAAAAAGTTCAAGCTGGAACATTGCCTGAGAGTGACAAGAGGTTGCCTCTGGTTATGGGATAGATGTGAATTTGTTAAAAGATGAAAGATTCTGAATATTTTTTCCCCTTCTGATTTGATCTCTTTGAAAAAGGAACACATTTTGGTGTCAAAATCATTGAAAGCTCCTCAGTGACAAATTTACAAAGCTGTGTGTTGCGGCACATTACTGCTCAACCCTCGAGGAAATAACCCCAATTATTAGGTTATTTTAGGACATCCCATTAAATGTGAGGGTACAAATGAAACTCCATTAGTCAAACGAATTCGGCTGGCTACAGAGAGATAATATTTTCAAGAAGTGCTCTGATAAAAGGATTTGGTTGTGTTCTTTCAGGATTTTACGAACATTTGTGCCGTTGTCTTCTGGGAGGTCTCACGTTTCACCCCTAATGAACCCAGCTTTGGCTGGAATTATGCTTTGTTTTTCTCCAAACTATTTTTATGTAACTATTTATGCACTGTGTTTATTTATTGGACTAGAAGTTGAAATTCTATCCCAGAGACTGTCTTGTATCTCAAAACAATATTTCAGACTTTGGCAATCCTGATCTTTTGCCCTGGACCTGGTGATGTTCTTACAATTCCTTTTTATTTTTCCTGCTAAATTTCTGTTCACTTCTCATTAACCCTATGAGCCTTCACTCTGCACATTACTCTGGCAGTTTTAGAGTGGAAATGTATTTTTTCTATCTTTTGGGGTTCAATTAGTTGCATTCTCTTGGCTATAGATCTGCCATAATTCCTGAAAATGGCTCCTCGTTATTTGTGGGTTTCACAACTTGAGTTGAACACAAGCTCATACCCATGGCTCGATTTCCTTGTAGGTTTTCATGTTCAGAAAACTTTCAGAATCAGTAATCAACATCAACACTCATTTAGAATTTTAGGAATTATTAGAGGCATTCCCTGAATGCATAATCTTCGTGAGAGAAGACCTTGCAGCTTCTGGGTGTCACAAATGCTTCAATGCTCTGCTCCACCATAGCAGCTTGAGGATTCTGCTCAGACATTTCATATCTTCTGTCAGTGGTGACAGCACTGCCCTTTTCTGTTAAAAAAACCCAAGAATATGGATTAGATTTGCTCTCAATTTTTTCAATTTTTTATTATTTTTTTTATCCTTGAGTTCTATGTCAGTTTTATTGTATTTAAATTTTTCCAGTTAATTTATACTCAAATGTTGTATATTTATCTGTTGTAAATGATCATTATCTTACTGTATTAAAAAAAATATTACAGAAATTAACTTCAAACAAAAAATAGAACAATGGTTGTTTTAAGCCTCTACTTTCTGCTGTTCTAAAAAAAAAATCACCAAATTTAGTCTCACAGAAAGGAAAACCTTGAAAATCCATTTTTCTTTCTTAATACACTGTTTGGAAAGATTTATGAGCTTCAGGATAATGTGGCTCGGGCACTGTGGATATTCAGTAACCCCCAAAACAGGGCTGACACTTTAATCTTAGCCTGACAGATCACATGAGATCTGTGAATATAAGGTCTGGATAACCCCTCTTAAATTCATTTCCAGTTTAATATTTCAGACTGATAATGCTGATTTTTCTTCTCCATTTTTCACTTCTTATCAGCATGTCCTGTCATGGCAGAAGCTTTCACTGAGATTTTGATGCAACTGAAGGTTGGTGCCACCTCACTCCAGTCACTGCCTCAGACATGAAATGGGGTCGATTTTTGAGGTAGATTTTTGGGTTTTCCCTGTAAGAACGACAGATTAATCTGGAAACAGACTAAGACAAGTGAACCTGGCTTCATCAATTTTTTTCCAGGCTTTTTTAATGTTCACCCATTCTGTGAATGTGTTTTCAGGTGATTTAGAGGTTTCCAGACAGAGCTGGACTTTGGGAAGAAGAAGGAATGTCTGAATGGAGGTTCTGGGGGTGTCAGAAGAACCTACACACCTCCAGCGTTGTGCTCTGACACAGAGTGCCCAAAACAGGAAGTTTGTGGAGAAATGAGAAACTGGAGGCAAGTTCCCCTCATTGTAATCCCAGATTTGAAAAGCCAATCATCTCCATTTGTCAGTTCCATTAGTTTTCTCCAAAGTACCTAAAATAATGTTGAATTTCTCCCAGTTAGGCTGATGCCTCCTCAGAGAAGAACACATTTTGGTGGGGCTCAGTTCACAGAGAGATATCGACATTTTGGGGTACATCTGTACATATTCAATCTCATTTTTAATCCCCTACACCCATTTCCCACCGATCAGGAGCTGTGAAGGGACGGAACCTTCAACACTTGGCTGCAGATATTATCAATGTGGCACAATTAACCACCACAGCAAGACTCCAATTATTAAATCTTCTTACTCCAGCTAATCCAGCTGATTTAAGGGACAGTGGGTAATATTTCTGACTCCCTTGAAGCATCAACACACATTTTTTTCCTTCTCTCATCTCTGAAGTGGGCAGACAGGTATAGCTGCTCAAAACTCCGTTGGTCTTGTTTCTTCAACCTCATTTATTCTATCTTGGATTCAACACTACAGCCACCTGTGCTGGAGGGGTAAAGAGGAGTTATGAATACACTGGTAATGTCCTCTTGCTAAATTTGTCAGACTAAATGATGGATTTACTAACTGCAGTGTAATCTCAGGTTTGAAGGCACTGCTGGGATAAAGAAAGTCTTTGATATTGGATGAAATTGATCCTGGCATTGTTAAACCAAATATTTTACCTCTTCTTCACCTACCTTACAGACTGAGCCACTGAAATCTTAGTCCTGCAATCTGTTCAGCTCTGATTCCTGGACGAGACGGTGAATTCCCTGGAACTGTGAACTTCAGTCTCTCTTTTGCTCCATTGCCAGGTGCCTGGCAGCTCTGCCAGTGCTCAGCCACCTTTAGCTCATTTTTTCCTCTCCTGTGTGTGACCTGAGGTCTTTAGCACCATTTCCCTCTGACCAGATTAATGAATATGGGCACTGAAATCGCCGTTTCTGTGTAGGATTCAAAGGTTACACCCCAGTGAGAGCCTCCATCACCACCGGCTGGACTTCAGATCACATTCCCCATGATCTGCTGGAGGCTTTGCAGCCTGTCCACGAGGACAACCCCCTAAAGCCCACAGATCACGGGGCTATCCATCTCTTTAATAAAAACAAATGGGCCTGGAAGGAAAACCACCGAGCCCAGACCAGGACTGGAAGTAATCAGCATTCCCCCATTGCCTTGGGTGATGATTTAAGGATATTAACTGACCTCAGCTCGGCGGTGCATTAAATCAGTGCTCCACAGGAGGAAAATCATTCCCTCCACAACATTCCCACTGTGGAGCACAGGGTGTGTGGTGCTTGGTCCTGCAGCCCCAGTTCTGTTTCACAATAATTTTGGGTTTTTTCCACCCCGGTAGCCTGCGTGTCCAACATTTCAACCTCTTCCCAGCACACCCATGGTTTGTGTTGGCCTGGCTTTTGCTGCTGGGCTGTTGTTTATGGGATTTAAGGATGTAAACAATGCTGATTGCGCCAGCAGAAATGTAACAACCGCATTGCACAAAGCATGGGGCTGTATTGTTAGCGTGTACCAGGATTTTTTTGGGGCTGGTTTTGCAATTAGGATATGTGTTTAGTTTATGACATGAAAAACAATGACTTTCCAGAATTTGGGATTAAACACACAACTGCTGGATTTAAAATCTGAGCATTTACTGATGGGCTTCAGAGTTTCAAACCTTCCTTCTGTGTTGGTGCTCCACAGCTGCTTGACCTAACCAGAAATTGGGATATTTCTGAGTCCTCATCCATCCCAGGAACTTGGAACCATCAGTCCTCAGCCACCACCGTCAATATCTCTATACCCTGCTGAGGTTGCCCCTCATGCCAAATCTGAGGCACCAGCAGGCAACAGAGATCCGTTAAAGAAGAAATAAAAGAGATTTCCACTGAATTCTGCCTTTACTTCTTTTCATTTCTCAGTGCAAGTATTGAAATCTCAAGAAATTGGGCTATTTTATGAAAATGTATCTTCATTTTAATGAGAAAAAAATATTTGAAATGCTAATGTTCTTCAGCCAACGGTGGATTACACACAGGAAAATTTAACTTTTATTGACTCCACTGAATAATGGTGTTATAATTTTTAAGGTGGGTGGGTGAAATGTATAATTTTTGTGCTGAAGGTCTGTGTATTTTGCTGTTAATTTAAATGATGATTCTTCCTTTTAAAACCCATGGCAGCCTTTTCCCACCCTCGCCTTACCCAGTGCTGTGATAAATGTTTAGAAAAGTCATAAGAGAACAGGTCCTGATGTAAATTTGGGAGCTCCTGGGACCGGCATTCACACAAATCCATTCACAGCATCCACCTCTCCTATGAATATAAGGATTTATTCACCCTGGAGAAGGCTCCAAGGAGACCTGGAAACCCCTTCCAGTGCCTAAAGGGGCTCCAAGAGAGCTGGAGAGGAACTGAACGATGGCGGGCTCTGGCAGAGCTGCTATCACTGAAAAATGAGGTTTGGGCCAGCAATTCTCTTATGGAAATATCAATTCAGCAACAAGTATCAGTCAAAAAAGCAAATGGGATTTGAGATATTCTAGGGAAATAAAGGGGGAAATGGACGGCGTTGCTGTGACTCTATGGGTAATGCCCTCACCTGTTGAAAATTGTGTGTGGTTCTGGCCAAGTTATAATAATTCTGTAAAAACTGCGAGGAAGATCCATCACTGAAGGGATGATCCATCATGGATTGATTGCATTGGAACAAGGAGCAAATGAATGGATTGGTGGCCAACCTGGCAGTGGGATGATGAAGCAGGGGATGATGGACACCCGTGGAATCCAGAGTGATGTGAGCAGAGGCTGAGAGGATGAAAAGGCAGCAAACGCTGCTTTGTGTGGTAAATATTCCACAATAAATTCACCTAGAGAGTGTCCAGTTCAAAACAAACAAAGGAGATGCCAGAAAAAGGGATGTGGAACTGTGGAACTCTCTGAAGCAGGTTGGAGCAAAAAGTTGCACAAGTTCAAAAATAATCACGGATATTCAGAAAAGGAAAATCCATAAACTGCACCTCCACATCTCAGGATGTTCTCCAAGCCCCCGCTCACCTCCAAGTCTCGTCCTGGGGGATTTTAAGAGAATATACCAAGGATACCTGTCATGTTCCAATATCTGTCCCTGGGAAGGTGCTTTAGACATATTGAGGACGGGATACTGATCTGGGGACTGATCCCTAAAGATGGCTTGATAGGTTTTACCTCCTCACTTAATGTATTTTTAATTTGTTGGGGTTTTTCTGCACGGAGCAGCACCAGAGTAGGAAGTGAGTACACGAACCTGTCTGGTAGGTGAAATAAATAAGATGAAGGGTGAGGAAAAACAACTTCTCAATATTCCCTGGCTGAGGGTGTGTTGGCAGATCATAAAGAGTTTGTGAGAGCAGCACCTAAGAAATGTGTTATTTCAAATAAATAATGTCAGGGGAAAAAAAAAACCAACCTAATAGAAAAATAATTCTATTAATTGAAAGATATCTGCCTTTCAAGCCACAGATTTAATTATTAGAGTGTGCAAGAGGTCTTAAGGAGGGAGGATGAGCCAGTGGGTGGACACAGGGCTGGAAACCAGTGGGATCCTGTTTTCTCCCTCAAGCTACTGGGAGTTTTCAGGTCCTTTGCTGGTTCAGTCTCTGGTGTTCACAACTCAGTAACTGAATTTTGTTTTCTTCGCAGTGCCAAAAAAAAATCCCACCAGAAATATGGAAATTATTTGGGTCAGCCCCCAAAACTTTACTTTCTTAATGAAATAAAAAGGAGGAAATTGATTTTGTGGCAACCAATTAATTCATCCTAACTAACATTTTTATTTTAGCTTTTACGGAGAATAATTTTTTAACATCATGTTTAAAGTTAATAATGAAATATTTTTATAACAGACAATTAAAAAATATCAGCTTTTTATTTTTTTTAAATTGTGAACTGGACAGGAACATCCTCAGTCCTTTAATGGACAGATTTAAAAAAAAATTTCTTTGTGAAACAAAATTTGTGCAAAAAGAAAATTTTCAGCTCTATTGCAAACAACACAGGCCAGAATTATATCCCATAATGAGTTTGTACAACACTAAGCAGAATTATGTGCTTGTAAGTAGTGCTGATTCTAGAATAATAATAACCAAAATTTTAAGTACATTTCTGAATTTTACCTAAACCTTCTAATTACATGGAGATTATCCACAGAATTGAGCTGCTAAATGAGAATCTGATTGAACAGCTGTGGGGATAAAAATAACTCAAACCTGCCCATCTTGTCTGCTTGTCCCAACAGCTGGTGCCAGCCTCAGAAAATACAGAAAATGTAAGAAGATGAAGGTGGGTTGGACTAAACACCAGCAAAGGATTTGACCTCCTCCATGGGCTGAATTCTGACACCGTTTCAGGCGTTTGCAGCTGAGAGAAGCCAGTTTGAATAAGCTGGGATTTCACCACTCCCTTTCCAAAATAATTAATTTCTATCAGAGCCGAGACCAATCCAAAAACCTGGATCTCACATCATTAAAAACCACAATAAAACCTTCAGCCTTTTAACCTCACCCTGCTGATCCCTTCACAGGAGATAACCATTAACCAACGCTCCATTTCCCAGGTTTTCTCCCCTCAGAGAACTAAGCCATGTTTTTCCTGCTATCCCAGATTTCTGTTTACATTATTCCTCCGTGCCTTGTATATTTTGGGATCGCAAACTTTCTTAAGTCAAATATGATGGGAAAAGCAGCTGTACTGCAGCAAAGCTTTCTCACAGCTTGTGTTCCATTTTTTCCCCTCGCGGGGCTGATGCCCTTCTCAGTTTCTTTGCAACAAATGCAGACTTTTCCTAGCTGGGCATGATAATCCAAAAATATCACTTCATAATTAAGGAGCACGTGTGTTTTGCATGTTAATGACCATGGCTGAGCTTGCTGGACTAAGAAATCCAGTGTGAGGTGGAGAGAGATGATAAATCTTCACTTGTGGTGTTCAAATTCCCTTTGAGCTTCCAATGGCTCCTCAGCAGATGATCTCTTTCACCCAAGTTGTTTCAGGAGGCAAATAAAAAATTCCCTCTGCCTCTAAATTTGATTCCAGCCTTCTACTGACTGGCATTAAGGTCTGCTCTGGGTTATCCCCAGTGTTAGGTTAAAAAAAAATGTAATTGTCTCATGTCCAGCATCACTACATTTCAACATATTAAAGCCAAAGGGGTTCAAAAAATTTTACAGCCTGAAATATTGTAAATTCATCCCAGCCAAAAAGCTACAGCCTTAAGAAGAGAGGACTAAGAGTGTAAACACGAGACTTCTTGCTCCATGTACTCCACATCCTGTAAGAGCTCCCATAGAGTTTAAGTGGGGCTTCTCTGGCTTCCCAAAACCTAAGAATCTCATCCCAAAAATTAAACATTAGTATTTTCTGCATTAAGTTACTGATTTTGATGGGAATAGTGTTTCTTGCAGCCCTGTAGAACCAGCCTATACACCTTTAGATGTTGTGAGTAAACCCAGCTGACTTCTAAAAGACCTGGATAACAATCCCAAGAAAGATGCAGGGTTAGATGAGATATTGGGAAGGAATTGCTCCCTGTGAGGGTGGCCAGGCCCTGGCACAGATTTCCCAGAGAAGCTGTGGCTGTCCCTGGATCCCTGGCAGTGCCCAAGGCCAGGCTGGACAGGACTTGGAGCATTCTGGGAAAGTGGGAGGTGTCCCTGCCCATGGCATGGGGTGGAAATAGATCCCTTTCAACCCAAACCATTGTAGGATTCTTTCCTGCGGTTTGCTGTCTGGATGAATGATCCACCAGGGTGAACTTCAGGGGGTTTAGCTTTTCCAGCAAATAGAAAAAAGTTCTCTCTGGTCATGCCAATCTCTAACCCAGCAGTTCTTAAGCTTTTCTCACTTCTCTCTTCCATTAACATCGTATTCCTTCCATTTACACCTTCAGGCTGGTCACGCTACTCGAGCCTCTGGTTTGGTTAGAGCAGAATAAAAGACTTGCTAATTTGGGTAAAGATTACAACAATCCTGCCCACCTGCTAAATATCTCCAGCTCAGCCCTGAGCTTCCCCCTCCGGGGTAGCCCTTGCCATGACCAGCTCCCTTATCAAAGCCCACTGATATCGTGTCCCTGCAATTACATTGCCTGGGTTTTTTGGAGGTGGTTCAATTCCTATTCCAGATGAGGACACACTGGAGCTAATAAAAAGTGACTCCCTGCTGGATATCCTGGTTCTGTTTGTTGTTTTTTATCTGTATTTCTCCAAATGGCTGTTAAGCACCTTGCTTTCTCCTTCAACTAGTTGAGAATGTGCATTTCTTCTGCTGATAGTGCCTCTTTCCACCTTTTTTGGAGTCTTTTGTCTGTAAAAATGGCACTGATGTGCATTGTCCTCCTTCCTCCCAGAGGGGAGCTGGCACAGACTTCAAACACCATCTCTGACTGACATTAACCTGTGTGCAAAACACTCACCGGGTCATCAGCACCTCTAACTCCCACCTTGTGCCTTCCTCCCGAGGGGAACACAAAATTCTTTGCAGATAAGAGGATCATCAGCACCATCCTGCAGATGGGAAAAGCTGAGTTGCCCCATCAGGCAAGCTCTGTCCTGAGGCTCAGGCAGTTCCCAGCCGGACTCCCGGCTCTGTCACTGCCCTGGGGATTATCCTCCCTGCAGGGCTGGGGGAAATGGGGGTAGGAGCTCTCATAAATCACTCCAGGGTGAAGTTCAGGAGCTGAACTCTCATAAATCACTTCAGGGTGAAGTTCGGGAGTTGAGCTCTCATGAATCATCTCAGGGTGAAGGTCACGTGCTGATCCTCAGCCTTTTCCACCGAAAACCTGGGGCCTGTGCCCACAGACCCTTCTGTGCAGGACTTGGGTGCCACCAGGGCAGCAGGGACAGAGCTGGCACTGGCTGTGGAGGGGACAGGACAGATGGAGAGGCTGCTGCTGGTTCTTTTCCCACCATCCTGGAAAACCACAGGGACCCTACAAAGTGACATCCTGCAATTATTGCATCTATCCTGCATCTCTTGCATGGATTTTATCCCAGATCTGTCCTGCAGCTCCCACTTCCCTACACCAGGACCCCTCTGAGCAGACACAGCCCCGCAGCGCCCACCTTCCAAAACACCCCTGAAAACCCCACAGCTCCTTCCAAGGAAAACCACTCACTCCTAAATTGTTCTGCTGCATCTCCCATTCACTCCTTCCCCCAAAACAAGACCGGGATAAATCCTTCCCACCAGATGAGGGATGATGTTACCGGAGTGTGACTCAGCTGGAACATTTCAGGATTAATCCAACCACAGCCTAAGGGGTCCCAAGAGAAGCCAAGTCAGACGCTGGTGTCTGGAGCTGTGAATGAATCTCATCTTCACGCTCGCTGTTTCCAAATTTATCTTCACCACCGCCACCACTGTTGCTGCTCCAACCCCCCCAAGAGAATTCCTGTTCACATCCAGTTAATTCGTGAATCCATGGTCCAGCTATGCAGGGGAGTCAACTGCTGATGGTTTGGGAGCACACACAACCCCCGCAGGCCATTGTGCTCCCAACACCTTTAATCCCCTCTGAACATTTTTCCAAAACCATTGAAACCTCAGTTGTGGGGAGGGTGTACCTGGAGCACATTCCAGGGAGATCAGGAACCAGGGAAGAGGGAGATCCATCACTGTGAGAGCAGCTGTGGATGTGGGAATTACCAACTTCCTACACTGTCCAGGAAAAATAGTAAAAAGAGGCATTTCAATAAAGATCTCACTTCTCTCTGTAAATCTTTTAGCAATTCCCTTTGGGTAAATTCAGTCCAAAGTTTCTCACTGGAGCCATTGACGTTGGCTGACAATTAAAAGCATTTAAACGGATAAATTTAATTTACCTTTCTGTAGTTTCCAGTGCTAAAAGAGATCTAAGGCAGACAACATCAGAGAGGATTACTCACGTATCCTGAAGAAAATACATTCCTTAAAAAGGAGTAAAAAAATCTCTTTGTGACTACCTTTTGGAAAATTCATGGGGAGTTATTCAAGGGATGATAAGAGACCAAAACACTGTTACAAATAATCAGAATATGTTATTTTTTTCTGAGTCAGAGCATGTGAGCAATGACACAAAGACAGCAGCTGTACTTCTAGGAAAAGGACAGAAGAAATCCTGTACATTTTAACCTCTTTCCTCCTTTCTGACCCACCAATATTTCTACTTTAGAGCTTCACCACTCTTATTGAATTCACCTGGGTCAAACCGGCATCCCAGAATGTGAGGCAAATGCCGAATTCCCAAGGAATCAGACAGCAATGCCAAGGCTCAGTTTTCTGCTCTTGTTGTTTTTCTTGTCACTCAACAGGTGAATCCATGAATGAGAACAAGCCACTAATGAGGTTGTAGAGCATCGTTTTGAAAACATATCGAGTCCAGAGGCGCAAACGGTCTCTCCTAATGAATCTTCATGTTTCAGTTGTACTCACTTTAGCGTAATAAATCAATAGTTCATGCTGTGACAGCGGGAACATCGCTGACGTACACCCAGGCTAAATCAAAAGAACCAAGACAAGTGCTCAGGCTGCAAACAGCCCCAGAAGGAACGTCAAAATATGATTTAATCGATTCTCTCTCCATGCCAGCCCAGCCCAGCCTGAGAAATGTTCCTTTAACCTGGGCAGAGCTGATCATTCCACACTCTCGGGGTGCTCGGTATGACTCATATAATTCAGCATGACCACGAACCGATTTGGAATATAACCCCAACCTCTTGCTGGTTTATTTTTTTTATTCCCTGAGGGTGTGTCACTATGACAAAGTACCAAGCTGTGCAGATGGGTGTGGGAAAATCCCATGGATCAGTACAAACTGGGCATTTCCTGGCTGGTAGCTGCCCCGCTGAGCAGGGCCAGGGTGTTGTGCTGTGCCCCTGATCATTTTGGTAGGCCTTTTCCCAATTACTTCTAATTTCTTCACATTCCTCTTGGGCTAGGAGGTGTGGGGAGAGCAGGAATATCCAAAAAATCAACTTGGACCAGTGATCAGGGTGAGGGACCAGGGTTTAAATGCACACTCTTTTACAAACTACTTGGATTATTTCAGACAAATCCTTAAAGGATCAAACCAGACCATCTGTTACAGGTACTCAACACCCGAGTTACAAATCCCACAGACTTTTTGATCAAGAGAGGAAAGCACATGACTCAGAGTTTAGGGTTTCTATTTCCATTTAACTGTGTCGTTAATGAAGAGGGTTAGAGGTGGTGTCTGAATTGTAATATATGTCAGGATATGAAAGTATATTCCTTGCTTTTTCTGTGGCTATTCCCTGTTCCTGCAGTTACTTCCTAATCCAAAAATGTGTCATAAAAATATCTTCATTGGCACTGTAATGTGCCCAGGCAATGTGGAAGAGAAGAATATCAGTTTCAGTCTGTCAAAAGCACTGACCAATACTGCATTTTTCAGAAATAGCTGCCAGTGAAAGCACAGCTCCTTCTACCTTTTGTTGGTCTGTACCCTGTCCCTGTCGTTAGTTTTACTCTGCAGCAGGAGTTATTTGTTCTATTTAACACCGCTGCAGATGTCTCCTATTATCCACTGATTTTCAGTGGAACATGGCCTTCCCCAAATGCCACCTGCAGATAAGCACTATCCCTCCAAACCATGGCTTTATCTCATCACAATTAATTGTTCAGGTTATTTATTTGTTCTGTAATTAAACAAGCTTGCTTTTACTGATTTTATGGGTAATATATTAAATTATTCTTTTTTCCTTAGTCAAGCCTGCTTTGCCCATGGCAGCAACTACTGAGTGGTCTCTTCCTGTCCTTACATCAGCCCAAAAGCCTTTCCTTATATTTTCTCTCTCCTGTCCAGCTGAGGAGGGGAGTGATGGAGAGGCTTTTTTGGGAACCTGGTGTCCAGCTGAGGTCAGCTCAGCACAGCCTGATTTCTCCCAACAAACCTTTCCTCAACACTCATTTTCTCTTCATCCATCACATCCCTCCACATCCATCTCCTCCCTCCCTGCCCTCTCTGTGCCCTTTGCAGAAACCTTTCTCTGTCAGCAGTCATTGCTATCACCTCATTCTGAAGATCTTCGGCTCTTTATTCAGTCTTTTGGGACATGAGACAGCCAGTAACAGGGAATGGAGATGGACTCATCATACTGGAAGGTGTGGATCTTCCCTGGAGCTACTTACACAAGATTCCCTTCTAATCAATATCAATCCAGCCAGTCACACCTTTGGAGTTTGGTTTCTAATAACAAGGGTGATAAATCGGCAGGGCAAGAAAGAAAAGAAGTGGATTCTCCATTTCTTGACACTCTCAGGCGCAAAGTGCTGACATTCCTGGGAGCTGTGCCTCAGCCAAAGACTGGATAATGAACTCACCGTGAGAAGGCCACAGCCCCAGCAATTTATACATCCTAGACTCCAATTTATCACAGGGAAGAATGAATTACCCTATGAAAGAAATAATCCTTCTCCATTGACTGCAGAAGGAGCAGAGGGAAAACAGCTCATTTTAGTGCAGGTATTCTGTCTCTAACTTCATTCCTTAAATAACTGTGAGGCGAATCCCATCCCACACACTGTGTAAAAGATCAAGGTGAGCAAGCTAATGATCCCACCTGGCTCTTAAATCCATGAAAATCACTGAAATATGAGCTGATTCGAGGGACTCCTTTCCCACACAGCCAGGTTCCCACAACCTAACCAGTGTCTGCAAGAAACTGAAACTCGCCAAGATGCTAAAAGCACATATTATGGCTTAAAAGCACTGGAGGGTTTGGGGGAAAGGATTTGCTTTCTCTGCTCCAGAAATAAAACAACCAAGAAATGGGGATTAATGAAACGACCCATGGGATTAAATTACCCCAGAGCCGACGGCTTCAAGACTCCTTCTGCTGACAACCAAACCACACCTGCCCCATTTTATGCTGGAATCATAAGACACAGTTTTTAAATTTCTTGTGGCATTGAAAATCAGACCTGAGACCTTGCCCATGACATGAAGAGCTGTCCCTCCCCACGGGACAGCCCAGTGTGAATCTTCCATCAGTCTTTCCTAACTGGGAAGGTCTGTCACAAGCTTGTCACTGTCAGAGACAGCCCAACGGACCAGATAGATCGAGATTTCATCCATAGGAACATGTTCTTTCATAGGAACATATTATTTCAATTTTACTCAGACAGCTATAATTGAAATGGAGTTTCTTCACAAAGCAGATTTCCATACTGGATGTATTTTTCAAGTCCACCATCAGAAGAGAATGTTCAACATGAAGACTACTAAATTAGTCTGAAGAATGAATCTAGGGACACAGTCTGACATTCATCCTCTCAAATGAGCATGTAATTAAAGATTCTTTTTGCATTTTAGTAATTTCAGTCAGCTTCAAGCCTTAGGGCTGTATTCTGAAGTGGGAGATTGATTTTATAGGGGTTTTGATGAAAAAGTGGCTATATTTTTGAAATTCATTCAATTTCTGGACTACGTCTGAGCGAGATTCATCCCCCTTACAATTCCAATGGCTTCACTGGGGATTAATGTGAATTAAATATGATGAGTGGTGCCTCATAAATTTCCAGTTACCCGTGTAGTGAGTGGTTCTGCTCAGTTACAGGACGCGTGGCTTTGGATGAATCTCCATCCAGAGATGTTGCAGGATGACAGTTCCCTGTCAGAGGACACGCCATGGCAGCAGGGATTTGCAGATGTCAGAATGTGTTGGGAGCAGCCCTGAAGAGAAGGAACTGTGAGTGTTGATGGACACGGCTCAGAAATGTGCATTCACAGACTGAATTCCAGGCTGCAGAAAAAACAGTGACCAGCAAGCTGATGGAGGAGATTCTCCCTCCTTCTCCACTGCAACCAGCACTGGGAATTAGGAAGGAATTGTTCCCTGAGCGGGTGGTGAGGCCCTGGCACAGAGTGCCCAGAGCAGCTGGGGCTGCCCCTGGATCCCTGGCAGTGCCCAAGGACAGGTTGGACAGGGCTTGGAGCAGCCTGGGACAGTGGAAGGTGTCCCTGCCATGGCACGTTGGAATGAGATGATCTTCAAGGTCTGTTCCACCCCAAACCATTCCAGGATTTTATCAGCACAGCTGGTTTGAAATGGCCAAAAAAATACACCTCACACCCAAAGAGAGATATCTAAAACATTGGCAAACAAGACAGATACAGTACAAGAAGAAAACTAATCACATCATTGTGGTGACGTGCCCAAGTTAATCAGGCAATTAGTTTAATAATTAATTAATGGCCAGGAGCAGCATGCTTCCCTCATGGTTTCACTCCATTCTAGAGGCCTGAGCTACTCAGCACCTCCCAAATTATCTCTGGAGGCTGCACACAACACTGCACTTCTGAGCACAGACACAACTTGGGGCTGTTTGTCAGCCAGGGAAAATCATGGTCGGGTCAAACCAGGCTCCCCCTCCAGCAACTGATTCAGCTCATTGTGTAAAAACTCCACTTCTGAGGAGGCAAGCTGTGCTCCCTAAAGTCCGGCCAGATTTGGAGGCTGGCTCTGCTTTGGATTCCTGGTTTCCTTGGTACCTCCACCGCAATCAATCTTTTTGTCTGCTGATGCAGCTCCTGATGTGACATCCTCATGAATAATCGCCTGGGGATATAAATAGGGAGCTGATTAGACCCAGCCTTGGAATGCTGGCAGTGCCTTCACCACGGCTTAGCTTCCCCTTCAACTCCAGGCTTCCTCAGACCACCTTCTGTGCAAACCCAAAGGACTTGACGTTTTCCTGCAGTGCTGGAGCCCAGCCTGCCAGGATTCCCTGGCCAGCACAGTCCTGATGTTCCCAGATGTGCCACATGAGTAATTTTTGAGCCAGAAATCCAGATCTGAGCAGACGCTCCTTGTGATGATGTTGAACAACGGATCTGGAAGCCACTCAGGGATATTCAAAATATTTTACCACATAGAACTCATTAAAATACGTGCAGAGGACATGCCTGAAAAGCTGCCTCAAGTTCTCCATAGCATATCTGTGCAAATGTTATCACTGATATGAGATATAGGTGAAAGAGGATCATGGGTACATAGCATATAAAGGTTTTATGGCTTAGCCTCTATAAATATTTGTCAGGCTGCCACCGCAATGTGATTGTTAATAGAACCCTAGCTAGGTAAGAAAAGGAATATTTTTAATCCATCTAATGAAAATTACAACATTTTAAAAAGCTATCTGTCTCTATTTCCCCCACTTTTTAAACAGCTGATAATCAGAGAAGTCTTGATAAGCTTTGGAGATTAATGGAATATAAAGAGTTAAACAGTTTTTAGGCCAGTTTATCACTTTTAATTATGTACCAAAATCAAAGTAGCATTAGATCTCACGCTGATAACCATCCTCTGCAGGAGCCCACAGGTCACCATTCCCATTTCCCAACTCAGAACAGAATTCAGTCCAAGCAAACAATTTCAGCTTAGGTTGTTATTGTTTGTGTAACCATTGCACTCACAGCTTTTACAGACTGAACAAATAACCCCAAAATCAAACCGGACGGAAGGGAAAACAGAAGTGTCAACTGCTGAAAGAGCTGAAGAGCTGCACCAGCTTTGAGCTGAGGGTCCTTGTTCTTAGGCTGCCTCTGAAACTCTCAGCACAATGGCTGGGGCATTCCAGCATCAAGATTTCCATTTGTTCCACGATTTTAAAGCCTGGAGTGAGCTGGTGCCTGACCAAACCCAGAACAGGACATTTCTGGGGACACATCACCAGCCATGGCTGAGGTCTCCCAGATCAGAGCATTGCCAAGGGCAAAGGGGCCAGGACGAGTGGGTCCCACCTGTGTTTTCTGCTGACCTAATCACAGCTGGATAAAACAAAAGCCTGAATCCCAGCGAATTCTGTCACCGAGCTCTAGACATTCATGGCCTGGGCTTCTACACCTGAGCTGTGTTGCTGCTGAAAGTAATCAGGTATTTTTGAAAGGGTTTTTTCTGACTTCTTTCAGATATTTTCATCAGCATTATCTCCATCTTTCCCAGGCAGAAAGTGATTAAACTCCTAATTATTTTAAAAAACCTCAGGATACCAATGCACACCTACAACATGATGCTCCATAGCTCAAAACTACAACTCCAATTTGAAGGAACACTTTTGACACAGTACCCATGTCGTGCCCAGCCTCATCTTCCCACCCCGTAAAGCACAGGTGTGTTGCAGATCTTGCAGATCCTGTACCATGTTTGCCATGCTCATGGGGCTGCGAGGGAGAATCTCAAATAACATTGTCTTTTGCCTGTGTTTAAGCAAACAGATCCCACCCAGAAAGCCCAATAAAGAGGTTGTATAAGGGAGCAGTGCTCTCTTTTTGTGTACAAGAGACACGACGGCTCCAGTAAAGTCAGAAGATTATCTAAAGATGCAAACTGGGCTACACTGTAATAACACTTCATATTTACAGGCTGGCTCTCGACAGGGAGTGTGTTTGCTTTTGGGGCCACAGCTAAAGAAAATCATGTAAATACTGGATTTTATTGCAGGCTTCTTTTGCTGTCCAGGAATAGGACAAGCCTTGCACAGGCTTGTGAGTTTTGTCATCATGACCACCCCAAAAAATCTCCACTGTGATTAATTTCCCTGGAAATTCATGCAGTGGGTGGCGCTGACATTGTCTTGCAGTGAAACTCATCCTGCCTGCTCTTAATCTGATGTTTTACTCTGGGCCCAAATTGTTGCCCTAACACACAATCCTAATAATCTGCTCTGGAACACTCCCGATCCAGCTCAGGAAAGCCCGGAAGAAGTCCCCAAACAGGAAAGAGTTTGAATAGACATTCAGCTTTCAGCACTAATTACAACCTCCCCAACTTCAATAGGATTTGAGTAAACTGAAATTTAGACACTATAACCTCCCCAGCTTAAATAGAATTCAACTAAACTGAAATTTAGATGCTATAACCTCCCCAGCTTAAATAGAATTCGACTAAACTGGAATTTAGATCAAGCCTGTGGTGATTTTTCCTGTGATTGTGGATAATTTCCTGAAGTGAAACCTTAGCTGATTATAACTCCCAGGTCGCAGATTCCTTGTTGTTAGCTTGGTATTGGTTAAAATTGTTATTATTTTCTCACTTGTAAGTAAGCTGGAAGACTGAATTTCACCTTGGACTTGATTACGGTCTTATATTTTATAGTCACCCTTGATATTCACAAAAACAGAGATGCTTGGTTTGACCTGGGCATGGAAAAATGGTAAAATCAGAAGATCTCTTGTTTTGTGAACTTTATCTGTGCATCTGATGCTGCATCCTGAGCTCCCCACCCTGTCTGCTGAAAAACTTCACAGGCAGTGTGGAGCCTTGGTGCAGTGAGACTCCAGAGCCACATCATCGATCAGATATGCGTGGAACACGCAAATAAACAAATGAAAATTGGTGAAGCTGCAGTGAAACAAGACAGGGATGACTCACTGCAGAGCGAGGCCAACCCACTCACCTCCCCAGACAGAGCGAGATGTGGCACAGCTGCCTGAAATTCCACCTCAGAGAAATCTTCCCATTAAAGAGCGGGAAGACACTCTAAGTTTTATAGCCTGGCTGCTCTTGGCAATGTTTTATGTGCAAAACACTTCCATCAATCCCAGTTTCTCCTGGGAATCTTGCTGTGAGTGCCTGAGGGTGGCAGGACCTTCGTGGGGCCAGCAGAGGTGTTTGTTTTAAAAAGATCTCACCTGCAACCAAAAAAATCGGCTCCCTGAGAGCAAAAACCCCCATGAACACATCCACAAATTCTTGGTGCTGTCCTCAGTGGTGGCACCGGAATATTTTTCCCTCTGCCAGCCACACACAGCCCAGTTTTCAGGCTATCTCTAAGTGGAGATAAACCAGTCCACAAGGGCCACTCCCACCCTGCGCGGAGCCGTGGAGCAGGAACGGCTGCTCTTTGCCATCCCCAGCCAAAGTTCGTGTTTGCTGACCCAAAAGTGCGCGAGGGCAGCAGCACAAACATGAAAAACTGCCCCGTCCCGAAGGGTTTGTGAGCCAAAAGGTGAGCACAGGAGAGAAGATGCTGTAAAAACACAGAGGGCTGAGTGTAAACAGAGAGATAAGGTAGCGTTCGGGGGGAAGATTAATGTTACAAATGCCAAGGGTCATATTTTCTGTTAAAACAAATAAAGCTTCGCTGAACCCCGGTGAACTTCACTGGGGCTGCGCCAAGCCTTTGATACACGAGAAATGAGTTCAAGGCAGCACCTTGGAGGCAAAATCCAGTTCCAAACTCTTGTGCTCTTCAGAAAGGTCGCTCACCTCTCTGTGAAATCCCTTGCAGAGGCACCAGGTAACACAGGAGGCACCAGCACAGAGCCCTCACATCAGGAAAGATTCATAAATTCAATGCCATTAACTGAAAAGCACTGGAGCCTGACGCTTCATTTCCCTCGGTTATTCCCTGTATTATGTGATCTCCTTGGAAAATGTTTAGCTCTCCATGGGAAGCATGTCTTTATATGCCTGTTTTTTTTTCTAGGTGACTACAGCAGCATCTGTAAAAAAAGTAAAAAGAAAGTTAAAAAAAAATAAAAAAAAAAAAGTAAAAAAATTTTTAAAAGATAAAAAAAAAAAAGAAAAAAAAAAAGTAAAAAAATTTTTAAAAGATAAAAAAAAAAAAGAAAAAAAAAAAGTAAAAAAATTTTTAAAAGATAAAAAAAAAAAAGAAAAAAAAAAAGTAAAAAAATAAAAAATAAAAAAAAAATAAAAAAAAAAATTTAAAAAAGTTTTAAAAAGTAAAAAAAAAAAAGTAAAAACAAAAGTAAAAAAATAAAAAAGTAAAAAAAAAGTAAAAAAAGGTAAAAAAAAAAAACCCTCCATCTAAAAATCTTTTTTCCCTTGAAAAATCCAGGGCCACTCTTCTTGGAGAGGGTCACAGTTCACAGGTATCAGAGTAATGCCACACACTTTAACCCCTTCACTCATTCACCTCTTGATACAGAAAAAGAGAATGGGACTTTTTGGGATATCATTATGGAATTGGCATTTGCACTGTCAGAAATAGACAGGAGCCATTGAAAATCAGTTGTCAATCCGATTAAATCTAACACGATTTAGTCTGGATTAGGGTTTCCCTGCTTTGTACAGTCAGCCTGGCAGATTGTGGGCACAAAATGATCTTTTGCCTAGAAGGAAAGAAGAGTTGTCAGAAAAAAAGAAAAAAAACACCACCAAAATTATCTGGAAAATTACATTTATGTGAGACAAATTCTTCCCAGCCAGCATTAATTCAAGAGAATGTACTGCCATTTCTTATTCCCCCCAGAAATGGCGTTTTATTTTTCATGTGTGTTGAAAGGACTTCGAACATAACACTCCTCTCCATTAGTAGATGTAATGTTTTGCTGACATATCGTGAGGATGCTTAATTTGCTTGCACAAATATATCCTGGAGGCAGCAGATATGTGAGGAATGCATCAGGCACGGGAATCCAACGAGCAGCAGAAACCCTGGGATATTCAGCAGCTCAACCAAGAGAAATGAGCTGCAGCAGCCAGAGAGGTTTCCTTTAAATCTGGTTTGTAGTAAGAAGGGCTGGAGGAAGAACTCCCAACCCTAATACCTGGCTGGACTCTTTCTCTCACAGAGATTATAAATGAAAAGGGAAAAGCAGGGCTGTTCTCATTTCTTTGTGCAAGGAGGATTTAGAAGAGCAGGTCTGAGCTGGAAACAAGGGATATCCTGGCTAAGCAAGCAGGAGGAAAATCAATAACCTTACAAGGAGTGTTCATTGACTGCCAAAAGCAAAATCAGGCAGGGGCAGGAATTCATTCTTTACAGCGACATTGGTTTGTTTGGGCTGTGAGAGAATGAGCTCACGGGGGAGCCCTCAAACAGGCAGATACCTTCACACCAACCTCGGACTTATTTTTTTTCCTTTGGAAACAACCAGGTTTCAGGCTGTTTGACAGACAACCAGTGAGTTTCAGGCTCATATTGTTTCCTACTGAGCTGCAAAAAAAATCCCTCAATTTGGGGCGAAGATGGGGCTTTATTCCCTTCTCCCTGTTCTCCATCACCATGTCTGAGCCCCAGGCCCTGTGATTTCTGTTCTATTTTCCTGACTGATGCCTGAAGGCAGCCCAGCATTGCTGGGATGTGCTGGCATGGTCCAGGCACGAGGCAGGGCTGCCCAGCCTAGTGTGAGAGCAACTGGCTTGGACAGCACTGAACAGACCAAGGCTGTTGTCTGCTGAGATGAAAGATCGCCCTCTCTGCATGCAAGAGAGGAAAGGAGAGAAGAAGAAAGTGAAAAGAGAGCAAAGCCTGAGCTTGCTGTTATTTGGGAAGAGGAGTGGAAAATAAAAAAGAAAAAATCACAGGAGCTCTTGTGTCTGATAAATCCCAAAGAGTGTCCTGGTGTAGGTCCAGTGCTTTGGATCTCAGCTGGACCTTTTGTTATGTTGGAGTTCCACTTAAAAAAGGGAAAGTAACGCAGCCCAGCAGGTGTGAAAAACGGGATCATGCTCCACAGTGTGGCCAAAAATGCTCAGCTGGGCATTTTCTCCAGTATTCTCCTTCTTCCCGGTCTCTGGCTCTCCACAGACCAGAGCCCGCTGTCCCAGGGCTCTTCCCAACCCCTCAGGACTCCAGAGCTCCAGAGCAGAAATGGATGGAGCACAAATCCAGCACATCCAGCTGGATGGACCGTGCAGACCCTCGTTGTTAACAGCGTGAAGGCAATGAACATGCTGACCTCTGAAATGTTGGCTTTCCCTCTTTAAAAACTCTTCCCTCCCTTCCTGAAATGAATGTGGCAGTTCAGGCTTCTCAAAACTGGTTTCAGTCAACTCAGGCACATCCAGTCTCAGAGGCCTGGGAGGATTTTTATCCATGGCTGAAGGCAAAGGTGGATAAAAGGATCTTGGAGAACCACAGAATTAGAGAATCTTGGAACTCTTTAGCTTGGCAAAGCCCTCTCAGATGATCAAGTCCAACCATTAACCCAGTCCATCACTAAACCATGTCCATGAGTGGCACCAGCAAGTCCGAGCAGACACCTTGGGAGGAGCCCTGGATTCCTTATTCACTGTGTATTGCACTTGTCAGCTTACACCAAGCCTTACAACCTTTATCACAAAAATTAGTGAGTCTAGAAATTCCTCTTTTCAGCTTCTGAGGTCTTAGACACAGTTCATTAGATTTGAAAATATTCTCACCACCCAGTCCGAAGAAACTGGGGCTTGTTCTGGGGACACCAGCAGCAAATCCTCTCAGTGCAGAGCAGCTCTGGGATGCATTTGACCGGGCTGTGTAAAATGTTCCATTTCCTGCCTCCTCCACAAAAGCATCAGCTGTGTCACATCCTCTAATGATAAGGTGGAGGCTTTATCTCCCTCTCTAGAGCGTGTTTTAGCCCAAGCTTTTATTTAGTTTGTGTAATCTCTGGTGTCAATCACTGTGCTGCTTTCCCTGCTTCTTGTGCCTTCTGCTGCCAAACAACTCTCTGTGAGTGTTAGAGGAAGAGATAAAAATCTCTGAAGAGGGAGGGCAAAATGTCTCTTTATGGTGGCCACAGCCTGGGCTAGAACCTGCCTCTCCTGGGCAGGTTTATCTTAAGAAATGTGGTTGTAGCCACGCTGGGAACTGCGCTGAGCAGCTTTCTGCCCTCACAACGCTGCCCTTCCCACCTCCCCTGTCCTCCTCGGCTCTGCAGAGCTCCGAGGAGAAAGCAGGAGAGGTGCCCTGTTTCCTCGGTGCCTTTGGCACGTCCTGTACCCTGGAGCAGTTTTACGGTGTTCTCAGTGTAAACAGCGCTCTGGTAATAATGCATGGTTTTTTACCCACCTGAATTCATTCCATCCCTGCCGTCATCCTGAGTTTGGAGAAAGTTTGTGCTTGTTAGTTTGTTTTGCATCGTTTTTTTTATTTGGTTTGCTCTTCCTGAGCCAGAAGGTTTTCTCTTTTGCTGCCCAAACACAAATAAGATTATTTTTTAGAAATTATTTTAAAGAAACCTGTTTTATCCAAGTACTTCATGAGTGGATAGTCCCCTGTGGATATGTAACAGTAATTGCAAAGCTTATTTCTTCTGCTCCCAGTGGCTTTGATTGTGTGAAAATAAACGTTGAGTACTATGAAGCAATTAATCCTCAGCTCTCCTGGGAGTTTGGTAGGTAATTATTGCTATCTTTAGCTTACAGAGTGAGGTGAGCATCAGGAACTGGGTAATTTGCCCTTGCCCTGGAGATCAAGGACAAGATTTTGGCCTGCCTGTATCAGGTAGATCCTTTTAATTGAAATATCCCAGTCCTGCTCTTCAGATGTTTCATGTTCTGTACTGACATATCCACCTCTGCTGCCCTCACAGCTTTGGTCATTAGGCAGGTGGAGATTTCTAGGAGAACTTCATCTGGAAACTTTTGGGGACAGCTCGGGACAGAAAGAGAAGAAGGTCTGAGCTTTCAGCCCTGCTGGGTTGTGGTCAACTTGCTTTAGATTTTCCCTAGGCCGCTCTTGTGCTTGCACACGATGACACCCCATGCTGAGTAAGGGGACTTAAACCACAGGAAAACACCAATTGTTTGTGCCTCGTTCTGCAAATAATGAAGTCCTGTAGGTGGATGGAATTGTCCTGTTTGCAAAACACCACAGCCGGTGTTTGCCTGCCTCTAATCCCCAATGCAAATAATACACAGAAATTTATTTCACAGCTTGTTTATGGAATGTGACGCTATTACTGTATTCAAATAAAGTCACCGAGTGGAAAGCAGAACAGATGCATTGTGTTGGCTTTGGAGAGGAAGCTAAATGGGGAACACAACCCCAAGGGCACAGAACAGCAAATCCAGCCTTCAGCAAACTGCTGCATGAATCAGCCCTCAAATATTGTCCCTCTAGACGCCACTGCTATTAGTCTTTGTATTTCTGATTGCCAGGGGCACAGAGGAGAAAAGCACGGGCAGGAAACAACCCGGTTGCTTTTATTTACCTCTGCCATTAGTGCCTACCAAAATTTCTTACATCTGTATGACGTTTTCCCAAGCAACTCTCAGAGAGATAAGGCATTTAATGATCGATGCCTGGGCACAAATGTTAATTACCTTTGAGGATGAGGGTTAAATAATGGCAATGAAGAAAGGCAGGCACAGAGAAGATGCACCAGCCCAAGACAGTGATCACTGATGTAACTGTGCTGCTACTGATGTGAAGAGGAATTAGATCAAGGCTTTCTCGAATTGTACATGACTGAGATTAGGGAAAAAAAATCAAAATGACCCACCTTCCAGCCTGAAATATCAATTTATTAGCAGAGAGCCTGTTCAGCACCAAGCAGCTGCCACCTTCCCAGCCTCCCCTCGCAACCCTGAAGCTTTGAAAAGACTTTTTCAGGGAGGTGTTGGATGGAATCACAGTGGGGTGAGCACCAAGCTCCCACGAGCATGGGGAAAGGGAACTACAGGACAGGTCAGGGGAAAGTAAAACAAATCAACAAAATCTCCCACAATAGATCTCATTTATACAGACACAGGCCCAAAACAGAATCGTGCTTTGGGGAAAATCCTGGTATTGGAATACGTGAGTAGTTCAGCTTAATACTTGGGAATGCTCCTGTTCCCACACACAGGAAAAAATGAAGATTTAAGCAATGACCATCAGTAGGCCACACCATAAAACCAGAGTGCAACAACGTTTTGAATATTTCTGACTCCCATTCTTATCTCAAAGATGATGCACATGTTAATTACCAGGGTTATTACATGTTAATATCAGGGACAAGAAGAGGGCAAAAATGGATGCCAAAGGCACAGCACAGGTTCCAAGGATGGGGCTCCAGAGCCTGTGGGGCTTTTCAGCCTGCACTGATACAAAACTTTCAGCCACATGGGCAAGGGAATGTGTTCTCACTGATCCTGGCAGTGTAAGGTTTGGGGCATGGGACGAAATGAGCAGGAGGTAGGTTCAAATCAAACAAATGAATTTCTCCCAGCACCGTGGAGTTCCCTCGCTGCCTTGTAAAAAATTATCCGACTTTTTAGAGAGTTGTCTGAAGTTGGTGAAGAATTGATGAGGCTGATTGAGAAAAACATGATCTGGGCCCCTCTCTTATCTCGCACCTGGCTGGAGCAAGGACTGATGATGTCTGGAGGGAGCCAGAGGTGCCACAGCCTGGTGGTTTCAATGAGGCACAGAAGGGTGGAGAAGGACCAGAGTGTTTATTTTACACATTGTATCCACTATAAATTCTAACTGAAAGCTGCCAAGCCCCTCATTAATGGACATCTGCATATTAACTTTCACACCCCTAAAGATGCAAATGAAGATAAAACATGCCTCACATGTATGAAAGCAGACAACAAAACATGTGATTGTTCCACCCCTTTGGGAAGGGCCAAAAGTTACTGTATAAAAGGTGTTTGGATGAAATAAAAGATGAAGAAGAAAATGAAAGAAGGGGAAACCAGCTCTGTTTGGCTGGGATCAGTCAATGGACTGTGCCTCTCCTCCTTCACTGAATGCAACCAGATTTATTTACAATGTGGAAACCAAACTATTTGTGACTCTGTCCTCGTGGAAGTTCGTGTTGAACATGACCAGGCTTGAATTGATCGTGATCAAGAATTAAACCCAGCTGCACCCAGCCCCTCTGATCCCCAAGGACCAGCTGCATCACCAGGGGTTTATCTTCTGCCCAGTTTCTACACCCTCAACACAACAAATCCCCAGGACACTGGATGAGCTGGATCTCCATCCAGCACATTCCACAGGGAAAATATGGTTCAGACTTCTCCTGTAAATTCGCTGTCATGACACACAAAACCTTCAGGTTTACTCTCTGCAAAGAACCCAAAAATCTGCATCTGCCACCACCTTGGTCCCTCCTCCCTCCCCCCCCCAAATGTGTCCTTAACAGGCTCCTCGAAAGCATTAATAAATGAACTAAGGAAACCCAGAGTGTCTCTAATTAGTGGGGAGATGCAGTGACCAGCTAATCAGCCCCGCCCCTGTCATTTTAGGATCCAAACTGAGCTTTATATAGCTTTGCTGGGTGTTCAAACCCTTGTACAACTAATTGAGGTAATTAACATCTTGTCCCTCTTTCTACACTGCCAATTACAGGCCACCATCAGGCCTATGATGAGAAATAAGGGATAGGATTGGGATTTTTCATATCAAATGCAAAAAAAAAAAAAGGAGAAAAAAAATCTTTCAGTAGCAACAAAAACACCAGTCATTCCATAAAAGTGGCAGAAAAAAGATACTAAACTGTTTTTTCTCACCCTTTGCAGATTATCTTTAAAAAGTGAATGGTTTAACGACTTGCTAACAAGAGCTAAAGACTGGATGTAACTTTAGATTTTTAACCTTAAAGCCCTTTCCCTAAAAATGGCAGCTTTCTTTTCTTGGTGTCAGTAAGTTGAAGAGCCTGGAATTAGGGAGCTGTCTCCAGGGCTTCCCAAATATGAGGACTTTGTTTTCTTTCCTTGGCAGGTGGTTTACAAGACAACAAATCTGTCCATCTGTTTGAGCTTGAAAATCTAGCTGGGCTGGGGAGAAGGGAACAGCGAGGAAGGTATTATTTTCCTTATTTTTATCTGTATTTATAGGGCTTCTTTGCCTTTCTACACCAAAGAAAGCTTAGACGTGGGGTTTATCTTGAGTAGAAAGCAGCATTGCACTTAATATGAAATTAAATGCTGCACATCATGCTGGAAAGGGGAAAGATTTCCATATTTTTATTAGAAATGAAGGTCAGCCTGCTCTTGAGCTGTTCTTCCAAATGAAGAAATCCAGAAATACCATGTCAGGTCACTGAATGGAATTGTTCTGCCTTTTTCTGGGCAAAAGGGCAGAGAGGGGACATAGAGATCACTGAATTGGGCTGGGATTTTTTGGCCCGTTTAACCACTTCTTACCAAGCAGTTATTTCAGAGGAAGCCAAATGTGTCAATCAGCCATTCCTTTCCTTTCTCAGTAGGGCTGGGTTATGTTCTCACAAGCAGAAAGGTGAGAAATTAAAAAGGAAGGGAAGGGAAGGGAAGGGAAGGGAAGGGAAGGGAAGG
>VZTX01005866.1:0-37079 GCA_013400915.1 Pardalotus punctatus | reverse complement strand
GGAGGCGGCGGGGGCGGTGCGGAGCTCGGCGGAGCGGAGCGGAGCGGGCTCGGAGCCGCTGCCTCCTCCTCCTGCTGTGCCTCCTGCTCCTCCTGCTGTGCCTCCTGCTCCTCCTGCTGCTGCCGCTGCTGCCGTGCCCGCTGCCGCTGGATGCGCGCAGCCCGGCGCAGGGAGCCCAGCGCTGCCCGCGGGGCTCGGGCACGATGCGCGGCTCGGGCACGATGCGCGGCTCCGTCCTGCGCGTCGCGGTGCCGCTGCTCGGCTGCCTCCTGGCCGCGGTGAGTGACCGCCGGGGACCGCTCCGCCTCGGGCAAACTTTGGGCAACTTTGGGAGCGCTGGCGGGGGAAGGCAGGTGGATCTGCTGCTTTCCCTGTCCGCTGATCATCTGGGAAATCGCGATCGCTTGGTTTGACTTTTGATTCAGGTGCGCGTCCCCTCCGCGAGGGAGAGGATCTCTCTGAGCGGGAGGAATTCCCGTCGGGGTTTTGGCGTTTTATTCCGCAGCCGGCTCTTCGTTTCGTTGTCATTCAGGTTTGCAGCCTGGCTTTCGGTTTGCTTTGGTTTCCGTTCAGGAGCTTGACGGCTCCCTGCAATGCTCCCCCCAAAAACCGGGGATAACGGGATGAGATTTCCCACAGGGGTCTCAGCATCTGGGCAGGGGGCTCCGGGATGGGCTCTCCCTCCAGCTGCCCACCAGAAGTTCGGCAAAGTGCTGCTTCCCAGCGCTCCAGCCTCATGTGGGTGCGCTGTGTGAGCAGAGAGCAGGAGCCGGGAGCAGGGGATGTGTTTCTGTCCCTTCTGGGTGCGATTCCCTCGCGGTCGCTCCGGGATCGGGGCAGTGCCGCGTCCTCCCCCGGGATGGCTCGGGGTTTGGTTCTCCCGGGCACACACAGAGTCACACGTGTGAGCAGCGCTGATCCTCCGTGCCAGCAGCGCAGGCACGGGGCAGGGCTGCTGCACCTTTATCTGAGCTACCTACTCCGGTGCAAGCTGTCCCTGCCCACGGCAGGGGTTGGAACTGGATGAGCTTTGAGGCCCCTTCCAACCCAGACCGTTCCGGGTTCCTACAATTGTCTGATTTGGCTGAAGCTTTGTTCTTGCAGCTCGTTTCCTCACAGTGTTTGATTTATAATCAGACTGGTTCTAATTTACAGGCTGGGGTTTGGGGGGTGAATTGCATGCTGGCTGTGGCTGAGTTTCCCTCTTACTTGTAACCTTCTGCTGCAGCTGTTTTCTCTCTGGAAGGTGAGGTTGTCTCCCCAGCATCCTGTGGGGCTGGGTGAAGTTGCCCACGGGAACTGGGTTGTGCCATTTGTGCTTGGTTGCAAGTGACCTCTGTTTGCTCTGCTGGGCTGGTGGTGGTGCCTCTGGTCACAGAATCATCATGGAATTGTAGAATGGTTGGAAAGGACCTTAAAGATCACCTGATTCCAGATTCCTGCTCTGATCAGGACACCTTTCACTAGACCAGCTGCTCAGAGCATCATCCAGCCTGGTCTTAAAGCAGTCAGACCAACCGAGCTGAGCCTCAGAGAGTGGTACTTAACCCAGATGTGTCACTGCATCACTTGTCTCACTTTCCTTCTCTCCTTTCTTCTCCCCTTGTCCCACAAGAAATGAGACAAATGGGTTTAATTTCATTTTTTTTGGCTATCACCATGAGCCGCTCAGCCATCTGCATTGCCAAAGACTTTCTTAGAGGATGAACAGGTTGGGAAAATGCATTAAAGTATTAAAAAAAATGACCAGGCAAATAATTCTTGGAATTCTCCAGAGTTTGCTTTAGGGCAGATCCAAAATAGCCCATGTGTCCAGGGTTGGAGCTGGGGGAAGGAGAACGGGGCAGCATCCTCATCAGCTGCTGGAGCTGCTCCAACTCTTGCTTCCACTGAAGCTCATGGCAAAATTCCCATTTCTTTAAAGATTGTTGGCGTGAAGAGCTCCTGTGGGGCTGGATCCTGCAGAGGCTGAGGTCACATGGCTGCTGAAGGGCTGGCAGGATCTGGCCATGGGTGATGCTCCTGGGCTGCCATCGATAGGCACAAACCCCTAAAGCTTTGGGGCAGCACAAGGCACAGACTGGCTGCAATCCTGTAACTGCCTCCTTTCCAACCCTTTTATTATTCTGTTGTTGTTAATGTTCCTGGGATCTGGTTCATGCTGGTGGGTTAAAAAATTCACATGCTCCTTATCAGCACTGATCTGCAAGGTGACTAATACTGAAGTGCTTTGGTGCTGGAGAAAATCCCTCCTTCGTTTCTCAGCTTAAACTGGGATTTGGGGCTGATTTTTAAAGCAAAAATAGCTCTGCAATTGTAACAACCTGGCCCTGCGACCTACGATGGCTCAGCAGAGTTTGGTTTCTTGGTTTGGGTTTCTTTCGTATAATTTATTGTGATAATTTTTTATCGGTGCGTCCTTGGGGAAAAAAATCCTGAACGAGAACTGGCTGATCAACAAGTTCAGCGCAATAAAACTGTTGCGGCCGTGTGGTTTCCAATTGCTGTTATAAACTTTCACCTCTCATCCTCCACGCTGTGGGGAAAAGGGAATTGGGCAGATCTCGTTTGCTGCAGTTCATCAGGCCACGCTCACCAAAGTCCTGCCTCCTGCCAGGGGCAGCTCGGAAGAGTTGCAAGAAAAGTGCTGGTGGTGGGGACATGGTGTAAATGCACAATAATCCCTTTTAGGTTCTTCTGTGTTGGTTTTAGGGGTGTAATTAAGATCATTTGGCCTGAAGAGCTATAAATTAGACACTTTTTTTCCCAGTGTGTGTCTAGAACATGAGATGTGGATAATTTGAAGCAGTTGGTGGATTCCACGTGCCTTCAGACTACAAGCTCCTTGAATTAGCCAAATCTGCAGCTGGTGTAATTTGTGCTTTTCTTCAGGGTTTTGCTCTGTTCCATCCTTGAAAGTAGATTTGTCATGGAAAAGAATGAAACAACTCAGATCTGATCCTTCATCAGTCTGAGTGTGAATGCTGGAAATGTGGTCAGTGTGGAAAAGCAGTGCACTGTGAGCTCACGGGACAAGCACTTCAGCTGTGTCTGTACCTCTTTCCTCCTGTCATTGATTGAGACCCTGTAAAGTGAGAGAAATACATTTTAAACAAAACAATCACTGCTTTTGGCCAAAAGACAAGGCATTCACTGGACTCCTCCAGCCCAGTTCCTGCTCCAGCACGAGGATCCTTTAGCAATAACAACACGTGTTTGACAAAGGCCTTGCCACAAACCCTCAGTGTATCACTGGGTGTTTGATTTATTCCCTTTATGCTTGTATAAATGCATGACTGACTTCATTCAGGAGAACCAGTTGCCCAGCTCTGTGTTTGGGCAGCTCTGAAGGGCTCTCTGCCTCTCTATAAAGCTGAGAGTTTTCAGAGGACACATGATCAGCAATAATAATAGAATAATAGCAATACTAAGATAATAGCAATAATAGCAATAACTGTAGAAGCTTTTATTTAGGGCATAAAAAGGCAAAACTGCAAAAAAACGGAGGGGAAAAAATAGTATCTGAGGGGGGAAAGAAAGCAATGTGGAATATTTCAGGCTGTTTCAAGCAGTGTTTTACTCCAGCTCACCAGCATGTCAGCAGGGGCATCCACACCATCATTATCACATCCTTCCCGCAGCCAAGAGATCCGACCCCAGCAGGGAAACTCCGGAGAACCAGCCAGGATGGGAATTGTGACGGGTTGTAAAAGCAGGGGAGTCCACCAGGGTGTTATTTAAAAAGAGGAATTTTTGCCAGACATTCAGCATCAGGAGGCAGGTGGGACCATGGACAGGGAAAGCCGCCCGAGTTGTGAATTTGGGTTTGGAATTTTGCTTTTCCCCCTTTTAACAGCACTTTAAAAATATTCTGGTTCCAACCCTCCCTGGTGTAGTGAGAGCCAGAGGGCTGCTCCAGATAGAAATGCAAATTCAAATCCAGGTGAGCTGCCTTGTGTTCCGTGGTGGCTCGTGAGGCTGACAAAACATCTTGTTCTTGCTCTCAGTGTTTCACCGTGACTTTGCCGAGAGGTTTTTTTGTCTCCTCACATTTGGCTTTCCAAGGAGGAATCGGGGCAGTTGGGGGATGCTCTGCATGTTTGGCAAATGGGCAGGTGGAGTGTGAGTGAGTGGTGGGACCGTGTCAGGAGAGAGGTGCTTCAGCTCTGCTGCGAGGCTGCCTTGGAAATGGCAAATATTTAGAGTTTATATTCATTTTCAGTGGGAAAAAAGAAAAAAAAAATAGAGAGCTTTTTGCCTTTACCAGATGGTCTCCAGCAGAAACAACTGGAGAGACTGGTGACTTGTCAAAATCAATCTTCCACATGATGTGCTGACAGTCTGGGAGGACTGGGAATTTTCTGGTGTTTGGGCTTAGGTTGTAGACACAACTCTCTGCTGGAGATGGAACAGAGGGCAGAGGGACAGGAGGGATATCTCCCTGCTCAGCATCAAGTGTCCCATTTCTTGGCAGCTGGGGAAGGGCACCAGACACTGAGGGGATCTGTGACACCTGAGATGTGATGATCTTTTTTTAAAGTCAGATCTGAGCGCACTTCGAGGAGATTTGTCACACCCTGTGTGGCTCAGATTCAGGAAGGGGGTCAAATTATCTGTGCAGAATAAAAACTGGAACTCAGGTTTTGGTGGGGAGCAGGGCTCAGATGGATTTTAGAAACTCAGGTCACGCTCTGCCCTCAGGCCAGGTCAGCACCAGTGTGGCAGTGTCACTTCACTGCTGCAAATGGGGTCCCTGCTGCATCCCCCTGGCTCAGGGGACATGGATCTGTGGTGTTCCAGTGCCTGGGAAAGGCTGTGGGATTAAATACAGCCTCACTCCCTGCTCTCATCAACTTTATTCTGTGTTGGAAAGAAGAGGAAAGTCCTTTGTGAGAATCAAAACCTAGGAAACGCAGCCAGGAAAAATCCTAAATTGGGGGCCAAAACCACAGACAAAATGGGCTGGGGATGACCGGAGATCCCAGAGCAGTTGGGGTTGGAGTTCTGAGCCAGCAGGTGGGATGAGGGCACGGATGGACAGGTTTGTCCTCCTGTCCTGTGCAGGAGGCTCAGGAAACCTGGGCAGGTTTCCCTCCGTGGCTGCTGGGCGCCTGCTCTTCCACGGCTCCCTCCCTTCCACGCTCCCAGATGTGTTCCAGAAGTCACGAGCTCCCACAGCTTCGGCTGGGTGGGACCTCAGCCAAGAGGGGAGATGCTTTTTGCCTTCAAAAATGAGATCTCAGAGGGATGCAGTGAAAGAAAGCCCAAACCTTTCGTTTTGCGGTATGGGAGCGCCAGGGATGTGATGCCAACCCTCAGACTGGCATCCACCCAGAGCTCCCACAGCTCCTGCCACGGCAGGGGGGTCCTGTGCCAGGCTGGAGAAGGCTGATCACCAGCTGAGCAGTCACCATTCCCTTTTGGAGCAACCCCAGCACGCCTGGCTCGCTTCCTGACCACCAGGGATTTGTCTGGGATGATTCATCTCTCCGGGCACAACCTTCACCTCTCGCAGCGCAAGGCCGGGATGCAGGCAGAGTTCATTCATTAGCGCTCAGGAAGAGCCTGGGGGAAGGTTTTGAGGAGGAAATTTTTGAGGAGAGGATGAGCTCCCCGGAGCCAGGGTTCTACAAGGATGCTCCTCTCATCATTATAGAACTCATTTATTTATTAAATGGGGCAATACCAGGCTGCTTCAGCACTGGGTTTCTAGAAAACCTAAAGGCTTCAGAGATGTAAAAAAAAAGGTGCAAAATGTCCTTCTGATAAGGATGTTTTTAATCCAGCATGAATATTCTCCATCCCAAAACCTCATCTTTCTTAGGAGCATCCCCTGGCTGAAGCGTTGCCACAAATCACTTTGAACCAGCTCAGCCTCATGCATAAACCCCAAGGAGGGAAGAGCTCTAATAGCAAAGCACTTATGTTTAATAATTGCCAATTTGCACAAATACAAACCGCCCTGTGAACGAGGCCTGACCGTCTGGAACCGAGCAGGTGAGGTTAAGAGGAGGAAGCAGATGTGAGATTTCCTTGCCTGGGCTATTTTGTGCCCCCGCTGCTGCGGGTGCCAGGCGGATGCGGTGTCCCAAGGGCACTGCAACCCAGGTTTGAGGCTGCCGTGGGTGACATCAGCCCTCAGCTGGGTAATTTTTGACCTGGTTGGTTTGCTGAGCGAATTTAGGGACATTTTTGAGCGAGGGGATGTGTGCTGTGGGTAGCTCAAGGCTGCAGAGCTCACATTAGTGCTGCTTTACTGGCACTTTATTGGGGCAGATCTTATCTCCAGCACTAACTGTTTTATATATAGCATTTCCAGGACGTTAAGGCCTATTCCTGTACAGGAATTTTAGAGGCCCTGATGTACTTTAAGTTAACACAGTCACTTTTTCAGTCAACTGCAACAGTGGGTATAAACAGCTTTAAACTCCTCTGTTAGTCACATTAGGTGGATTTCTCCTCCCCGGGGCAGTCCCTAACTCTGCATTTCACTGTTTGCATTTCTGGGAGCTGGAGATTTACACTTCTGTAAATCTGCTTGCCGTTTAAATTCCGATGCTAGAACGGAATTGTGTTTATTTTCTAATTCAGGACCAAACTGGGATTATTTTCTGATGCATTTCACTAATGAGCTGGACAAACAGGGTAGGTGATGTCATTTTGATAAACTCTCATGGCTTGGCTCCATTGATTTGCGTCAGTTTAAAGTGGAGAAGAGGCCAAAGGAATTGAATTTGACATCCCAACTCTCTTTGCTGAGCCACCACCCCCATGATCCTGTTCTTTCTTTCAGCAGGGGTGTTCCTTCTCCTCTATGAGCTCCAGAGCTTTTTTAATTCCTCACCTCTGTGATCTCATCAAGAGAAACGGGAATAAAAAAATCTATTTAAATACAATTCTTGTCTGGTGGGCAAAATATCGATACTCACTGTCTCCTTTTTAAAGCTGAAATCTATTGGGCGTCTTTTGCAAAGATGTCTTTGAGGCTCCAGCCCGGATTCTGTGTTTGACAGATGTTTCGATCGATGCCTGGTGATCTGTGACATCCCAGCCGACGTCTGAGCAGTGTCTGCAGGGCTCTCACCGCTGGCCCTGTCACCGAGCTCAGCCTGGCAGCTCCCTCGCACGTGGGATTCTCCCGGCAGCTCAGGACACCCCGATTTTGGCATTTCCCTGAGTGGGCTCTGAGCTCCTGTGGGGTCAGCAGTGATGCAGGGTCAGTGCTGCTGGCCACTCTCAGGCCACTGCAGGGGTTGGAAAATGCCCCCTTGCCCCACATCATCCCTTTGCAGGAACGGGATGAGCCTTAAGGTCCCTTTCAACCCCAACCATTGTAGGATTCTCTGATTGCGTGATGCCATGAACACCAAAAATAAAGTTACCTCATTGTACACCTTCCTGAGCCTTCACAGATACAGCGGCACTTCAGTCCTTGGGTTGATACCTCTGTTTAGACATCTGAAGCCTCAAACTGCTTTCTTGTGTTGCGTGAGGATGAAAAAAAGAGAAGGAAATTTGCTCCATGATGAGTTTTTCCCTGCAGCCTGCTTTATTCCTTACCCAAAAGCAGGTTTTATTTCATCTCTCCCAAGTGGCAGCTCAGACTTTGAGGAACACATCCCCCGGCAAGGCAGGATGGAAATGAAAAAAAATTAAATGTACTGGTTGTGATGACCACCACTCCCCACCACCCAAAAAAAAAAAAAAAAAAAAAAAAAATTTCCCCCATTGACCAAAAAAGANAAAAAAAAAAAAATTCTGCACACTTGCACTAAAAGGAAAAGCAGCCTCAAAGCTGACACTCAGCATTTTTATGCACTCAGCTTGGAAATGGCCAGGATCCAAATCCTGCTGGAGGTTACACCTCTGCCACCTTTATTTGGCCACAGCCACATCCACCTCTCATTTTAAGTGAATGTGGTGATTATTTTTATAGCTTCTTCCCCATCCATTTGTCAGGGGACAGGGGAACTTGTTCATCCCATTCATGGTATATGGGACACATATACTTGCTCTTCTAAAATTTTTTTAAAATTTTTTTTACTTTACCTTTTTTTGCTTTACTTTTTTTTTTTTACTTTTTAAACTTTTTTTTAAACTTTAAAGTCACCCTTCACAGCCCTCAGGAGTTCCCTGTGTGGAGATTAAACCTGGTTTAAAGTGGCTGAAGCCACTTCATCCTCCTCACCATCAGTGGCTGGGCTCAATCCTGAGTTGTACTTGGTATTTTTTGGCTGCTTTTTCCCTGTGTAATTTGGGACAATTCAGCAAGGAATGCAAGGAGATGTGGCTGTTTTCTTCCCCTTGCTGAGTCCTGCCCTGTGCTGCAAGCCCTGTGGAGGGTGATGGAGCTTTGGGACTCCTTCCCTGAGAGGTCACAGGGTTTTCCTGTTGCCCTGGGGTCATTCCAAAGCAAGATAAAAGAGCCAACACTGAGACAAGCTGCTTGTTTCCTTCCATGTCTGCATCCATCTGTTTGGTTATTTTTCATTTTCATCCCTGTTTTTAAGAATAATTAGGCTTTTCCAGCCGGTTTCCACAACAGAAACGGGTTGTCTTTTTGCCTGAAATCCTCAAAGGCCGAGCAAAACGCTGCTGCTGAGACAGTTCCCAGCTTTCCAGGGCACTGAGAGGAGGCCGAGCAGTACAGGAGGAATTTCTGATGTGTTCAAGTGTCGACTGCAAGGCTGAGTGCATTTTTGGGGGGATATGACATTAAACACAGCTGCAGAGCCATGTGGGTCTCAGCCACGTGCTCAATTCCAGTGCTCCAGTGATTCTTCTCAAGGAAATCTTCCACCCTTTCTGCTTTTCCCTACGCCGTGACTCTCCTTGTGGAGTTTCTTTTTTGCACGGTTCCTCTGTGCAAAGCTTTTTTCTCACCTGCTGGAGGTGATGCTTTGTCGGTTGGGGCACAGGAATTCTTGTTCAAACAGTTTCCTTTCCAGCAGCATCTCCAGCAAAATTAAACTTTCTTCTTCTTTGCACCTCTCCTCCCTTTTCTGGGAATTCACAGTGTATCAAAGGCTTATCTTTAGGCTGTTTGTGTACCATGCAGGTGAGGAAAGGTTTTATCAAGAGAAATAACAGCTTTTATTGGAACAACTGAATTAAAAAAAATAAATATTTATGCATATAAAAATATGCTCTCAGGTATAGCAAGACTTCTTGAGGGATAAAAGAGGGGAAAAAAAAAAGCTGAGTAGCCATTGTTCTGGATTTAGCCTGAAAATGTTTGGGACAACATGAAATCAAAGAATGCTGGTTGTGGAGAATGTCCTGTTGCAAAACCATCGCTTCCATCCTTCCTTTCCTTAGACCTACAGCATGTCCCACCAGTCAAGCTCACAAATGAACATTCATGGCTCTTCTGGGCATTAAACCCCTCCAGCTCCATGGAGATGTTGATTTTATGTCATGCCACGGTTTCCTCCCCATCTGCTCGCTCCATGCTGCAGAGGTGATAACTCTTCACATCCCCAAAAAGGGCTGATGGTCCTCCCAGCTCCTCCCTGCCTGAATGATTTAGCCTCTCTGCAGGTGCTAATTGCTTTTTTTTCCTTTCTATTTCTGTAATTAACAAACTTGACAAAACTCCAAACAGTTTTTTCAGACCTATGAAATGTGTAGCTGGAAGTTTCCTCGCTGTGTTCTGGGCTTAAAGAGCTTTAAAGGCTTTTCTCCTACCTCTAGCTGTACTAATAAAAAAAAATACTATGTCTCATATACCAGCAGTCAATCATGGCTCTAAGAGCACTTAATAAAACTCTGGTTTGAGATATCGCTTTTAGAGATCCATTCATCTTGGTCCCTGCTTCTTTTGGACACGGTTCATTGGTGACTGCCAGTGGCTGAAAGTGCTCTGGGAGTGCGGGATCTACACGATTATTAAATTTAAACTCTGTGAGGAAGAGAATCCTCATGTTGAGGTGTGTATTTGTGCCTTCCACCTTGGCTGCTCTTTTCACTTAGATCTTACAAACTTGGGGATATAAGGCAGAAACAACTTTTCTGTCTCCTTGAGGCATCTGCCAACACAGGGCTCCTGTCGTAACCATTCAGTTATTTACCTTCCATTTCTTAAAATTCACTTTTTTAACCAGAAATCTGTCCCCAGAGCCAGACATCTCTGGTGGTTAAACTGTGTTAGCCAGGCCCTGATGGTTTTGTAGACAGAAAAGGAAATTAAGAGTTGGAGCTCACTGCCTTGGGTCTGCTTGACCTGAACCTCAGAAATGTCTTAAGGGATCAAAGAAAATACCTGGAAATATTTTTAAAGCCAAGTATAAAGATGAAGCTTTGGTTGTCCGTGAAAATTTGTTTGCTGTGTGTTGTTGTTACAGGGAGATAAAACAAAGGCAGGATTTATTGAGGGGACATCTTCCAAAACCACTAAATTCAGTTGCAGAAGAAAAGGCTGAGTAAAGGTTGTGTTTTTTTGAAGGGACAGCCCCTCATGCACTCAACAGCGCTGTCCCTTCTCTTTGGAAAGAGAGGTGGGAAGGGAAAAGAATCTGTGGGACTGTTGCCAGCCGTGGTGGAGAGCTCAGGGTCTGGCCAGGACCTGTGACCCCAGCCTGGGATTGCCTGGGGATGTGGGGAGGATGGAGATGAGGGAGAGGATGGAGGTTGTGGTGAAGGGCAGGTGGGGTCCATGAGCACGAGTCCTGAACTGCAGAGGGTTTGGGAACCACAGCCTTTGGGAGATCCAGTGTGGGATTATCCCAAATCTGAGCCGAATTACCCGTGTGGGATGAGGGCTGGCTCTGCTGACCCCACCTGGATCACCTCTGTCCAGAAGGTTCCCAGAGCTGGGACATTCCCTGTGCTGGGAATGCTGAGCAGCCCAGGTGCGCTTCTCTCTCCTGTACTGCCTTTTTCCAGCATGGGCTTTTTATTCCTCATGTACCCCCCTCCTGTTCCTCTCTGCTGCAGATCTGACAGGATTTGCTATTGCACAATGAAGCCATCATCATCATCATCATCATCATTATCATCACCCTCAGCAAACAGCAACTCTGTTTTTAATTCTTGCTTTCTTCCCCGCTATGGGACTGCTGAAGAGTCAAGTCTCCCTTTCCAGAGGGGGAGTTAAAATGCTTGGCAGGTTGATGCCCCTCTCCTCTAAAATGATTTCTTGTGTGCCAATTCACCACTCAAACTTCCTGGGCTGTCAGCTCTGAAAAAAAGTATTAAATATATATTGCAGCCCTGGGAGGAGAGCTCAACCAGTCAGAGAGCAATGGACCTAAAAATAAATGCTGATTTCCCTTGCAGAGTAGCCTGGGGAAAAGTACAGGCAAGGAACAGCTTCCACTGGGGCAACCAGCAGGAGAAGGAGATGAACCAATGAATTCGGCTCCAGCTGGAGAGTTCAGGATGAAGCTGGGAAGCTCAGCTTGATTCCAGGCTCTGAAAATGAACTTTCTTCTGGGGGTGGTCTTGTGGCTGAGTGCCTAAAATCCAACCTGGAAATGAGACTTATTTAATTTCACTTTTGTCTGCCTACATCCTGGAGATGTAATTAGTGTTTGGCTAGATTAGCATTGCTAATTGATGTCATGGGGATGATGCTACCCCCTACACACGTGGACTTGTGATAACATTTGGGAATGGAAACATCTTTTTCTTAATGGGAGGAAAAAATTCTTCACTGAAAGTGTTGTCAAGCTTTGGAACAGGCTGCTCAGGGAAGTGGTGGAATCACCTTTCCTGGATGTGTTCAAAAAATGTGTAAATGCGGTGGGTAGGGACAGTGGTGGTGGTGGTGGACGTGGCAGTGCTGGGTTTATGATTGGACTTTATGATCTCAGAGGTTTTTTCCACCTTTAAGGATTCTATGATTTAAAATAAGGGGCTAGGACTGGTGCTGGAGCGTTTGTTCCCTCCGTGGGGTTGGATTTGGCTGGGTGTGGGAAGGTTTGTGGCAGCAAGGGAGGGAGATGTGATCCTGTGATCCTGTGATCCTGTGATCCTGTGATCCTGTGATCCTGTTCCCAGTGCTGTGCTCACCCTCCTGCTCTCCTGCCAGGAAAACCTGACCAAGCCAGAACCACCTTCAGCAGGAGCAAGGCATTAGTGCAGCTCTGGATCTGCCTGGCAGTGCAGGAACAGGAACTTGGTCAGGCTTGGAGCCATCTCTGTGTTTGATTTACAGACAGGTGAGAGTAGGAGATGGGAACGGGTCATCTTGGAAAGAGAAACGTTTCTTCTGGTTTAGAAATTAGAATCCAGAATAGAAATCCGGTGTGGTTTGTTGAGAGATGGGCAGGATCTCTCATGGGTTTTGTGGAGTCATCACAGAGTCATGGAAAGGATTGGATTGGATTGGATTGGATTGGATTGGATTGGATTGGATTGGATTGGATTGGATTGGAAGGGACCATAAAATCATCCAGTGCCACCCCTACCATGTCAGGGACATCTTCCACTGTCTCAGGTTGCTCCAAGTCCTGTCCAACCTGGCCTGGGACACTTCCAGGGATCCAGGGGCAGCCACAGCTTCTCTGGGCACCTGTGCCAATGTTTCACCATTCTCACAGGGAAGAATTTCTTTGTAACATCTAATAAATCTCTCCTCTTGGTTTAGAGCTTTCCCTTGACCTATCACTGCCTGCCTGTGTAAAAAATTGCTCTCCCTCTTTTTTATAACCCCCCGCTTAGCACAGCAGACTCCAATGGGGTCTCCCTGGGGTCCAGTCCCTCCAGAGTTGTGGATTTGCCGGATCCCTCGTGGAAAGGTCCCACAGATGATGCCGATCTTCCCTTGGGTCTCTTTATTTTGGGATTTGTGTGTGTATGGACATTCTGGGGATGTGTTTGTGTGGCAGAAGCTCAAAGGCAAATGGAGAGCTTTGCTCTACTGCCCTCTCCCAACATCACTCCTTCTTTTGAGGGATCCATCCACAGTGGCCTCAGGCCTTCCTGTGCCAGCCACGTATCCTGGGGATCATGGCCATGAAGGGAAAGGAGTGTTTAATGAGGGAGCAGAGCCAGGGAAAGGTTCTCATCAGGATGGCGCTGGCCATGTGCTCAGTGCTCAGACAGGGTGACAGTCCCAGCACGGTGTTTCACCCAGCAGATGTGGCCTGTTCCTTGGAAAAAAAACTGGGAGGCAGAGGAGGATTAATATTTTTAATTGTCCTCATATGAGCAATGGGGTGTCTCACCCAGGTTCTTCACACTGTGCTGAAATAACAACAACAAAATTAAAAATTGTGCTTCTCACCAGAAGAAATGCAGCTGACCATCTCCAACCCCACGTGCACAGGGACATGAGCTGCTTACAAAGACTGAGAGGGAGAGAAATCTGAAATTGGATTTGTACCCTGACAGTGAGGTCTGCAGTGGGGAAACCATTAAACTTCTGCAGAGCTCACCAGTCAGTGAGCTGACGTCTGAGCGTGGGGCATGTGGCCGCTGGGAATGAGATTTAATTGATCTTCAGGCCAAGATATAAAAATTGGTGACTGGTCTGTTCACACTAGACCTTGCTGACTCTTCTCTTGCCTTCCAAATGCATTTCCTGTAAAAAAAACCTAACCTTTGATTTGAGGAATTGTCTCAGGAAGGTAGGTTGTTTTTCTTATAAAGTTGTGATGGGGTTTATTCTTGGGTATTTTTCGTCTTGGTTGATAGGGAAGAAAAAAGAGAGTAGCCTTTCTCATTTTTCTACCTACCAAGGAATTGGAATTGTTCAGAAGCCCTGAGTTATTTTTCTTAACAGAAGGGTGAATAAAGAAAAAACCACAAAACTTTGTTTCTAAACTTCTTTTTCAAGCCAGAATGTGCCACATCTTTAATTGATGGCAGAGCCATTTCTGGGAAGGAGGGGAATGCCACTTTCCTGATTGACAGGCTGTCAGTGGGGCACACTCAGAGAAGGGATCACGACCTGTGCCATGATGAGATAGTGGAAGAGTTTCACTTTTGAAAGTTGTTCTATCATAACAATCAGTTTCAATTGTGATCCGAGTTTTCCCTTCAACAGCAGGAGATTTAATTGGGGAAGAAAGTTTTCAGGCTTAGAAACTTAATATTGAGCTAAGTCTGGGGTTTAAAGGTATTTAAGCATCTAAGACAGCCTGGCCACTGAAATCAGGTGCCCCCTGTGGGGTTTATCAGTGGGTTTTGTTTCCCTGCAGAATGGTGGCATTTCAGTGAAGCAGCACTTCTGGGTGTCAGGAGGGAGGGGACAGGAGGAGTGCAAGGGAAAAGCTGAATTTTTTCATGATGAGGGAGACACATGGAGATCCACATGTGTGTTCTTGGGTTTGACTGGGAGATAATTATTCCAACCTAAATCAGCACCTTGGGGCTGCAATCTTTCTGCTGGAGCTAAAAATCGGGTAGTTTTCTGACTGGGAGTTTTGTGGTCCCCATCTGGCAAAGCAAGAGGACTCTGGTGGCAGTTTTGGGATGGTGCTGGGGAAGAAAGGGCTTCTGAACCACTGGAGTGGGGTGAATCTGCCAGGCATGGGCTCAGCCTTTGGCTTGAGGGCCCTTCCAGGACAGTGGGAAATATTTCAGTTGTCTACAAAGACAAATAACAGCACAGCCAAGGAGATGAAATTAAATGTATGGAGAGTCTTTGCTTGGGAAATTCCCAGGATTCAGCAAATCGAACTCCCGAGGGTTCAGGGGACGAGCTTTCATCTAGACCTTTATAGAGACTTTTTGTGTCCTACATGACATTTTCTGAGCCATAAATGGGGTGAGGAGAGCTCAGTGGGGCAGCCTCCAAAGGGTAACACAGGGTTTGGCAGAGGGAGTTCGGGGCACAGCCTGGCTTGGGGAATGAGGAATGGGATGCCAGAGTTTGCCACGTTCCCTTTGTAATCAGTTAAGTGCTCTCACTCTGATAAGCAAAGTATGATTTTAATTAAAAAGCCATTCCAGCTGGATTTAATTTTTATGCCATTGAAGACGCAAATTGCTTTGTGTATAAGGAGCAAAAAAGTCTGATTGTCTTCTTGTTCCAAAGAGTTTAAATCCACAGTGGCTTGGATCCCAGGTCAGGGATAATTTTCCTACTTCTCAGAAGAAATGTGATTTCCTCCCCCCTCCCGTCTTCTCTAAGCTATCTCTGCTTTGACTCCACGTGTTAAGGAGTTTTTTGTGCCATCCCAGGGGGATGCTGCACTCTGGGGAGCCAACCTTGACTTTGCTGCTTTTAAATGAAGGCTTTTCAGAGAAGATCTGCACATTTTGCTGTACTCTGGTGCTGAGGAAAGCACTTCCCTCTATTTCCTATCCTGCAGTTAATTTTGTGGAGCAAAGCCTGGAGCTGGTGCTGGGCTAAACCTAGGGGATAGCTGGCCATGTGTGGCAGAAAATGTGTGTACACCTAGGAGAAAATAAAGATGTTATTTTGCTTTTTCTGTTGTTCAGTCTCACCTGGTCCAAGTTCAGCTGTGGCATGAGATGCTGCTGTCAAACTCCTCCAGTTACAATTGGCTGATATCAGCTTGTGCCACCGAGGAGGTGAATGACACAAATCTACCCCAAAGGCTGATATACAAAAAAGAGCAGAAATGCAGCAAGGTGATAGCTATAAACTTTATTCAGATCTTCCAAACCTTTACAGATTTTTTGTAAAGAAAAATTTTATTCATTTTTATTTTGTTTATTCACCCACAAGAATATTTCCAGGCTGTTTAATGACCATTAGGTCAGGGCTGTGACTGTACATCAGTGGGGCAGAATCGCTGAGTTTGATTTTCCTCCTGCTCTTCGTAAGGCTCAGTTCTGGCCGTGCAGCTGAACGGGAGTGCTGGAACAGCCCAGGGATGGCTCCGTGCCCAGGTTGGGAAAGCTGGGAAGGAGAACTGTTCCTTCCCTGCCTGCAGCCCTGTGAGCATGGAAAGCACATCCATTAGCAGTGACAGTAAGCACAGCTATAATTACGGCAATAACAGCCTTTACATTAGCACACACGCCTCAGCAAAAGGTACTAATGATTTTAGGCTTTTGATTTTAGGCTTTGTTGCTTCTTCTTTTTCCTTTCTCTCTGCTGTGCCTTCTGTGTGATCCCCTTGAGCCCGAGCCTGGGAATTTAGGGATGAAATTAAGAGGTAAAGCTGCATTTCCACACTTGGAGAAGCCGCTTTCTCCCAGAAATACTCCCAGCCTGATAAACCCGTGAGGGATGCGCGAGGCACAGCCGGATCCCGGTGCCAGTTTGGCTGTGATTTAAAAGTGCCATAAATTCTCATCTGCAAGTAATGGCCCTCAAGAACATGTGCAGGGCTGGGAATGGGATATTCTGGGCAGGAGACAAACCCCGTTAAGGGAAGTTCATGGGTGGGATCCGATGATGGTGAGCGCCACGCTCACCGCAGTGGGCAAAGCACAGGCTGTGGAACAGAAAATCCTCATTTTGCACTTGTCATGCTGGTGGGTTGTGGAGCTGGGAAGGCAGGAGGCAACCCCTAGAGGCAGGAAACCCCGTTAAGGGAAGTTGACGGGTGGGATCTGATGATGGTGAGCGCCACGCTCACCGCAGTGGGCAAAGCACAGGCTGTGGAACAGAAAATCCTCATTTTGCACTTGTCATGCTGGTGGGTTGTGGAGCTGGGAAGAGTTTCTGAGGGAGTCTGGGCCTCAGACATGATTTTCCTGTTGGCAATAGCCTGAATTGCCTTGTCTGGAGGATCTTCCCTTGCTGGAGCAAGCTCTGCAATGGCAGTGTGAGCTTGTGCCACTGAGATGCATTTTCAGCTCTGACCGTAGGGGATCCTCAGGGAAAAGGTTGAACTCTTCACAGCGGAGTAAAACAATTGGGGTGTGAAATCCCAGCACTGAAGATGCTTTTTAGGTCCCTGTTCCTAGGTTAAGACCCAGGTGAGTGTGATAAACCACACCCAGTGCAATCCTCTTTTGTGTGGTGGGGCACCTAAGATAGGAACTGGGTGAAACGGGGATCCCACAGCGCATCTGAAGGCACAGGGGTTGCACAGTTGGTTTTGTAACACCCAAATAGTTCCCAAAGAGCAGCTGCAGCCAGAGTTCACTGTGTCCCCAGCCCCAGGCTGGGCTTGTGGGGTCCAGCAAGCCCAGAACTGCTCACATGGATGTTCTTGCTTTGAAGACAAGAAGAGAGAGAAAAAAAAAAATAGCATAGGAATGGTGTCTCTTCCCTGGAATTGCAGGACAGCTTCTTCATTCATGATGGATTTCTTTCTCCCATCCATGGAACAGAGGAAGATGTTATGCAGGGGACAGAGAAACTCCAGACATCCTTCTTTTTTGGTAAGATCTGGGTTCAGATCCTCCTTTTGTCCCGTGAAAATGTCCCCAGGGTGGGACTGGATTGCAGATGAAGATGTCAAACTCTGCTTTTATGCTCATGGGAGCTTTGAGGTTTGATTTTTCTGCCCCCAGGTATGGCCTTGTGCCAGCTCAGGAAGCTGAGGGCTGCACAGGTCCCTCAGACACCTTTTCTTGCACCATGGGCTCTCCCAGCTCCCAGGAATTTCATGTGGGACTGGGCAGCAAACTTCAGACAAAGGAATTCTGCCTTGGGGTGCTCTGTCTGTGTCTATTCCTGCATGTACAGGGACCAGCTCGATGTCACTGATGTGCACTGGGGAAATTCCAACAGCTCCTGGTTGCTTTTAGCAACCCCAAAAACCCAGCAAAACCAGCAGCAAAAATCATGACATTATTCTGAAAAAAATTTGGAAAAAATTGATTTTTTGGTTTATTTATCAGCCAGACTACAGATGTTTGGTTTCTTTCTTCTCTGTGCCACCAAGGTGACTTCTCCTGTGTTGGCTGGGATCACAGAATCATGGAAGGGATTCGGTGGGAAGGAATCTTAAATTTCATCTCGTTCCAACACCCCTGCCATGGGCAGGGGCACCTTCCACCAGACCAGGATAGACTAACCATGGAAAAAAGGAAGATACTGCAAGTTTTCTCATGCAAACTTGGGAATTGACAGCACCTGTGGCTCCAGCAGTATCAATGTGATTTTTCTTTGCCTCTTCTCGCTTCATGACATGGATAGTTAGACCTTGATGAGTTTTTTCCTAACCCACAGGTGTTAATCAAACAGAAACGCCCCTAAAGTGGTGTTTGTAGGACTTCTGTGCGGCATTTCCTCCTCCTGCAGCTGAGAATATTATTGAAACTCCATTATTTGAACGCGTTTTTTCCAAACAAGAACAAGTGGGCTTTCATGAGCAGAAACCAGCAGCTACTTGGGAAAATCCAAGGGAAATGTAACATCTCAGTCCCTGGGCCAAAATCTGACATCAAAACCTCAGGAAGTCTGTACAGTTGGAGCTATATTAAGATTAGAGTAATCCCTGATGGGAAGGATAGATTATTTTATTTGGCAAGTTATTAAAAGCAGATAATTTTCACCAGTTACCTCCACTAAGTCGAGTCCAACGATCTGTTTCTGATAAAATGTAACTCGTGCTCCATTGAACTCTTCTTTTTCAGGAGCTGGGATGGGCAGCCCAACACATTTCCCCTGGCCCTTGCTATTACTGGAGATAATCTGGAGAGGATTATGGATCTGCATAGGTTTTTAGTTCATATCCCATCATTCCCTTACCCTGTAGATGGAATTTTCTGATAACAAAGTGCCTCTGAGCACATTCAACACCTGGTTAAGTTGCCTGAACATGCGCCCGGTGGCTACTGAGATAACCTGAGGGCATCCAGAAGGATGCAGAGCTCCTCTACTTCCTTTTGTGCTTCCTTTCCACACCCTCCTTTGGTTTTTATTAGTCTCTTAAAATTCTTGACGTGGTGTCACGGGACGGATCTTCCCAACGCCGCGTAGAAAAAAGAAGTATTTTCTTCTTGCTCTTCCTCTCTGCTCAGTTTATCCAGCAAACACTTGTGTTTGCCTTTTCCCAGCAGCACACACTGGGAGTTCATGCGGAATTATTTACCTCTTTTAATCCCCAAATTCTCTGCCACATCACTTCTTTTCCAAAATCCAGGCTGCCATACTGGAGGTCTGTGCTGAGCCTGTTCTTTCTCCAATCCGGGCTTTGCATTTGGCTGCGTTCAAACAGATCTTCTCAGCCAGCTTGTACAAATTCTCTTAGGTGCAAGTTATCCAGGCCTGCTAGTTTTAAATGTTTATCTCTCCTGGATGCTGTTTAACATCTGCCTTTGTTACTAATGAGCTGGAAAAAGCTTCTCCATCATCAGCAGAGCCATGCATGTTGCCTTGCTGCTTTCCAAATACAGATCAAAATTATTACATGTTGAACTTTCCTCTACTGGAGTGTACAGTCTGTAAAATTTTGTTTGCTGCAATGTTTTTCTTGAAAAAAAAATTAAAAAATCCAAACCCAAAACCTCCAAGGAAACCACACTCAAAACAAATCAAATAATAATAAAAATAAAAACTAAAAATATTAACTGCTCATTAATCCCTTATTTTTACCAGCTGCAGAGTTTTCCTGATGTCTTCAGGTTCTCACGTAACGCTTCTAAGCTTCATGATACTTTGTTTGTATTTCTTCATCTATATTTGTCTCAGTTTAGTAAACACTGGGTTGTTGGTTCACTTATTTATTTTCACTTCTGATATCCCCTTTTTAATTTATGGTTGAGCTGGAATGAAGTTTTTACTCCAAGTTAATAATTTCCACTGGGAAGCCTGGAGGACCTGAGAGGGGAGCCTAATTTGTTTCATGGGGGGATGGTTTTAATGTTATTATGAACAATTTAAGTGCTGTTTCGTTAGAGGTTTTACAGTTGGTACAATTAATAAAAGCAGAGAAGAAAAATAAATGTGCCGTATATTAAATTCAGCTTTCAGTCAGTAGAACACAGGCAAAAGGGGATCTTCTGTTTGGGATCACTGTTTGTGGAGATATCTCTGTGTTTATAGAACATATTCCTCTTCATGGGGCGTGGATGGCAATCCTAAGAATTTGGCTGGGTTTTGTCAGTTAAGGTTTTTAGAAAATTCTTGGGCTATGTTTGTTGCGTGTCCATGCCTGAAATGTTCCTGAGGTGAGCACCTTCTATGGGAAATCTGGGATTTGCAGGAGTGTGCAGTGTGGCTGAGAAAACTCTCTTCAAGGTAAAACTCTGGAGGGAAGAGGGACTGGATTTTTTAATTGTTATTATTTTTACTCTTTAATGATGCACTTTGATTGCTTTAGGATGCGTTCTATGGTTATTTCCTCTAAGAAATTTTGCAAATAGAAATTTTGGTGGCATCTCAACCTATTGCAGAAGGACTTTTAAAGGAGTTTTTAATCTGCTTGTACAGTTTCATCTGTACATACAGAGAATCATTGAAATGTTTAGATTAGAAAAGACCTCAAAGATGGTTGTGTTCAACCCTTAACCCAGCACTTCCAGCTCCAACCCTCAACTCTGTCCCAATCCAGAGCATCTTGAAACCATGAGATTTATCTTTTTTGGATGGGTAAACTTGGCTGGACTTGCTGTGAGTTATCCATTGTGTGGCTTAGCAGGTGTCATCTTATTTCCAGTTGTGTCCTGAATTAAAATCCTAACAGCACAATGCTGCTGGCTGGGGATTGCAGGCAAAGATCTTACAGTGGCTGCTGCTCAAGTTGATGAAAACTCAGAGGCAGTCAGGGTGGAAAACAGCATTTTGCAAAGCATTTTCCGCAGTAAAGCACTGTGTTAACATTGTGTCCCTCAGACAGACTCTGTGCTCAGGGACAGAGGTTCTGATGTCCAGGGTGACTGGAAGGAGATTGTAGAGATGTGAGGTGAGGGTTGGTCTCTCCCCACCAATAAAACACGATAGGATGATAGGAAACAGCCTCAAGTTGTACCAGGGAGGTTTAGATTGGATATTGGGAAAAATTCTTCTCAGAAGTGGTGGTCAGGCATTGGAAGAGGCTGCCCAGGGCAGTGGTGGAGCCCCCATCCCTGAAGGGATTTACAGGACATGTGAACGTGGCCCTTGGGAACAGGGTTTAGCAGTGGATTCAGCCATGCTGGGTTCATGGTTGGACTCCATGGTCTCAGAGGTCTTTTCCAACCCGAATGATTCTGTGATTCTGGGATGTCAGGCTCTGTTTTGTGACTGGTCCTGTCAGCTGTGCAAACCCTTAGAAAAAAGTAAAGCTGCAGTAGGCAGAGATGCCTCTGCAGAAGAATTTCCCTGATTTCCTCAACTCCTTCAATGTCTAAACTTCCTGATGTTTGAAGACCCCACAATCCTTATGTGTAATGAGGGAGTTCCCAGGAATGCTGGGAAACTGGGGAGTCCTCAGTGAGGTTCACCCATGAGCGTGTGAGCTGCACGAACAAAGAGGAACTAAAATGAGGAAATGTTGGGTTTTTTTTTTTAAGAATCTCTTTTTTTTAATCATTTGGTGGTGATTTTGCAGAGCAGGGCTATATTTTTACCCTTCTATTTCAACATGAATATATATCCAAAAGATATTGGAACATATCGTGTCACTTCAGGAGCTGGAGGGGGTGAAGGGGATGCCCTTTTCTGGTGGCTTCCCTGCTTCTCCTCAGGGATTATTTTATTCCTTGCAGTTCATTTTTCCTGTTCAGCTGTGACTCTCTAACACAAAGTTCGTCTGGTGCACTGATATTTTAATTTGCTGAAAGGTCATTATGTTACTAAGACTTAGATAAAAAACCTGGAAAAGTTACCCTGGGTTTCTGCTCCTGACAGAACTTTTTGTTCTCCCCAGCTCTATGCACTTCTCCACCTGAAAAATCAGAATTTCTCAGAGTTCTTTTGCTTTTTTTTTAGTTCATTTTCCACAGAGGTTGGCCTGAACTTACAGACAACCCCTTTAAAATTTGGCTGTTCACTATCTTAGGCTGCAGGTAAGGTAAACAATAAACTGGAGCCAAACTTTTGTTTTGGTCAAAGGAAAAGAAGCAAATAATCCCTGACAGGCTTTTAACTGGAGCATGTGTATCTCTTTTGGGGTAAAAACACTTGAAGAAGATGGAGTCCAGGCAGGCCCAAAAGAATGATAAGAAGTCTAAAAAATGCTGTGGAAAAAAAGATTGAAAGAACTGGGGGTGTTTATTCTAGAAACGCTGAAGGGACAAATCACGACTTGTCTTTAAGTATTTGATAAAACTACTGCAAATAAAAAAGGGAAGTAAAAAAATCTCCATAACCAGTCTGGTTAGAACCACAAATTTGGTAGGGTAGAGCTACAGATTTTAGCCTCAAGTTGCAGACACAGAAATTCAGAGTTTCAAAACATAGACCAGATCTTTTTGATGGTCAGCAGAGAGAAGCCCAGGAATGGGTCAGGATCTCTAAGGACACTGTGGAGTCTCTGTCACTGGGGACACTGGCAAAGGATGGGACAAGAGGTTATAGGAGCCATTGCTGGGACTTCTTACTTATTAAACAGGGATAAAATAGTCAGGCTCTTGTGGAATCTCCTAATCTTTGTTGGGTTTTTTCTGATTGTTAAAAGAAAAATCCCAAGAATTGCGCCTTCTCCCTTTACTCTTGGCAAATTCAACATCATTTTCATGCAGAATCAGGTTGGCTGAGGCTGGAAGGAACCTCTGGTGCTCAGAGGTTTGACTCTGTGAAATTTGGTTTTGCCGTCTGCAGAGCTCCAACCATCAGTTTCTTCCTTGGACCTGCTGAACAAACAGACCTGGATAATTTGGAAAAGACACTCCTGAAAGGTTTTCTGGCCAGTCCTGCCAGGCAGTTTTAAACCATCCCCAAGAAATGCTGTGCTTCTAATCCTCATTTGTCTCATTGGAGAATTCAGTCACTGGAATTGTTAGCCCTTTTTTTTTCCCACATTAAATAGATATCCTTGGGAGGAAATCTTATAGTTTAGGCACTTGCTGGTTGTGACTGAGTACACATCTGCTTTCTTTCTCTCCAAGTTTGGCTGGGCTTTTTTCTTTTTTTAATTTCCTTTTTTTTTATTATTTTTTATCCTAGCAAATTTTCCAGACCTTTAATCATTCCTGTAATGCCATTCTCAATGGTGAGGCAGGGTGTACATTGTTCCAGCCACCTGGAAACCGGGTGCAATCCTGCCTATTTCCAAGTCACTGGGAATCTCTGTGACTTAATTTTGTCTTACAATTTGCCCTGCAAACAGGCTGCCAATGCCAATCTCATGGTTATCGTTTGTGGAGGTGGAAAGGGGACACCTGACTGTGCAGATGAACATTTGCTGTGTAACAGGAGCTGATGTGGCTCCTCTTTGAGCACAAGGTTCTACACGAGGTTGTAGTCAGGAGGTGCTTGAAGAGCAGTTACAAATAATGCAGTTTTCTACACCACGGGGGTTGTGAAACAAAACCAAGAAAGGTTGTGCAATCTCCATGCTTGAAGGTTTTTTTGAGGTCGAGAAATCTGTGGCTGAGCAAGAGTAATATTGGTGCGAGTCCAGCTTCAAGCTGAAGGCTGGACCAACCCTCCTGAGGTCCCTTCCAGCCAACTTTTCTGAAATTCAGTGATTAGACAGCACCAGGTACTGCCTGTGCTGCATCCTTGCCTTGGGTGTAACTGGGGTAATCCCTTGGCCAGATTTACTGCCAGACAGGTTGTTCAAGCAGTAATGAGAAGGGATAACTCACAGCTCTGAGGCTTTGCTGTCAGGTTGGATGAGCTTCCAGCAGCTTTCAAGGGGGGAGAATTGGTTGACCAGGCCATGGTTGTGTTTATGGAGGGACAGTGGCAATGTCACCAATGTAGGATTGAGCATCTTCTGGGCTCAGCCCCTTGTGTTCAGCTCCCAGGACCCCTGGCTGTCTCAGAATTGTTTTATCACAGCCAGAAATCATTGCTCAGGACCACTGGGAGAGACTCAGGTATGGTTTGCTTTTCTGTTCGTGGGATTTGTGGAAGCAGGTAGAGAGGTCAGGCAGACAGGCTTCAAGATGGCGAAGAAGAAGGTTTTATTTACAAGAACTTCTTTTTATACACAGTAATAAACAATTGTCTATTGGCCAAAGACAATCCACCCCCAAAGACCTATTGGTTATGGCTTGTACACCTCTAACACAAAACACAGAGATTAAGGAAGTACAGTTTATCTATATTCTCCATGAGAGAGAAAGGAAAATCCTAAAACACTGCAACTACACTCAGGGGTTTCCTAGGCTGTATCAGCCAAAATGACCACTCCTGTTCCAGACTTTGTGCAGGGCTATGATTTTTCAAGCGTGCACAGAGGAGCTGAGTGTCAGTCTGAAACCACCCCACCTCAGAAGGGCATTTGGGAGCTGAAATCCTCACAGGGACACCTGAGAGCCTCCTCCTCTGTCATCCCATGATAACAGGGGTTTGACAGTCAGGGTTTGAAAGGCACACAAGAAGAAGCATAAATAGCTAGGGCTGATTTCTTCCCAGCGGTTTTCCTTTCCTCCCCTCTCTCACCCTTCTGGAGGTGAATGCTGTGCAAGGAGATGTTCCCTGTGCTCCTTACTGATGTTCTTGCTGCTCAGCATGCTGCTGCCTGTCTCTCAGCTAATTGATTTTACACACTCGAAGGAGTTTTGGAGAGTCAGCAGAATTTTTTGCCTTAGTTTCATGCTTTCTTCCCCAGAACCAAGGCCGAGTTCAGTTGCTATATTTTTTTCTCTCTCTTTTTTCCTAAATTTTCTTTTTTTTTTTTTTTTCCCCATCTCCCTTCTCTTTCCCATCAGGAAATTGTAGCCATGCTGCAGGACTGCAGGTTCTGGGGAGCTGTCAAGTGTTATTGCTGTCTTGATTTGATGTGACCAAGCATCCAGGGATGCTGGGGTAGAGCCAGGGAAGATCCAGCTCCTGACGGAAAGATGCCAGGCAGGTAGGGGCTGTTAAATCCTGGAGGAGGTGGCTGTAAAGGGCTGGTTAAAGGCACCTTCAGCATCCTTTAAATTCTCCCTCTCTGTCCCTTTTTAAGGCTGTTTGCCCCATCTTTAGTTGCCTGCAGGTCTGGGTTGGCCATTTTCAGGCACAAGTGCAGACGAGCAATTAAAGAAAGCTCATCCAGTTCCACCCCCTGCCATGGGCAGGGACACCTCCCACTGTCCCAGGTTGCTCCAAACCCTGTCCAGCCTGGCCTGGGACACCTCCAGGGATGGGGAATCCACAGCTTCTCTGCGCAATCTCCTTTAGTTTCCTTCCAGTTGTTGTACGAATCCTTGCATCCATTGCAGTCATTCCTTTCGGCACAGAATCAGACTATTTACCGAGGTTAGGAAAGTTTAGATCTGCTGATCTTCATCTCTCCCCCCCGAAAAACCCCATACCAAACAATTTCCTTATAAAAAACCCCTATAGGTTACATTGCCAAGGATTGCTTTCAATAAACCACATTTTGTATTTTGTCCCCACCTCTGTTTGCTGCCACTTTCCATTCTCTTTCCTTCAAGTGGTGTTCAAAAATCTTGAGTACTTTTGTGGTCAGATTAACTTGCTGAGAGCTGTCTGGATCTTTTTTCCCCCTCTCCTTCCTACACACAAAAAAAGCTTTACATTTGTTGATTTTCAGCCAGATGGTGCCACTCCCACCATCCCATCTGAGCACGTTTTTCCCGTCTGAGTGGCTTCCACCTCACTTCACAGTTTCCATACCCCTGTGTGCCTTCACACCCAGCCCCGCTGTTGTTCTCAATTATTCAAGCTAAATCATTTTCGTGTGTAACTATTCCAGTTTGCATAAGTAAAATTGTATTTTCACCTCCAATTCTTTGGAGAAGCCAGTGAACAGAAGCTGGGGTGGGGCTACATGTGAGTTCTCCTTTTTTGAGGGGCTATATTTAGCCTTCTCTTGAATTTCAGCTCTTTGCATAGTAATGTCACTTGGTTTCTTTTCCTGTTGTTCTCCTTTTATTCCTGTTGCTCAGAGGCATTTTCTGCTCAGCTGAGTTGATCCTGACAGCCAGGGTGAGATTTCTAGCAATGCTCAGAGGTTTTCTGCTCCTCCTGCTGCTCTAAACATTGTTTTCTTTCCAGATCCATCAGCTCCTCTTCCCAGGTGTCCTGATCACTGATGCCCATCTCAGGTTTTACCTTCCTAATTGCCCAATCTGCCATTTTCCTCATATCCAAAAGTGAGATTTGAAGTCCTTCTCTTGTTCCCATGGAATGAGGGCCCAAATCCTTTCTTTCCCATTCTTTTTTCCACACAAATTCTCCCTTTTTCTGTTGTCTCTTTGCTGGCAGACCAGGATATTTTGAGGAGAGCATTTAAATATTTCATATCTCTGACAGATGTGGACATCAGTATACACTGACACACAGAAAGGTCTTTTAAAGACATAGAAATGCTGACAACAGAGAGTGTGAAGTATTTGGGGGGGGTTTGTTACTACTTTGTCTATTTTTTTCCATAAGGAATGAGTTTTTGGAGGCAGACAGACCAATGTGATAGTTTTGTTGTTTTGTGGGGGTTTTGTGGGCTGGGGTTTTCTTAGGTTCCATTGGGGTTGTTTTGTTTGTTTTTGGTTTTTTTTTGGTTTTTGTTTTTATTTTTGTTGTTGTTGTTGTTGTTTTCATATGTTTTGGTTGGTTTTGTTTGTTTTTTTTTTGACCTTGGGCTTTCTGCCTTGGTTTCTCCATCTGTCAAAAGACATTAGAGATAGCACCTATGTAAAAAATTCTGAGATCTACAGCCAGTGGCATCACTTGAGAGAGGTCTGGTGACATGGCACCACAGAGATTTGATTTTGCCTTCAAAGCACTCAGTTTCTGTGCCAGCTGTGCTCTTTTATAATTTGCCTTTTAAACAGACAAAGCAGAAGCATCTTCCCTCTAATCTTTTTCCCCCATCTGTGTTGTTAGCAGGTAAGGAATGACAAAAGGAAAGGCCCAGGGGAATAAAGTAGAATTAATTCTCTGCCTGAACACCTGGTTCACCACGAGCTGCTGCACAGTCTGAGGATGCTGGAAGTTGACTTTGTGTGGGGATGGATGGGAAGCAAAGCTCTCACCCAACAGCCAAGCTGGGGTGCTGAATCCCTGCAGGAAATGAGACGGTTTGATCCTTGCTTCCTTAAAGCCATTGGAAAACACTTTCCTCATCAAGCCTCACCATGGCCCATCCCTGGAAGTGTCCATGGCCAGGTTGGCTGAGGCTTGGAGCAGCCTGGGATAGTGGAAGGTGTCCCTGCCCATGGCAGGGGGTGGAACAAAATGATCTTTAAGGTCCTTTCCAACCCAACCCATTCCATGACTGTTTGAAACACGGAATTTGCCGGCAGGTTGTTTTGGTTTGCAGTGTGGATATTTCTACCATCTGACCCTTCCCTGGGATCATCTGTTCCGCCTGGCACTCAGCTGCGTGCTCAGGAGTGTCGATAGTTGGGCTGCAGCCCTGTCCGAGCATCATCCCTGCGTGCTGGGCTCTTCTCTGAGCGTCATGGTGGGGACGGTTGTTGGAGCTGTCAGAAGGATTCAGCGTGGCCCCAGCTCTGGGCTGACGTCAGCGCTCTGCTCGGGTGGAAGAGCTGCGTGCATGCCTGGTTTGGACAGCATGGGCGAGTGCGTGTCATGTCCTATTTGTTACATTCTCCTCTGTGTTTAAGGCTCTTAGGCTCGTGTTACAACCTGTTCAACCTGTGGCTTTAATTCCCTTTTCAGCCACGAGGAGTGGAACCACGTTTTGAATTGTTTCTGTGTCTTCAAACTAACCCTACCCACGGGGCTGTGCATGGGAAATGCTGATAGTTGTTTTTTTACTGAGTGCAGGAATGTTTACTCCTCCAGGACTGTTAAATTCACCTAAAATCTGTACCCAGGCTGCTAAGTCCTGATGAGAACATCCCTCTTCATCAGCTGCTCAAATGTATGATGTCCTCTATGTGCACTGGCCTAGGGGCACAGGAGGGTTATCAAAAATGTCTTAACCAAAAGCCGGCAAACTAAAATGTAATTAGAAGCTTTCCTCTAGGAGATCTCTGGCCAGTCAGTGTTCTCCAGCATTTTCCATTCTTCTGAACCAAGGATCTGTCCATGTGTTCATCCTGTGCTGGCTTAGGTCAGCATCTCTTCACTTGCTCTTGCTTGGTTTTCCCCATTTTTGGGAATCCTTTTTTCCATGGCAGCGATGTTCCCTGTGGTTGTCCTAACCTCGCTCTGCCTCACACATTTCAGCAAGTGACTTGTGCTTTTGTTTGCCTCCCTCCTCAGCCAAAGGAGGAAAGGTGGCCTTGTCCTGATCTTTGGCAGAGGAGCTCTTGTGCTTGGAGTGGCTCCAAACCACTGGGGCGCTCTTGACTCCGTCATTAGTAAGAACAATGACTTTTTCCTTTGTTCTGAGCTAGGGAGCTCACCCCGGCATGTCCTTCTTCCTGAAATACACACCTGGATGCTTGAGACCATCTGTGAAGAACCATTCACTAGAGGGCTCTGATAAAAATGCTTTATCAACACATGAGTAATGTACTCATCCAGAGCCCTGACTGAACCACTTCTGCTCCATTTTTCCTTATTTCCTCATGTCTGAATGAACCGAACTCGTCTTGTGCTGACACCTTTGCATTTTTTGTCCTCCCCTTTGTAGGGAAGCAGCCCTTTGTGAGTGAATTCTTTGAAATGAGATGTGTCTATAGATTGTTCCAGGAACATACCTGGATTTTCACAGAAAGCTCCACAGTGGCACAAAAAAGCCTTGTTAGGGCCTCTTGATTAGAATGGAAGTGATGTGTAAATAGTGAAATCATCCTGGAATTTCTCTGAGGTTGGTTTGATAAAAGATGTGGAAGGTATTGATAGCCAAGGAGGCTAAAACCTTATCCTAAACTGTGTTCTAGAAGGGTGCTGTGGTGACTACTGGGTAACACAGACCATAGGAAGGATTATTTTGTGCATTCTTTTTTTCTTGTTTTCTCTGTTTCGTGTTCCTTTATCTCCTCCTGGCTGCTCTTCAGGATGTGATGCTGACACGAAACCTTCCACTAGCCCAGGTTGCTCCAAGCCGCATCCAACATGGCCTTGAACACTTCCAGGGATGGGATATCCTCAAATTCCCTGGGCAACCTGTGCCAGGGCATGACCAGTGAATAATTCCTTCCTAATATCCAATCTAAATCCATACTCTTCCAGTTTAAAGCTGTTCTGTAACGTTTCCCTCTGCTGTCCTTCCCTGAGTGCATGGGGGAAAAAAAAAAAAGCAGGGAGAAGCTGTGGACAGGAATTGCCTCCTCTCCAAAGAGCCCCAGAGCTCCAGGTGAGGTTCGTGCTTATTCTGGCTCTGAGGGTTTCCAGCAGGAACGCCAGGCAAGCCTGGGGTCTGTCACTCCAGCCCTTCCTTTCCCCATGGCCTGGGAACACTGGATTCACACTGGATTTCGAGACACTCTTAGGGCTTTCAGTTCCCCTAAAAGCTAAAAGGAGCTGCCCATGTTGGTAACCAAAAGTGTTGTTCCTCAAACCAAACCACTGCAGCTTTTCTGAGAACTTGGGAACAGCCAGTTTGCTTTCTCCAGCTCTCTGGGTATAAATAATATCCAATATCCAGCCTTGCAGGGGGCCTGTGGGGTCCTGTTTTCCGGAGATTTTGTGTGTGTGATGTGTGTACACAAATCCCAGGCAATGGGAGAGGTCTAGGGAATGACTGAATGCGAAGAGAAACCTCAGGAACTTCACTGTGATTTCAGACAAGCTCTAATTTTGTGACAGGCTCTGCACCGAACTCCCACTTGCCGCTCCATGAAATCTTCAGGACAACCTGCTGGATTTCACTCCTCTGGATTTGGGATCTCCCTCTGCCATACCCCCCACCCCAAAAAGCCTTCCAGCTTCCAGCAGATCTGAGTTCACTCCAGATCTGAGTGTGGTGGCAGCTGGAGCTGCTGACTGGTGACATCGGGGTTGGTTTCAGGAGGAAAATAAGGCTCTGGTGGCACAGCTGGGGTGAACTGGAGGTGCAGTGGAGAGCAGGCACGACTGGGTGGGAGCACTCTGTGGTTGTCCAGGGAAAGAACCAGAGATGGATGGATGGGGGCACTGTCAGGAATTGGGATCTGAGGCTTTACAGTCCCTTCTGAGCCTGCAGCTGAATTAGGGACCATTTTCCTGTGCAAATCATGGACGAGGTGGCTGCTCAGGAGATGCCTCAGGGCTGGGGGAGCAGCAATTCAGGATTTACAGGTCACCTGTGCATCCTACTGGAGCCAGGGACCTTTTCTGAAGAGCAGCACGTCAAAGTTGATATATCTCAAAAAAAACCCCAACCTGTGAACAAATGGGAGCACTCACCAGTCTTTCACTCAAATTCTTTATAGGGATTCTTCCAGGTTCACCTGCTCTTAGAGAGCACTGGGGGAGGATGGGGCTCTCTGAGGGGAATGATTCTGTTCGGATGAGCCCAGCTCTGTGGGGTTTGGCTCATTTCCCTTTAGACATTGGCAGTGTGGCCACCCAGCCCTCAGCCAATTGCCTCAGGCTCCCTGGATGGAGCAGCACAGGGCCTTTCCTCTTACCTGTTTTAGACAGTTCCTTTGGTTTGGAGTGACTCATGCCCTGGAAGCACCTGCTTCTCTCTTCAGGTGGGGAAGGACAACCAGGGTGAAGACAGGTGTAGATGTTTATGCTACAGACATAGAATTTTTGCCCATGGATCCCCAAATCCTGTTCCTGAGCCCTGGGGCTCAGGCAGGTCAGGATCTGCATTTCCTTTGTATTTCTGCTGTTCCTGCAGTTGACTGAGCAGATACTTTGGAGTTGAATTTCATCCAGAAGGTTTAAATAGTTTAGTAGGTGAGTTTTGGAAGAGTCTTTAAGAAAAAGAACAGACTTCCCTCAACCAGGCTTCTTACACCCAAAGGTAAAAGGAAATTAAAAACAGTCAACGATGAGTAGTTCAGGGAAAACTGCAACATACTTTGCTGCCCTCCAATTTCTAGAGAAATCAGGTAATGGAGTCCTTTCCCTCCTTTCCTGCCCCTGCCCCTATCCCTTTTGGGATAATCACTGTTGTCCCTCTAATTTTCCCTCAGCCATATGAGGGATATTGTAGCTCTGCACCCTATAACTGCAGATCTAAGCACTGCTGACCTCAGTGTTGCAGCATCATTTTTTTCCTGCAACAGCCTGGGTTCGGATCCTCGATCTGAGCTTCCTGGGGAGGAAATTAATCCTTAGCTACTCCAGCTGATAATTTAAAGCAAGGAGCAGAATGTGTTTACCCAACCATCAGAGCTGTCTCCTGCTCACTTGAGTTCACTCAAGGGCTGCCTCTTTTTCAGTTGTGTGTCATTACTCCAATTCCAGGGCGTCACTTCTTCCTTAAAACCCTAATTCAGCTCTGTTTTCCAGCAGAGGCACTTGCAAGCTTGTCCCTAAGGAGTTAAGGAACGCAGCTGCTCAGCTTCCCTTTCCCTCTGGCTCTCCAAGCCCTTTGCAAAACTCTCGTTTCCCTGATCTTCCAACCCCTCCCACAGAACTGGGACAATCAGCCTAAATGAAGGCTCTGTGCCTCCAAGCTGCTGCATTGATTTGGCCAAGTCGCCTTTGTTTGACAGGGCCTGCTTGGATGAGCTGGGAAAAGACATCTGCTTTCCTCGTCAAATGACGGATCTGTCATTGGCAGGATCGTGTTTGGCAGGAGCATGGAGTGGAGTGGTTTGAGCAGCTAAGTCAGGAGAGCTGGGAATCTGCCTGGACCTCGTTTATCTATAAAAGTCTCCCAGTGCTGGTGCCCTTGATCCCAGAGTCCCTCGTTGATGGTCACAGAGAACTTTATTCACAATGTGGGAGAGGTCACAGGAGAACTTTCCTCTGTTTAAAAATCTCTGGGTTTGCAAGTCCTCCTGTACTGATGCTACAAGGGGCACACAGGAGGTTTGGGGTGTTTTGAACTTGGATTTATCTTCCAGTCTATTTCGTGTTACTGATATTTAACGTTTACTTCTCTTTGTTGCCATATTTGTAACATGGTTTTGGATTCTTACCCAATGTTCCTTCAGAAGAGCAAATCATTATAATGCTTCATAAATACTCCTTTCTTCCTTTCTCTTTCTTTTTTTTTTTTCATTTTCCCAAGACCTCCAGAGCTTTTGCAGCTTTTGACAGTCTTGTTTTTGGAAATTGTGTCACTCATCACTACAGATATAAAACCTGAGGTGATGTCTTCTTTTGCTGATTCTTGTCCTTTTACACAGTATTTTTTTGGCTCACTCTGAGTGTTTTATGGAAAAAAGCTGTTTTTTCCTGAGGATGTTTAAAAGGAAAAAAAAGCCAAACTGAAAAGAATCTGAAAATTTAGTTTTAAGACAGAGCTGAATGAAGTTAGGGGAGAAATCAAAGCCAGGACTGTTGTGTGAGAAGTTCCTTCAGTCCTGTGCTCCTACAAAAAATGACTGTGGAAGAAAGCCAGAAGTAACTCCTTCAGGTGATGCTTGAAACAAGACCTGCCTGCTAAAATCTTTCATTTCCTTTGTGGTTCAGGTGAGAAAAGGTTAAGAAACCTCATTTCCATCTCGAGCAGTGACTGAAGTCAAGACACAGAAACTTTAGGGAGGCAGTTGGTGCTCTTGTCTCGTTGAATTCCTGATTTCACAGGAGCTGGGGGAAGGTGGGCATAGTTAGAAGTTGTCACTCAGAGAGCTACAGGTGAACCCGTGTCCACTCCCACTGGGCTGAACAGAAATGGGTGAGGGATGGGATTTCATCCTCTGAAGGCTTTTCAGTTCTAGTCCTCCTTTTTTGACTCCTGTTATCACTGTGGTCACCCCGGCCCCATCTCTGCTGGAGTCTCTGCACAGTGAGGTCTGGGTGAGCCCAGGAATGCTCTGGGATCGGGAGAAAGGGAAATATCGAGGCTCACACCCCTTTTTCTGTGGCCCTGCTGGGAATCCCACCTGGCTCTGAGGAGCTGCCACGTGTCCCGTGGTTATTCTGGCCCTGCTGATGGCAGAGAGCAGAGATGAGACTAAACATTTCTGCAGCTCCTTCAGCCCATGACAACCCTTGGAATTGTATTTAATTAAAGAGTGTACACAAAGACTTTATTTGCAGCAGCAGACTGCACAGTAATCCCCTAACAATTCCTGGGATCCGTGGGGAAGGAAAACTTTTGTTAATAAAGACTTTGCTTACAGCTCCTTGTTATGTGAGAGTTGCTGCAGAATTCAGAGCTGCAGAATTCAGAGCTGCAAGAAATCACATCCAGAGAAGCATTCCCTTCATCTTTCTGCTCAGGGATCAGAGTGTGAGTAGGAAAACCCCAGGCAAACCCCCCACATCCTTAGCTGGTGTTTTGGGCATGCCAGGAGGGATTAGTGAGGGCTGGTTACCGAGTTTCAGCTTCACCCATAAGGAATATTCCCAAGAAACTGGATTACAGCTCACTATCTGATGTTAACATGAGCTAACCAGAGCTTGTCATGCTTTTGGTTTGTATTTATTTTTTGGATGGGAAAAGTGGATTCATGTGCTCCCCAGCCTCTTGTCTGGGTGGCCAGCTGCCCACTGCAGTCAAAGGGGCCAAAGCCCAAAATCTCTGCCTTTTCCATTGGAAAAATCCAAACAAAACAACACAACACGGCAAAAAAAACCCTAGAAATGGAGAATTAATAAAGTGAGTTTGTACTAAGCTGTCTATAAAGTCTAATTCAACTCTCCTTGGAGGAATAGACTGAGGAAATGTCATTATTTAGCCCCTCATTCAGGGAATTTCCCCTTTGACAGGCAGGACTCCCAGCTCTTGAGGGCTCTTCCCAACCACCAGCATTTTCTCACCTGGGAGGGGAATTAAGGCAGCTGAACATGTTGCTTCGCTCACCAGATGCCCTGATGACCCACCAACAAAAATTCTGTTTCCTGATGATGCCCAAACCTGATCTTTTTAGAATGTTCTTGATTTTGCCTGCCTTTGCTGGCCTGCAGCAGTGACAGCTGTGACACGAGGGTTACTGCTGTTATCACTGAGGAGGCTGAAGGAGGCTCGCTGTGACAGAATTATTTATTTACTTGTTTAGTTAATGTGCAAAATGAGCCATAAACTCGAAGCCCTCCAATGAGAATCTGTTGACCTCGATGCAGTTCAAGGTGTGTGGACATTGAATTCACACATCACTGGCCTTCTCCAACGGAGTGGTGGATATTTAAAGTTGAACCTATCCAACCATGGGCACTGGAGTGGGATGAAAGCCTTCGGAGCTGGGGTTTGCTCGCTCCCTGTGGACAGGAAGGAATGGTGAAAATTCAGGTCAGACTAAACATAGAGCTGTGACTCAGCTGAAATTGAGGATGATGTGTCCCACTGACAGACAAGCTGAGGCACATCCCACTCTTTGTAGAATCATAAAGTCATTAAGGTTGGAAAAGATCCCTAAAATCATCAAGTGGAGTCATTATCCCAGCACTGCCATAGATGTATTTTCTTTTGGATTGTATGAAAAAAAAATTAAAATTATGTGATTTTAATAATTATATGTACAAGCAAGTTTACCTGAGCCTGTTACAAGCCCACTTTTCAAAGCAGAGCCCCATTTCCCTTTTAAAGATGATAAAAAAGAGTTACTCAAAACTAAATATTGAGGACCTTTGGGGTAAATATGCAATCAACTAATTTAGGGATGAGTTTTTAGTGAGGGAAGAAGTGGCAGTGAAGTACTTGCTAATGGGTTTGGTGTAAAATCTACTGCCTAAAAAAAAATTAAGATGTATTGTAGAAGTACAGAGCACTTTGCCAGCCCTGATCAAAGTGAAAAGTAATATGAATTAATTTATAAGGTGAAAGCCAGAGGTATTTATAGATGTGAGATGAATTTGGCAAAAGTTTAAGTCCAGAGAGTTAAAACTTCCCTTTGAAAAAGTCAGAATGTTTGGAAAACACTTCAGTCTTTATTTTTCCAGCAAGTGTTCTGCAAATCTCTCACGCTTCCCCTCGTGCTTTTTAAAGGTTAAAAGAAAAAGGCAAGAAGCACCGTAAATCAAAACAAAATGAATCTATGGCATTTTAGATGAGCCAAGATGAAATTTCCAAAGATCTGTTTCCCTTTGGGAAAAAGAAACATTTGAGAATGAAGACAATTCCAAATGATTCCCTTCTTCTTGTGTTTGTTTTTTTATTTATTTTTAATTTGACTAGAAAACCGTGTAATTAATTGTTTATACATTACTAATCAAGGCCCATTCTCAACCTAAAGGAAATTACAATCTGAACCAGGCATAGTATGAAACATAGAAAAGAGCGGGATAGGTTAATAGGAAATGGAGAGAAAAATGTAATGTGCTAATTATTTTATAATTTTAATCCAAATTTATATCAAACAATTGTCCCTTCAAAGGATTTCTGGACCTTTTTATCTTAAAACATTAACTGGCAAATATATGGATGGAACAATAATTCACAAATTTTGAAATGAGACAGGAAAAGATCTTTTTTTTTTTTTTCTCTGATGAAAATATATGATTATCCCCAAACCCTCAGGAGGGGACACTGAGTCAATCACTCCTTATGGGCAGAGGTTTCTCCTGTGTTCCTGTGATCTGTTCCTGAAGTTCACCCCACTGATGTTTTCCCCCCATCACATTTCACAGTGACAGTATAAACTCAAGCCAAGGCTTGGTCCTCTTCACATCATTCCCCTCTCTCCACCTCTTTGCAGCTGGATTTCTGAAAAGTTTTCTCCCTGTTGAATGCCCTTTCCAGTCCCTTTTAAAGAGATGGGGTTTGGTGCAGCCTTGATTTCTGGCCATAAAAATGGTCAAGGTGTCTCCTCCAAGCGGATGGTGACAAGGGGACACTGAGGTATGTGTGAGCTCCCAGTTCCTTTTTTGGAGTAAAAATCATCATTTGCGCATTTTACGATTGAGGCAGTTCATGAATTCCACAGTACGAGGAGTCCACAATTAATTACCTGAACATTTATAGCCACTGTTGTATTACAAACACAATATAATTAGGCCTGACTGAAGAGAAACCACTTGAGGGGAAAAACTCTTGTCACTGGGAATTTCCTGCTTTTTAGCTCCTTGATCTCCTAATCTGCATCAGAGATTCCGTTCTTATTTGATTTGGGTTTTGTTGTGCTTTGAATTAGCATGAGAGCCAGGAGACAGGGAATAAACCATGAAGCACAGATCCCAGTGCTCCTGGCATGAATATTAAAGCTGCTGCCTTCCTGCCCTACATAGCTGGTGGTGCTGGTTAGCCAGGCAGGCTTCCCAGAGCATAAAGCAGCAGAATTGCTCCTGATCATCAGGAAAAAATAGGTTGTGGTTTGTTTTTCTTCCTGAGGAAATGGAGGGAAATGCTGATTTTTCAGCAGGCTCTGGGTTGCTCTCCCTTGTCTTGAGCGAACACAAAATAAGGCTGCTGTGCAGTGCCCTGGAGAGCTGCAGCTGGCTCCACATGGCCCTAAATGTGCAGGAATGGCTCCCTGAGGATGGGCTTTGCTCACTGTCTCCTCCTGTGCCCTCCCTGCAGGTGTCCAGCACGCGGCCCGAGTGCAGCATCATGCAGGAGATCGAGGAGGAGCGCAGCCAGTGCCTGGCGGAGCTGACCTGGGACAACCAGACCGCAGGTATGGGAACCCTCCTTCCCTCCTGGCCAGCAGATCCACATCTCCCAGCCTCACCCCTGCCTGGCCTGGGCCGTTTCCCAGGGAGATGAGCAGGGATTCCTCCAGCTCCTGCTCTTCAGGAGGTGCTTCCGAAGTACAGTTCCATCAGCCGAGGGTTCCGGCAGCTCTCTGGGGTTCCCTCGCAGCCTCTCTGGGGTTCCCTTGCATCCTCTCTGGGGTTCCCTCGCAGCCTCTCTGGGGTTCCCTCGCAGCCTCCCAGCTGGGAAAGCCTAACTGAGGTGTCTCAGAGGGTTTAAATTCAGTTGTCCACCTCTCTGCACTGGAATTTTTCCAATTTTTCCTTGGGAACTGGAAGCCTGAAGTTCTCCCAGGCCTTGGAATGCTTCAAGGGAAGTCACTGTGATCTTCTCCTTTCATTGAACTGCCCTCCCGTCCCCATGCCAAAATTGGTCCTGTCCTGGTGGTGAAGCAGAGGATGCTCCAAAGCTGGAAAGCATCTCTGGAGATGATACAGGCAGCTGAGATCCTCTCCTTGTTCATGGAGCACTCACCACAGTGGGAACTCCCCTGGAAGGGTCTCCAGTCTCCTTAACCCATTCCCTGCTTCAGGAAAGAGGGAAAGTTTTGGTGCTGTCCCATCCCATCCC